>PPJH02000045.1:0-103918 GCA_003705705.2 Blastobotrys raffinosifermentans
AGTAGTAGTAGTAGTAGTAGTAGTAGTAGTAGTAGTAGTAGTAGTAGTAGTAGTAAGTGGGGTTAGATGTTACTGTACATGTTAAGCAGGGTCTTCAAACTTTCCAAACACCGAATTGAATCCCAGAAGCTTGTTCAATCGTTGCACCCAGTCTGTGTCAGTTGGAGTCACACACCAGATACCTTTATCTATGCCTCTTTCCGACTGGACGGTGATTCGGTCCCCTGGTGACAAGGTGCCTTTTTTAAGCCCGTCAATGCTCAATTCAGCAGTTCTCCCTCGAGACTCATCCGATACACTCAGAGAGACTTTAGATGATGCAGGGAAGATTAACGGTCGGAACGACAATGACCGCGGGCAAATGGGGGTGATAAGGATGCATGCAACTCCGGGGTGGACAATGGATCCTCCAGAAGATAGAGAGTAAGCGGTGGATCCAGTAGGGGTGGCCACTGTAATTCCATCCGCGATTGCAGTGGTGACAAAATGATCGTTCACACAAATGTCCAGTCGAGTCAAGTGGGGTTCCATTCCTCGATGGATGGTCAGATCGTTCATGGCGTGAGTGGTAACGTGGTACGCATGATTGTAGCGAGTCTCGCACTCCAGTCGCATTCGGTTCAACACCTTGCCATCACTAGTATATACAGAGTTGAATGTCTTTTGTGCGTCCTTAAAATCAAATGGCATTAAGAATCCCAGGGTCCCCATAGAAAAGCTCAGAACCGGGGGCACATCTGCGTTTGCAAATAACGATGCAGCTGATAAAATTGTCCCGTCCCCGCCCAAAGTGACTAGTAAATCGGCCTTTTCTGGCAGCAGAGCTCTGTTGCCAGTGTAGATTTCAACGTCGTGGTCCAAAGCGGAGATATCTGGCTCCAGCTCCTCGGCCACATCTGGCTCCACGACAACATTGACTGTCGGATATTGTCGCGAAAGAAAGTCGATAAACTGTACCGTATTTGTTCGCACCGCTGAGTTCCATGGCTTTTTAATCACACACACATTCCGGGGAGGAGTCTCCCAAATCAGCGAATACAGATCCTGGCCGTTGGGACTGTATCTCGGATAGATCCGGTGCGGTAAAGACTCCAATTGTCCCACTATACATTTCTGGGCTCGGCACGAGCTGCTAAACTGGCGCACAAACCCTCTTAGCGTTGCCATAGATGTGCCTATAACCTGCCTTCAGGGTGACTCTTGGGGATTGCAGAAGGGCCATCTTGATAAAGGCGCACGGCTGCCCATTATCTCCGCTCCGACTCCGGGCATCTTTCCCAGACTCTTTCACCGACGACTACTGGAGCCCATGTCCGGGTTATCCTTGGAGGATTTGTCGTTTTTCGACTCGCGGTCGCAGAGCACACAGAGATCGCATCAATCTACTAGTAGCATAAGTGTGCTTAGCTCGATTTTTGGCCAGAATGCCAATCCTGCCCCGAAACCGACTCAGCCTGTCGCCGGAACTGCGGACCAAGATGACGATTTTGGCGATTTTGTAGAGTTTTCTGAACCACCAAAAGGACAATCGGGAAATGGTTCTTCTAAAAGTTTGCCACAATTGGGACTAGGTGCATCTGAAGCACAATCGGGACTGGATGTGTCTAGACCACCTGCTCCACAATCGGGACTAAATGTGTCTAAACCACCTGCTCCACAACTAGTACAAGATGCTAAACCAGCTAGCGAATCCCAGCCATCTCTACCTACATCTCTAGCTCCCTCTCGGGCTTCATTATCTTCCCCTGGACCTCCCTCACGGTCTAGTCCTCCTTCGATTCAGTCTCAGATTGCAGATTTATCCACTGCTTCCACCTCTAATATAAAATTTGGGCGACATTTAGTAGATGCCAACGGAGGTAAAAAGGTAACTTACACTTCTCCATCTCAGTGGAATAATCTGTTGGCTGCGACCCCTGGCCCACGTACACCTGAGAAAGAAAATAGCAGAGCTGTGCCCAAAAAGAGCTCAAAGCCAGTTTCTAATTGGTCATCTGCACCGGCTCCTGTTCAAAAACCAAACGATCTCATTGGAATAGACGACGAATGGGGTTCATTTGACGATGATAACGATTCCGCAACCATAAATTCCACTATTCAAAGTAGCAGCGACTCCACTACAGCTGCTGGATATCCCGAGTCCCAAGTAATTCTGGAGCATTTGCATTCACAATCCCTTCTCATGATAGAACAGCTTTTCGAGTCATTGGGCCCCCTCTCCTACTCTCTGCGTAAACGAACTCTGGCTCACCCACGCACAAAAGCATTCATTAGCTCTTATTTGGAACTGGTCCATGTCACTGCTCGAATCTCTGCCGGGAGACATAGACGGACTAGTGACCAGAACCAATCCGACATTGAAGCCAGACATGCTGAGCGAGTCTGGCAAGCAATTGCCAAACGCCTCCGGACCATTTACCCTGGTACAATACCTGAACTAACCGCAAAACTCACGTTTCCAAAATCTGGCAGTCATGGAAAAACTTGTCCTTTGTGCGGTCTAAGTAATACCGAGTTTGTCAAGGGCTTTCCCAAACCAATTTGGCACGCCAATGGCTCTGGCCATCATTCTTGCATCACATTCTGGGAACATAAGCAGCTGTTTGGAATGTAAACCTAATTGAACCTAATTGTAATCACTATATACCGCTTTTTTTTTTCATCTTAACTTTCGTTATATATGCATAGTTATAATTCTAGTCGTCGTTATCAAAAGCATCATCGTCAAAGGTCATTACAATGGCAGGCTGACGGGCCGCTGGATCGTCAGCCTGCTCTTCTTCTTGCTCTTTTTGCTCTTCTATCCGGGAGATGCGTGGGTCAGCTTTAGCTTTGGCAGCTTTGGTTTGGGGCAAGTTCACGGGCTCCACTGGTTCGAGAGGAACTGTCGCTTCTTTATCCATGTCAGGCTTTGTGTCGATCTTGTTGATTTCACGCTGAATGGCCTCCACGTCAAACATTACATCATCAGAAGCGTCAGAAGCACCAGATGTCGAAGGCTCAGGAGTTTGCTCTCGGCTGGGCTCTTGACTCACCTCTCGAGAGCTTCGGTCATCACGAACCTCAGCAGAGCCCATTTCTTTGCCGCCCTCTGTCATCTCCCACCATTCCTTCTTCTTGGGCCGTAGCCACGAAAAGAACTTGTTTCGTTGTTTTTGGGAAGCTTCTTTGGCAGCCTCGGCTTCCATATCTTTACGAGCAGTCTCCAGTTCATGCTTAAGCTCTCGCTGTCTCTCTCGCAACTTATCAGGATCAGGATCCTCAATCTCTACGAAATCGTCACTGATGACTTCAAAGCCTGCTAGTCGGAGAAGCTTTGGGATGGACTTTCGATAACCCATATGTCCCTCAATTATATCTGTATTGTCAAAATTCTCAACATCGGGAACATTTTCCACTGCTGCAAGACCAGCAACACGTCCCAATCCACCGCTGGTGGCTCGGAAAAGGTATCCCAACACCCAATCCTTGCGAGAGTACCCGTTGACGAATCGACCGCTCACCACAGATCTCGCTTGAGAGAACTGATCCGGCCTTACTACAACTGGCGAACCAAAAATGTACACTTCTTCCACAAGGCCATAGGCTCCTCTTCGAGCAAGCTCTACCAAGCACGAAATAATAACTCGGGCTCCCAGAGAGAATCCCACCAAAGTTACAGGTCGTACTCCTAGGTTGCGGTTAATCAAACTATCAGCAAGAATGAGCCCTGATGACCACGCACGGTCTAAGGAAACATTCCAGGGATTGTCAAGCAAATAACCAAGCTTGGACAGAATCATTGGCAACTGGAGAGATGCCATGAGACCAGTAAGCACAGTAGCACCCAGGATCTGTTGGATACTCTGGGTCAACACCTCAGTAGCCAAAATGTTAATTGTTTGACCCATTGATTGCAGCATCTCCGGCTCCCAAAGGACAGAAAACAAATCTCCCATTACTGGATCCACAGTTGAAAAAGGAAGTCGGACGTCATCTTCACGTCCCAGCATCCATCCGGAGACTGTGACAATAGCATTCACGCGTTTGTTGTTGTGCAGGGGGCGATATTCAAAAGTACGGACGTGTCCCATACGGTGAGCCATTCCTTTAGAACCTACCCGAGCTCCAATTGCAGTACCAGCAGTAGTGACTACGGCAGCACCACCAGCTCCGGCAAGGAACCCTGAAGTCCCCGTTACGCCGACAGTGGTGAATCCAGCAGCAAGACCAGCACCAATCACAGGAGCGAGCAACCCTGCTGAAAGACCGAGAACGAGACCTCCACCAAGGGTCGCAAGACCCACGTACATGTACTTTTTCTTGAGCCCCTTTTTTCGGCGATGCTCCATAATTTCCTTTTCATTCCAAGTTTGCACGGATCCTTCTTCAATTTCCAGTGCATCAGTGACTTTACTTTCAAACTGGCATACTTCTAGCCAGGAGATGCCAAGGTGTTCGGCGGCCATGCGCAATAGAGTGCGGGACCGCGCGTCATAAACAGAATCCGAAATGAGAACCAGAAACAAATCACATAACAATGTCCATCTGACGTCAATGTCAATTGTTTTCTGCCCCTTTATATCATCAGGTCTCTGTAGATCCATATCAGTAGGTACTTGTTCTGGATCTTCCGTATCAATAGGGTTGGGATTGGGAGTTGCATCTCTGGAAGGGGTGCCGGCAGTCGAAGATTGTTCTTCAGCCAGCGGGTTGCTAACCTTTGATGATTGTTTAAGCGAAGGACTGAGATCAGACGGTAGCACTCCATGCTCAGGCAGCTGCTCAATCATGATCTGTTCTTCGGGAGCTATATCCATGTGGGTATATAGACGGATCATCATTTTTTGAGACCACATTGTGTGAGAGTCGCGAGCAATTGAAAGGGCCTTTGTAGCTTTCCTGCCGCCTTTGAGATGAGCGAGTTGCTTGGCCATTGAAACCATGACCAGTCGGCACATGCCTACGTATGCGATTCGCTGGGCATCAGTAAGCATTTGTTTAGTTGCCTGTAGTTGAGACAGTAGGTCGCGAGCGTCGTCATCTTCGTCATTCTCAAACAAAAAGTCGGCCTTTTCGTCCATGGAAGTAATGCTTCGGGCATCCTCATCCCCAGTCACACGGGTATATCCTTTCGAGGCAAGAGCATGGCGGGAGTTGTCCTGCTCTTCGCCATCCTCCTCAACATCCTCTAGTGACCTATGCACAATCAATTTGCCCTTGTCGTCGTATACTTCATAACTGCCAACCGTCTTCATATCTTGCCATTCTTCAGAAGCGTCATCGCCAGGCGGGTTTGAAGACTGGACATGGGCCTGAATCGTTTGAAGGTCCTGGAACTCACCGGTCAGAGCTGCTTGGTGAGAAGATTCGGATGGATGTTCCTGGTGAACCTTCTGCTGAGGACCATCTTTATGGGCATGTTCGCCCTGGTGTACAATAGTAGTGGTATGAGCACCCTGGATAGGTACGTCAGTTCTAATAGTAGTGGTATCCCCCAGATTCTTGCGATGAATGACCGTGGGCGTCTGGTAATCTTCATCAGGGGGTCTGTAGCTTCGTAAAATGGACGGATCATCGTTCATGCCAATGTGAAACTCAAGAATATCCTCATCCTCGTTAAATTCGTCATCCTTTGTAGTGGTTCTAGTGATCTCTGATAGTCTTTCATGGCTAGAATCTCTCTTGGACGGACTGTCCGGAGAAGTCTTAGTCCCCAAATGGTCGGGAGACTCCTGGCGCGAAGGCGGATCCGTCGAAGGGCGGTGAAAAGAATAATCCACAAGAGCCTGTGCAGACTTTGGGTCTGAGGCTCCTCGTAGTCTGGGTCTTGCCGAAGAGGGCCTCGAGATCATGACAACTTCGACATTAATTAGCTCCAGTAGTGAAATGCCAGTAGGATCAAAGAGTGTACGGCAGACGAAGCAACAAGGAATCCCGATGCAGACCCCGCGTGATGGTGATTTGGCGTGACAAGACTGACAAGTTGGTGAATTGCCCACAAACAAGTGACTGATTGATGATGAGCAATGGGGTTATTCAAACGGTGGTGGCTTAGGCTCTTTATGACAACTTTTCCTCGTGCAGATTCTGTGCTCTTTGTATCCAGGAACGCAAGGTGGCTCGGCGGTAACGGCGCTGATTGGGCCGAGCAGAGTGAAGTGAACGCACTGATCAAGCCAGGTTGATACTGAATTGATGGGTAATGTTGTTAGTTTGTTAGCAGCAGGCCAGTTTGTAGATGTGCTTGAGTGACCAAGGTTGTCCGGTCTTACTGGGTCGATGACTGAGTCTGGTTCGGTGCCGTATGAGATGAGTCAATGAGGGGTATAAATAGGCCGTCGTGCTCTCAGCGTCCTGCTCTACTGAGAGAGAGCTCTATAGAACATGAGCGCGTCAACAGAGTACCCAGTAAAAGGCCCGTTCTATTTGTCCCGGGTGACTAAAGACGACGTAAAGGAGGTGGTGGAGGCTATGAACAATCCCAAGGTGATTAGCTTTCTTTCTGGTCCCCCGCACCTGCCTTACACCGAATCAGACGCTTTGAAGTTCATCAGTTTTGCCAATAATATCCCCAAGGATGGAATTGTCAGAGTATGGGCCATCCGAGATAGGACTAGCAATGGCAAGCTTATTGGTTGTATTGCTATTAGGCCCAGTGATGACAGCCCGCCGGCGTTTGAGCCATTGTACTGTGAATCAAGGGGTGCTTCTATGGGATTCTGGCTCCATCCCAACTATCATCGATTGGGAATCGTGTCTAGTGCTATCCATGTTCTCATTCATGACATTGGTATCAAGCTGCTAGGCATTTATGAATACGAAGCATCGTCGTTTGCAGGAAACTACCCATCCCGCAAAACATTTGAAAAGAATGGGTTCAAGTACATGGGATCCTGTCCAAACAAAGTAGTGCAAAAATACACTGGAAAGGTCTTTGACTCTTGGGAGTACTATATCGATTTAAGGCATAAACGGTCTTCTAGCTCTGGCTCTTGAACGTTAGATCTCGCGTCCGAGGCACGCATCAGATAAGATAACAGTGCGGCGCATCTACCTTTTCAGTGGAACTGATATCCTGCTAACCAACACAGGCTTTTCTCGTGCTATGACTTGATAGCAAGAGCTTTTTTGATTCATTTTGATCGTTATTTCATTGTATAGCTATTCTAAGCTGTTTTATTATATTTTAATCTATAATGTGGACAATTCTGCTTGTTACATCTCGTATATAAACATGACAGGCCGTTACATTAATTTCAAAATTTCACAATAAAAAAACAGACCGAGAACCTTTTCAACCATCAGGAATCATCACAAAATCAATAAAAATAGGTTGACACTGAATTGATGGGTAATGTTGTTAGTTTGTTAGCGGTGTGCCAGTGTATGTTATCTGCTTCAGTGGCCAAGATTGTCCGGTCTGACTGGTTGGTGCCGTGCCAGATGCATCAATGAGGGGTATATATAGGCCGTCCTGCGCTGGTGAGCGCTGTTTAGAACATGAGTGCATTATCAGAGTATCCAATAAAGGGCCCGTTCTACTTGTCGCCAGTGACTAAATCCGATGTAAAGGAGATGGTGGAGGCTATGAACAACCCCAAAGTGATTGGCTATCTTACTAGTCCCCCGCACCTGCCTTACACTGAAGCAGACGCGTTGAAATTCATCAGCTTTGCTAATGATATCCCCAAGGATGGAATTTTAAGGGCATGGGCCATTCGAGATAGGGCTAGCAATGGCAAGCTTATTGGCAGTATTGATATCAGGCCCAGTGACGACAGCCCGAGGCCGTTTGAACCGCTGTACTGTGAATCAAGGGGTGCTACTATGGGATTTTGGCTCCATCCCAACTATCAGCGATTGGGAATCATGTCTAGTGCTGTCCATGTCATCATTCACGACATTGGTATCAAGTTGCTAGGCATTTATGAATATGAAGCGTCGTCGTTTGCAGCAAACTACCCGTCTCGCAAGACGTTTGAAAAGAACGGGTTCAAGTATATGGGATCCTGTACAAACAAAGCGGTGCAAAAACATACCGGAAAGGTCTTTGACACTTGGGAGTACTATCTTGATCTAAGGCGCACACGGTCTGACGCCTGATTGATCGAGGCACCCATCAGATAAGATAACGATGCGGCGCATCGACTTTTTCATTCGCGAACCGAGATCCTGCTAACCCAACAGGCTCTTCTTGTACTATGACTGGATAGGAAGAGTATGCTTGATTCATTTAGATCACTTTTCTCGTTGTATAACTATTCTAACTCTTTTATTACGTTCTGTTCTCTTATATTGACCATTCTGCTTGTTACATCTCCTAAATATGCGTCATATGCCCTAACATCAATACAACTTCAAGAAAAAATTCACCAAAAACAACAAAAAAAAAACCTAGAAACCTTTCAATCATCAAGAATTACCAAGAAATCAATAAAAGCCACAACAAGAGCGAAAAATACTTCAAAACACCTAATAAACCTCCCTATCAACTATTCCTATCGTCCTCTCTTCCTGTAAACTTCACGGCCAATGTTTAGTGCGGCTGTAACAAAAGTTTAGAAACCCTCAGATTTCACGGTTTGGAAGAGTTTGAACACGCCGAGTCGATTGCAATGTCTGCCAGACGTCAATCAACTCGCCCTTGGCATGTAGACAAGCCTCCGCAAGCCCAGCGGACAGGCTCTGAGCCAGCTCGGCCTGCGGTGTCTACGGTGCGCCCTGAGCACAGGGCCAGTCCCATGATCCCTGAAAGTTACATGGAAGTTGGTCAACAAAGAATGATTGCCATTAGTATATTCATGGCAATCCAAGCGCTCAAGCTGTATGATCTGCTGTTTGGCGACAGTCATTCGTTTACTATAAAGTACGTCTTTATTGACTCTGTATACCTGTGGATTCTGCCCGTGTTTCGAATCCCTTGGCTCACATTCAACTTTCCAGTAGTGATGGTCCAGATTCTGGTCATGACCATTTTTAACGCGCTGTTAGGTAACAATGCTCTGTCGCTGACGGCGGTGCTTGGTGCAATTTGGAAGGGCTTTTTCGATCGCGAAGTGTCGCTGTCTGGAGGCCGAGTTCGATCTCGAGATTTCTTCGACCCTACCCAACACCTTCATGGAAAGTACACGGTCCACATTCTGCCCGAGAGTACTGCTCTGTTGGATCCAGTAGGTGGCTCATACTGCATTGGCTCCGCTTCGTCGTCTCTTAATATTCCTGTCCGACTCAATGCTACTGAGCCCATCTTCATTCAATTGACCCACGTTGATTTTGATACTCTGCAAGAAACGTCGTTCAACTTTTCCAAGAAGGACATTCGCCGCCATCGTATTGATGTACCTCCCGAGAACCTCGAGGGCTCCAAGCTGTCCTACGTGGGGTTGCCAGTAGAAAAGCCTGGTCTTTATAAACTGAGCCGGGTGATAGATTCGTCCAATCTGGATGTTAGAATCTACCAAAAGCACGTCTTGGTAACCACATGTCCCAGCGCATATATTTTGGGTGCTTCTGGTGATGATTCTTACACTGATCGATGTATTGGCACTACTGACACTCCTAAGCTAGTGGTTGACGGAGTTGCTCCTCTCAAGGTCAAGTACAGTAGGTCTATTAAGGGGAGAGAAACACTCTTTTCGGTACAGTCTGTTCAGCCTGAGAAATTTGAGTCTCCATTGCTCCGGGGCCGTCTTACTGAAACTGGTTACACCTGGTCCCACGGAGAACCCTTGCAATGGGCCTCATCTCAGACTGTAGAGGTAGACATGGACACTACTCTGGGCATCTCTGGTGAGTGGTTATACAATATCGATGAAGTTGAAGACGCTATGGGTAACATTGTAAACTATGCAAAGATCAAGCAGGATCTGCCTCTCATGATGTCTCGATCCCTCAGTTATGGGTTCATGGTCCATTCCCGTCCCACAGTTAGATTCCTGGGCTGCGATTCCGAAAACGCCGTCAAGGTTCCCAAGGGTCACAGCGCGAACTTGCCTTTGGAATTGTCTGGCGACGCTTCCAGCGCTCCATATATCGTGGAGTTTGAACGCCAACCTCTGGATGAAGATGACAGCACTAAACCAGAGACTTTTACCCTTACTATGAAAAACAGTCACGAAAGACTATCCATTGACAAGCCAGGAGTGTATACAATTCGCTCGCTCAAGGGCAAGCACTGCCAGGGTGACGTTTTGGAGTCTTCAAGCTGCTTGGTGTACGTGCCTCCGGAGCCAGCTATCCAAGCAGAGTTTGTTGAAATCACCGATAAGTGCGCTGGATCAGTGGGAATTACTGCCGACCTTTCACTGACTGGCACTGGACCATTTAGAGTAGCATACCGGGTTATCCGCGATGGGGTTGTTACTCAAAACAAGTACATTGACATTGCTCAGAGCCGATACCAGCTGGAAATTCGTCCAGAATCGGCCGGAAATTACGTTTATGAGTTTTACAGTCTTGATGACTCTGTTTACAAGGGACAGAGACTGGAGGGACTGGTCGCACAGCAGACTATTAGAGCCCTTGCAGGCGCTTCGTTTGTTCAAAAGGCGCCACGGATTAAATCCTGCTCGGGAGATTCTGTAAAGGTAGATGCCAAGCTTCATGGTATCGCCCCCTACAAGTTGACCTATGAGATTGTCCAGGGAGGAAACAAGCGATCTCAATATACCGACAAGGATATTAAAGATTCTGTCCACACAATTACCACATCGGCGCTAAAGTCAGGAGGCCGCTATACCATTTCTCTCATTTCAGTCGAGGACGGAAATGGATGTAAGACGATGCTCAACGAGCCCGATGCTGTGATCGAGGTTCGAAGACAACGTCCTGCTGCTGGGTTCCTGCCAATTGATGGCACCATGAACATTAAAGCTTTAGAGGGACGAACTGTTGGCCTTCCCCTGCGACTGAGCGGAGAAGGTCCTTGGAATGTAGTCTATCGGTATGAAAACCCCGACACCCATGAGACTATGGACAGACAGATCAAGGTCAGCAACGCTAACGGCGAAGTCATCCCTGTTAACGAGCGTGGAAGATACAGTCTCGTCAGTGTTCAGGATGTGTTCTGTCCTGGAGAACTCACTGACAATGACGTGTTTGACATTTCATGGCACAGCAAGCCTGATATCTCGGTGGTACCTACTCCGGCACTGACTAGATTAGACGAAAAGCTCTATTCGAGAAAGGACATTTGCGAGGGAGATGAGGACGTATTTGAGATTGGATTGGGTGGTGCCCCTCCGTTTTCAATTGGCTATACAGTTGCAGGACCAATGGGTCACAAGGACCAGAAAATTCAAGTGGCTACAAAGTATGCTAATGTCCGCCTATGGAGTTCTAAACCAGGAACTTACACATACACTTTCAACGACGTTTCTGATTCCATCTATGAGGACCAGCCTCAAAGAATTGAGCCCATTAAGGTTCAGCAGCGGGTGCATGCTAGACCACTGTCTGGGTTTGCAAACAGGGGCCGTACCTACAAGTCGTGTATCACTGATATCGAAAAGGGCTCTTCCGGACAGTCAACTATTGGCGTCAAGCTCCAGGGCCAGGCTCCTTTCTCATTGACAGTATCGGTTCGTCATGAAGGCACAGGCAAGATTGACAAGGTTACCATTCCTAACATTGAAGAAAAGGCGTACGAGCTACCAATTGGCTTGCTCAAGCTTGGTCTGGGCCGTCACTCTGTATCCCTGGAGAAACTTTCGGATGCCAATGGGTGCTCTCGAGAGCTATTTAACGAAGATGAGAAGGTCTATGTGGCAGTATCGGATGTTCCTCGTCTCAGTCCTATCAACCCCAAGTCTGATTATTGTGTCGGTGATCGAATTGGATTTAGCTTAACTGGTATGGCACCTTTCGAGGTTGTGTACGAGTTTAACGGCAAACGACAAAAGGCATCTACCAACTCTCCATTCTCGCGATTGGCATCAGTGCCTGGAAACTTGACGCTGGTAGCGCTCACTGACAGTGCGTCCGCGTGCGCTCAAGAACTTCATGATTCTATGACAATTCATGACCTTCCCTCCGTTTCAGTGGTTGACGGTACCAGTATCATTCGCGACATCCACGAAGGAGACCAGACCGAACTCATTTTCAAATTTTCTGGTACCCCTCCTTTCTCTTTTACGTATACTAGAAGCGAGCCGGTAGGAAGACCTGCCCGATACAAGGTCGTGGAGACTCAATCGGTTGCTAATGTCGATGGCTACGAGTATAGCATTCTCACAAGCAAGCAGGGTACCTATGAAGTAATCTCGCTCAAGGACGCCCACTGCTCCGTGGCTACCGTCAAATAACCTACTAATGTAATGTGCATGTACTATAACTACAAGGAACTGTATGATAATAATCTACAATTGGCAATTCTATCCCACCTTACCATGGCGGCTATCTCGACACTATCTCAACAGTTACGTTGCCTTCAACGATTCGACCGGAATGCTGTCAGTCGCGGACTCCGACCAAAACCTGCCTTCTTGTTGACGATCGAGGTTCCTAGTCCCTCGTCAATGCTGCCCTTAGTAATCGGAGATATCAGTTATCAATTCGGCGTGTCGTGGACCGAGATGGCTATCCAGGCCCGATCCATGCTGGTTCCAAGGTCAAAAACCGGGAAAAAGAGCAAACAGTTAGTATTTCTTTTAGGAATATCGAGTATCTGTGGAGACCCTGCACACACTTTTTGGTCCGCCCATTCTTACGTTCTCATTCTACCCATTTTTTTCTGAGTTCAGGTAGCATCATGGTGTCTTATCTATGATCTGCAACCTTATCAGCAATTACCTGTGCGGGACCATCGCTCCCCGAGAAAAGTACGGGGTTAGAAAATCATGGGGGTCAAATTAGAGGGTGAAAAATTACTTAAGTAGAGGGCAATTGCTCAATGTCGGTATAGACAATGGGGTTATCAGGAATATCAACAATTTGGAAAGCACCAAAACTTAATCCAGAAACAAGAAAGGCATTGACCATTCCAGTACTGCGGCCATGGGATCGGTATGGACGAAATTTCCACATGGCATGGTTGGGCTTCTTCGTAGCCTACCTGTCATGGTTTGCGTTTCCCCCTCTCCAGGCATCTATTAAGAAGGATTTGAATCTGAGCGCAAAGGATGTTTCCAATTCCAATGTGGTAGGATTGGCCGCTACAATGCTTGGACGATTCACACTGGGTCCATTGTGCGACACTATTGGTCCTCGGTACACAATGGTGTTTGCCCTACTGCTTGGAGCCATTCCCACTGCATTTGTTCCATTGGTGAAGAATAAAGAGGGCCTGTTTGCAATTCGGTTCTTTGTTGGACTCTTGGGAGGCACTTTTGTTCCATGTCAAATGTGGGCCACTGCATTCTTTGATACCTCAGTAGTTGGCCGAGTTAACGGTTTAACTGCAGGTTGGGGTAATGCTGGAGGTGGTGTCGCCTATTTCACCATGCCAGCAGTTGTAAATGATTTGTTGGGACAAGGATTTGGCGAATCTCGCTCCTGGAGATATGCTTTCCTAATTTGTCCTTTCGTTCTTATTATCGTGGTGGCCATTGTAATGCTCCTGTTTGGATCTGACTGCCCTGAGGGAAAGTGGTCCAACCGAAAACAGACCAAGGAGGTCTCACCATCCGGATCAGGCTATACTACACCTGACGTATATGACACTCCTTTGCGTCAATCTCTAGAGGAGAAGAACCCAAACTCTAAGAGTCTTGTCAACGTTTCCGGCATTGAAGTGGAACCAATTGATCGACCCCTCCAAGAAATTGAAGAGTTTATCGAAAAGCCCACAGGGAAGGATCTGCTCAAAGTAGGGTTCCATCCTAGAACAATGCTAACTGCTTTACCTTACGCTACTAACATTGGTGGGGAACTGGCGATGGAATCCATTCTTAGCGCCTTTTACCTGGACCACGCCGAGAAGCTTGGCAAGCACTGGACACAGCAGTTGGCAGGTAACTGGGGTAGTATGATGGGACTAATGAACATTATTGCCCGACCCTTGGGTGGTTATATTTCCGATATCCTGTACAGAAGATATCACACCACCGTGGCCAAGAAGTACTGGATGCTCTTGTGCGGACTGCTCCAAGGCGTTTTGCTATTGTGGATTGGTCTTGATAAATCAATTGGCATGCCTGGACTAGTTGTTGGTCTTGCCATCACCTCTGTGGTTATGCAGGCAGGAAATGGAGCATGCTTCTCCCTAGTTCCACATATCAACCCTCACCATACTGGAATTGTTGCAGGAATGACCGGTGGATCTGGTAACGTTGGCAGTATTATGTTCAGTTTGGCATTTAGATTTTCTGTCACAAGTACTGGAGCTACTGACTACCAGACTGGTATCTGGAAGATTTCCATTGCCATGATGGTCATCAATATCGCATGTGTATTTATCCCCTTGGGATCTGATGATTTTGTTGGCAAACTGCGACGCCGTTTTATGAATTAGATGTAGATTAATGACCAATCAATGATGATCAATCGTCCATTAAAATCAACACCTTAAGGGATTATAGGAGTTAAACGACAGTAATGGTACCATTTGTTGGAGCATTTGTTGGAGGAGATAGTGAGGCGGCTGTGCTATCGTTATCAGTGGAAAATTGTTCTCGACCGGCGGTTCTCGGTTGGCAGCGACAATATGGCAAAGAATGACAAGAACGCAGAGGCCCTGGAGCCTATAGGCCTGAACAAGAAGGCGAGCCAGGACATTCTTGATCTGTTTACTAATGCATTTCACGAGACTCTGAGCAAGAACAATGAGCTTCAGACCCAAATCCAGGCGGTCAAAGGAGCGTTGTACGATAGGGACTATGCCCAAGCATTTGGAAGCATTGAAAACTTGAATGCGTACGTGGTGAGATGGTCGCCCTCTCGAGCTTTGGGATATAGTGCGCTGTTCCGTAACCTAGAGCCCATTAGCCAACTGTTCGGGACAAAGTCGAATGTGAGAGTCTTGACCATTGGTGGAGGAGCAGGGGCCGAGATTGTGTCCCTTGGCTCGATTGCACTCCAGACAGCGTCAATTCCTGCTAAAGTAGATGTGCTAGCAGTAGACATTGCAGAGTGGGACCCTGTCGTTGACAAGATTGTGGCATATATTGCGGATAAGTGGTACGCTGGGGCCAGAGAGCACCAGACTCTGGAGGACAAAATTGCAGCCATGAGCTTGAATGATTCTAAATTTCGAGTCAATTTCATTAACCACGATATACTAACTTTGCCCCAAGAGCGATTGGACCTCGAATCCGTCGACTTGATCACATCAATGTTCACTACAAACGAGCTATTTGCATTATCAAAGGCAGGAACAGTCCGTTTTCTTCAATCTCTTCGAGCCTGCCGTAAGGGGACCTTGCTTTTGCTAGTGGAGAGCGCGGGCTCGTACTCACAGATTCAAGTGGGAAGTAAAGTGTTTCCTGTTCAATTCCTAATTGACCACAGTCTAACCTCAGATGGGTCATGGACCCTGCTGGAAGGAATAGATTCCAGATGGTTCAGACTGGAGGAAAAACTCTTCTACGACCTCAAGCTTGAGAACATGAGATTCTTCTATCGACTGTACCAACGAAACTAGATGAAACTTTGTACAAATTATATATTACAATGCACTATCACAGAAAAAAAGATTAGGAACTGATCCATGACTCATTAAATACAAGGGTTACATCAAGCCAAGGTGGTTTACTCGTCAGCCTCCTCCTCGTCCTCGTCGTCAGACAGGACAAGGTTGAAGAAGCGGAGCTCGTAAACACCACGGGACTTGGCGACAACACGGAGCCAGTCACGCAGAGAGTTCTTCTTGAGGAATCGCTTGGTCAGGTACTTGACGTACTTTCCAGAGAACTTGGTGTAGGACACAATCTCGATCTTGTTGCCCTTTCGGGTAACGGTCACAGCGTCACCAAGCTGACCGGTTCGGCCCTCAACCTTGATGTGCTCAACGAGGAACTTCTCCAGAGCGGCCATGTCGACAATGTCGTTCTCATTGGTGGCAGAAGCGTCAATGACAAACTTCTTAGCGGTCTTGGGGGCCTTCTTAGCGGACTTCTAATGTTAGCATCACCTACTGCTCAAAATAATCTTCAAGAATGTTTTGCGCAACGCACACCGTTTAATTAAAAAGGGTGTACGAGCAGCAAAGCGTGCTAATCAATCACATACAACTGGAGCCATTTTTACTGGTCTTTTTTATTCGGGTTCTGATCAATCGATACAGTCGAGAGTCGGTTTAGGTTACAGAGGTGAAAAGGGTGCAAAATGTGGAAATTGCCTAATCTGGCAAGTTGTGCTGTGACTGTTGGTGGTTTAGGGCAAACAAATTAGGTTTGAGCCGTACCGTCTCCCCGGTCCCCCATTTTCCAACTCTCCCCGCACCGCGGGATTTATCGGACGTCTTCCCCGTGTTCACGCGAACCCTAGCGATCCTGCCGCTCTCCGTAAATCGGACCACTTGATGACCTGGCCCTGAATTTATTATTACGAGTTCTCGAGGAGGCAAGTTATTGCTAGCATTTTTGGCCAGTTCAGAACATCTTTAAACGGGTTGATTTTTTTCCATTATACTTCGGCCAAGATTTTGTTTCCTTTCATAGTCTGGACTATTACTATTAACATTACTGCATCTGTCAAAGTAAAGACAGAAACCATCAGATAAGATTACTCCACGTGGTACGCGCCTCGGTTTTATTTGCATTTTTTAAATGAACTGCCCTACTAGAGATCCAGACCCCGGGCGCCCCTTAGGACACAACGAAAGCCCTTCTAGGTTTGATAACGACCTTGTTACTAACTCTTCCATGAAACAGTCGGCGGTGCCGTCGAGTAAGGGTCGAGAAGACAGTGCCGGGCACAGTAGTGGTGGAAGTACGGACGAAGAAGATTATGACTCTATAGAGCGGAGAAGAAATTCAATTCCTCTGAAGCGCACGTCGCAATCTTCGCTGCGCAGTCACGACTTGGACCTAGGTGGTGAAGATGATGACGGTAGCATTGGCGACGATGACAGAGTGCCCTTTTTTGGCGGCCACAACCACCGCCGTAATGACGGTTTGCTAGATTCGCCATCATGGAAACAGCGTATTGATGATTGGTTTACTACTGGCCGTAGAGTACTGGCAAAGTACGTTCAGTTCATTGGCCCAGGTATTATGGTTTCGGTGGCTTATATGGACCCTGGAAACTATTCAACCGCAGTATCAGCTGGTGCAATGTACAAGTACCATATGCTTTTTGTCATTCTGCTGTCTAACCTGCTGGCAGTGTTTCTACAATCTCTCTGTCTCAAGCTAGGTTCGGTGACTGGCCTGGATTTGGCCCAAAATTGTCGAAAGCATTTGCCCCGTTGGTTGTGCATCACTATATATATATTGGCAGAGATTGCAATCATTGCAACTGACTTGGCTGAAGTGGTAGGAACCGCCATTTCTCTCAACATTTTGTTTGGAATCCCCCTTGCGATCGGAGTAGCCTTGACGGTGATTGATGTACTGTTGGTTCTCATGGCATATCGGCCAAATGGCCCTATGAATATCGTGAGATATTTCGAGTACATGGTAAGTGCACTGGTATTTGTTGTGGTCATCTGTTTTGCAATTGAACTGTCAAAGATTGGTATCTCTGATGTAGGCGAGGTTTTCCAGGGGTTCTTGCCTTCCAAGGAACTAGTAGAATCTCAAGGACTATATTTGTCTTGTGGAATCCTTGGCGCCACTGTCATGCCTCACTCTCTTTACCTTGGCTCTGGCTTGGTTCAACCACGCCTTCGCGAGTACGACACAAAGCACGGTTACTATGACCCCGCAGATGGAGAGCAAGACAGTGATGAAGAGACAAGCTACCGACCATCAATCCATGCAATTAATTATGCAATGAGCTACTCCATGGCCGAGTTGATCATTTCTCTGTTTACAGTCGCCATTTTTGTCAACTCTGCCATTCTCATTGTCGCCGGTGCAACCCTGTCTGATTCTCCTGACGAGGCCACCGACGCAGACCTCTTTTCTATTTATGAAATGCTAAAGTCCATTCTTGGTCCCGCTGCTGGAACCGTGTTTGCGCTAGCTTTATTATTCTCAGGCCAATCTGCTGGAATCGTCTGTACCCTTGCTGGACAAATGGTATCGGAAGGCTTCTTGAGGTGGTCTTTTAGACCATACATTCGAAGATTGATTACTAGAGCATTGGCAATCGCCCCGTGCTTTGCAGTATCTATGTTCGTAGGCCGCAAGGGTCTTGCCGATGTTCTCAATGCATCTCAGGTGGTGCTGTCCATCTTATTACCGGTTGTATCCGCCCCACTGCTGTACTTCACTTGCAGCAAAGAGATTATGAAGGTACCTCTCATTGCCGAGACCCATCAATTTTCAAGCGTTGCCTCAAACCATTCGAATTCTGGCTATTCTCAATTGAGCCATTCCGATTTTGACGAAGAGTTTGACCGCGACGACGGCGCTCCTCAGTACAAGGACATGAGCAACGGACTCTTCACGAACATTCTCGCAGTAGTCACCTTCACGTTTGTGTCGGGACTGAACATTTTCCTCATCATTTCAATGGCCCTAGGGGCTGATGTGCATTTGTAATGACCAATGAATAGATATCTTTTAAATTTGAAGCATTCAAAGTTATAGTCATACATAGTATATAATCATTAGTTCGTGATAAAAAACAACCTCAAGGCAAGATCCGACTGAAGGACCGAATTAGCGTCGAACTGTGCCAGATTTTCGTGCCGACCCACGATTGCTTGAAAGACCAGGCAGTCGGTTCTGGTTGTACTTGACATCTGGTGCGGGAAGCACACCGGGATAACTGACCTGCTGTACTGGAATATCTGATGACACAGGCAGTCCAATGGCCGCTGGTCCATGATCATCGGCTATTCGTGCAAGTGCGTTTTGAATCTTGAGCGCTAGACGCTTTTCTTCTGAGCTTGGAATAAGCTCGGTAGTTCCATTATTATGAGACAAACGAATTCGCTGCAGGGTCTGCAATTGCAAGAGCATTTTCGATATCAGCTCCTGTTCTGTGGAAGATTCGGCCGCTTCGAGCTCGTCATCGTCAACAAAGCTTGCCGGGGTCCACTCCAAGACCTTGACAAAGTCCACAGGATCTGAGGCAGAAATACCGAGTTCACTCAGCTTGGTCAAGTCTGGATTCTCAACCTCCTTGTCATCGCTCTTGTCCTGAGATTGGTCATCTTCCTTTATATTATCAGTAGTTTCCTTAGTAGAATCACCCATTTGCACGTCTTCGGTTTCGCCATTTTGAGCACCTTGCTCTCCTTCTTCGTCCTCTTCCTCTTCCTCTTCTTCTTCTTCAAAGGCCTCACCCCGAATAGACTCGAGGGCCGACTGTCTAACGTCCTCTTCTGTAGCCAGCTGCTTTGTACCTAGCTTTTCGTACCAAACCGAGCCTACCTCGTCGGAGGTGATTACTGCACCAGTTCCATCAACCGTGGGAGTGTAAGATTCATTATCATCAAACTTTAACCATCGCGCGCCGGACATTGACTGAACCACTGGATGCTGGAAATACATTAGCATTTCGGTAGGGGGCAGAGATGGATGCGGGATTCGAGCCAGCGCTGGTGATACGTATCCCAGTGGTAAAGTCTGTTGAGTCTGTTCAAATGGCACTAGCGAAGTAGTAGCAATGGGGCCGTGGGTCTCTGGCTCTCGTGGATCTAAGTTCGACCTACGCATTGGCGTAGAGAACAACGGACCATGTTGTGTCATAAGCCAGTACGCTTCAGAACTGGGTACCTTCAAATCTCCACTAATGGCATCAAACCCTGTTAGTACTTCGGTTTCAAACGGGTCTTCGTCAGTCGTAGACTCCTGCTTAACCTCTGGCAGGCCATCGGCCAGGCCCAGCCGAGCAACTTCTCTCCACACCAACTCCGCCCACGACCGGAAAACATTGTCTACTTTGACGTATCGCTCGGATCCAATGTGCTCCGATAGCAAAAGCATAGCTGTCGCGAACCGAATGTCTCCATACAGAGTGGAAATCTCCGTGCCATATCGACCCTTCTTGTACTTTGACTCCACCGAAGTCCTGGCAGCTTCTGAGTCATTGTAGAACCCAAACACATCTACTGATCGCGTCTCTTTAGACGCCGGGATCAAGTCGCCTGATAAGATGTCCTTTCCAATCGATTGAGACTCCAGTACCGTCCACGCATTCTCGATCAGTGCCTCCGCCTTGCGGTGATTGCCTGTACTTTGCCGGCGACCGACCATTTCCTACACAACTCCTAACGATTACTGTTCTGTGTCTTGTTTTGTGTCC
This sequence comes from Blastobotrys raffinosifermentans, assembly GCA_003705705.2. Lineage (NCBI taxonomy): Eukaryota > Fungi > Ascomycota > Dipodascomycetes > Dipodascales > Trichomonascaceae > Blastobotrys > Blastobotrys raffinosifermentans. Next base: position 20,278 of record PPJH02000045.1, read on the forward strand.
TGGCACCTCTCGAGCTGATGGATGCCTTTTAATTAATGGTCAGGGCCGCGTCTAATGTACGATGTTGTTAGGTTTTTGGTGATGGAAAAGGGATTTTCTGGGAACTCCCTTCAGCCGTGCCTTCGCATTAGGAGGCTTTTGAAAAGTAGCCGTTCATCTTGACCAACTGCACTTGATTCAATGGACGACAGCGACGACGATTATGTGGAATATCTGAGTTCTGACGGGGAGGTCAACAGCGGAGTGTCCCGGCGTACCCGTAATCGAGACTCTGCCCGCCCAAGTGGTCGTGCCGGCCGTGCACAGGCGTCTGCGTCCGGGGGAGCATACTCGTGGGAAGATGAATACCATCGATCTTGGGACATTGTTCAGGAGGATGCCGCTGGATCATTGGAGGGAGCTGTGGCTGGATTGGTGGCCGACCAAAAGAAGCGTAGAGCCATCAAGGATGCGCGACCTGTGCGCAGAGGAATCATTCGGAACATGGTGTTGATCTTAGACCTATCGGATGCTATGAATGAACGGGATCTCAGGCCCACGCGTCACGCCACTTCAATTGCCACTGCCCTGGACTTTTGTAACGACTTTTTCGACCAGAATCCCGTCTCTAGACTTGGAGTAATTGGCATGAGAGAAGGAATTGCAGTACCAGTGGCTCCCTTGGATGCCGCGCCCGCCGCGTGTGCCGCCGAGATTGCGGCCCTCAAGTCGTCAGAGCCAAAGGGCAACCCTTCGCTTCAGAATGCGCTGGAGGCTGCTCGAGCAATGCTACAGGCAGCACCTGAGCATTCTTCGCGTGAGGTTGTAGTTGTGTTTGGAGCCCTTTTGTCGGCCGATCCTGGTGATATCCATGCGACAATTGAGCGGCTAGTGAAGGACCGAGTGAGAGTACGGGTAGTAGGATTGGCGGCCCAAGTCGCAGTTTGTAAGATGCTGGTGGAAGCTACCAATAATGGGGATGGATCAGGGTATGGCGTGGCATTGAATGAGACTCATTTTCATGAATTGCTCATGGAGTCAACATCTCCATTGGCCGTTCCTTCGTCTGACGATGCTGCTAGCAGATCGGCAGCTCTAGTTCGAATGGGATTCCCGTCTCGTATTGCACCTACTAGCATTGCCTCTCTGTGTGCCTGCCACTCTCGGCCTACTACTACGGGATATCTTTGTCCTCGGTGCCAATCTAAGGTCTGTGCATTGCCCGCCTTGTGTCCATGCTGTGGGCTTACCCTTATTCTGTCTACTCATCTTGCCCGTTCTTACCATCATTTGTTCCCGCTCAAGGTATTCAAAGAGATCCCTGGAGACGATACTGAGGTCCAGTGCCTGGGATGCCATCATCATATTGGCGGCAAAGAGTCTAGGTATTCTTGCCCCTTGTGTAAGAACTTATTTTGCATTGATTGTGACATTTTCTGTCATGAGACTCTACACAATTGTCCTGGATGTGAAGCGCACATCCAGCCCAAGCAGAGACAGGGTCTCAAGGTTAAATTGACTATGAATTCTGCACAACAAAACGGAACAAACGCTGTTGGCGGTGTTAATTAATCTTTAACATCTGCAAGCATTATATTAACAATCATTATTTAATAAGCTGTTTCACTATCCATTGGACTCCTTCCTTCTCCTGTTCTACTTCCATGGGAGGCAGGTCCCAGCCAACTCCTCCCGATCCAATGGCAGCACCCATGCGAGGAACCACTTGGCATCTACGCTTAGATGCTGACAGCATTGTAGGAATGTTCAATGGCTTAGAAAAGGTAATTAGCGGACTAGACTTGCCCACATTTGTGAGTTGCTTGCCGCTGACCGAGGTCAATGGCTTGATTCGGACCTTTGCCTGGCGGCCTCCTCGACTCTCACCTCTGTTCATCGACTTGAACACAAGGTACCGGGGTGGTGCCTCTCCAGAGTATGCTAGTACCGAGCTGGGGTGGATGTAAACAAACCTGTCAGGTTCTTCGTCGGTATCTTCAATGCCATGTGCTGCTGATTGCGAGGGGAACAGTGACAGGTATGGGAAAGTCACTGTTCGCGATTTTTCCTTGTTCGAAACTTCCTCAATATAGTCAGCACGAATCGCGACCTGGTCAATGAAGCCGGCCGTAATAACTTGCTTTAGTACTGCCTTTTGTACAGCAGAAGGAATACCCAGCTTCTTGCGGAGCTCGGCTTCTTTAACCGTACCAGGAGCAGAATGGGTCAGAACAATAGACACCAGCTGATCTCGTAATTTTGCAATCTCCTCCATCTGCTTGTAGCGTAAAAAGTTCTTTTGAGAAAATGATTCCTTATTTTGCTCATAGTCGTAGCGGCCAATTGCACTCAGCAACTTCATGGCGTCACTTTCAGGGTCCAATGCCATGAATCGCTGCTGGCACTTGAAATATTCTGATCGCATTTTGCGGTTCTGCTCTCGCTGTTCAACTGTTAGATCCTCATCTTCATTCTCGCCATCGTCATCACGCAGGTTTAGCTCTTGCTCGGAAATGAATGGCTCTCCGACAGTCAATCCAGAGACAAGTGCAATGACAAATGCAAGGGATTTGTGAGCGTGACCAATGAGTAGCATTCTAGCAAACCTTGGACTCAGAGGGAAATAACTCATGGCCAGTCCATGGTCAGTAATTGCATCACGAGAATCTAGAGCTTCCAGGTATCTCAGCAATTGCAGACCCTTCTTTAACGCATCTTGAGGTGGTGGAGTCGGGAATGGGAATTTGAGAATGTTGTGGATTCCCATAGCTTTCATTTGCAAAATAACACCTTCAACTGGCATACGTAGAATCTCGGGCTTTGTAAACTGTTCGAAATCGCGCTCATACACAGCAGAAGAGTACACTCGGTAGCAGTGGCCGGGTCCCGTTCTTCCAGCTCGACCAGCTCGTTGGTTTGCACTGGCCTTGGAAGTCCATCCCACCTTGAAGCTTTGAACGCCAGTGTCTTCGTCATAATGACGCTCCTTTGCACGTCCACAGTCCACAACATATCGAATGCCAGGGATGGTAAGACTGGTTTCTGCAACGTTGGTGGCCACAACACAAAGTCGTGATCCTTTAGGAGGGTCCTGGAATACCTTCATTTGTTCCTTTGTAGGCAATAGCGAATATAGGGGAAGAACATGCAATGGATCATTTTCAGTTTGTCCGTCTTCTAGTTCTTCATCGAAGCCTTCCTCTTCCTCTTCTTCCTCTTCGGTGATATCATCAATTTCGTCATCAATAACACCCTCCTTCTCGTCATCTTCGATTCCGAAAGTGACATCCTCAGCTTCAGTGGCGGCTTCTCGGCCTGAGATTCTAACCTCCACGTTGACATCATCTTCCTTCTTTCTGGAAGAGACTTTAGGGAATTTTTGGCGAAGACGTCGACACATATGGGTGATTTCATTTTGCCCAGTTAGGAAGATAAGGATACCACCTCTGGGTAACCGTTGATGAATTTTCACCACCTTCTCATAAACTTGATCCAAGTAGTTGTAGTGAGTCCTCCTATTGAAGTGAACTGACACAGGGTACTGACGGGCTTCAACATTGAGAACGGGCGGAGGGGTAGGGAAGAGGGAAGTGTTTTCAGTGAAATCAGATACTCGAAGAGTGGCCGACATGATGATAATCTTCAGGGGAGTAACTTTGCTGTTCTCCTCTTTAGACATGTCCTTTCTCAGCTTTAAGACCCTACTGAGAACACCAATTAAAATGTCAGTATTAATATTGCGTTCGTGAGCTTCATCAATGATAATAGCAGAATACTTTGACAGAGTGAGATCCACAGACAATTCTCGGAGCAGCACACCATCAGTCATAAACTTAACTGCGGTGTCCTTATTGACTGTAGCATCAAATCGAATTTGATATCCAACCTTGTTCCCATGGTCTCCCAGCTCAGCACCGACTCGCTTGGCCATGCTAACGGCAGCCACTCGTCGAGGTTGAGTAATTCCGACCATACCGGGAGTCTTGCTGCCTGGAGATCCATATCCGGCTTCAAAGAGGAACTGTGGCACCTGTGTCGTCTTACCAGATCCTGTTTCACCACAGATAACAATGCAATCGTTATTATGAATGGCTTCCATGATTCTCTGCTCCTCGTTAACAACAGGCAATTGTAGCCTGGCTCGTTGAATATCCTCTGGTCTATTGACGTCAACTACGTATGCCTTTCGACCTTGAGTCTCGGGATTTTCGTTAACCATCAATTCTGGAGGAGGGGACTCGCGATCTTCTGGACGGTCTAAAGGGATGTATTCTCCTTTGAACTCGGGAGCATCCAAGCCAGTTCCTTCTTCAGTTCGAGTGGATGTTTCTGTCCATTGACTGGCCCATTCTTTGAATGCTTGTCCCTTAGACACGGTCTCGCCAGCAGTAGTCTCATCATCGCTTGATTCTTCCTCTGAACCTGATTCTTCCTCTGACTTTTCTGATCCAGAAGCTTCTTCTTTAGCGTCGGAGAATCCATTCCACTCTTCAGCATCATCTTCATTGTCTTCATTGTCTTCATTGTCTTCACTGTCTTCGCTGTCTGCAGCCTCGGACTTGTCAAAAAGATCTTCTACTTCCTCGCTGCCACTGTCATCACTACCACTGTCATCAGTTCCACTTTCTTCACTTCCAATGTCCTCGCTTCCGCTGTCCTCACTGTCTTCTTCATTTTCAAACTCCAGGTCTTTTTTGTATTTTCTAGCCTTCTCCGCAGCTACCTTTTGGCGCCATGTTAGGCTGCCAGACGATGGCTTTGACGAAGACACCTCCTTAAGTCCCTGGAATGAGAAATTGAAACCGGCAGGACCGCGAGAACGGTGATCTATGAAAGTTGATGCATGCTCTGGATCTGACTCCTGCTTCGTAGCTGTTACAGTTTTAGCTTCTGATGCCCCGTTAGACTTTCTCTTTCCATTATCAACTACCTCCTCCGTCTGGAGATTGCGAAATTCTTCGGAATCACGCCAGTCCTTAATCTCTCGCTCCTCGTACAGAATGGCTCTAGTAGTCTCGTCGCCCAATCCAGCGCGCTCCTTGCGCAATGCCTCTTCAAATAGCTGCTTCTTGGTCTTAGCAGCTCCAGAGCCTAGTGTTTTCAAACTCTGGAGCATTGAAGTATCCACTTGGGATTTGGAAAGCCTGTCAATGAGCTCATTCTTTTCCTGTTTGCGGATCTGCTTGTCAATGTACTTGTCCAATCGTTTACGCTTCTTGCTGGAAACCCCCGGCGCATCTCTGTTCAATTCCTGTGCAAGCTTGCGCTTTCTGTCGGCGGCCTCTTGCTTTGACACTGGCAGCAAAATTTCAGCGTTAGGGTCCTCTTGGGGTGCCGGTGATACTGGAGGCTGAGATTCATCCTCTTCTATATCTCTGTATAAATGCTTCTGACGGTCCTTTTTGAGGGCCTCCTGCTTGGCAACCGTACCAGCACGGGCTTTCTCATTGAACCTTTTTCGATATTTTCCCATTACTGGTCAATGAATCTATGCGTCTTTGATTTATCAATGGCTATCACTGATCGCACAGATTTTTTTGAGCCTCGACATGTGCGGCCATGAAATTTCGGGAGGCTCACGACCTCGATCTCAGTTTAGGGCAGTGGGTTAGGCAGTGATAATAGGCAGCGAAGAAATAGTTTTAAGAGATTCATGTACCCATTGGTACTCCAATCATGAACAAAATTGAGCACCAATGGCACCAATGGCTCGCAAACACTGGCGAGAGTAGTCGGTCGCAGGCCAATGGAAACTCACCTTATGACAGGCTGGGTGGTGGGTAACAAGAGCTATAAAATGGCCAAACTGAGGATTTTTCACTCAACAATGTCTTTATAGGCACCCAGAGTCACGGAACGTGTTTAAACTCACACCGTTCATTCCATTCTATGGATTACGTGCTAGGGCAGCCTAAGAGCAAGCCAAGGTATGTCTACCGGCATATCAGTTGCTACGGCCCCAGAATCGGTGGAGGCTTCCTCTGTCGTGGCTCGTAACTAACATTTTCGTGTATATACCAACTTTTGTAGTTTGCAATGATAATAATGAGAATAGCAAGAGCAAGATTTGAATAGTGACAATGCGCAGCAATGCCGGGAAGGATCATTGTAGTCGTGTTGGTAATAAGATTGAGCGCGCGGGAGGCATTAAAGTTTTGATACCTTTCGTCCTACACCGCTGTCACTTCACATAAAATCGTCTGCCAGGGCACAACAGGAAAGGCGGAGGTATGTCTGATGACTCAAGCTCAGAAAACTGCCCCCGACAGCTTTGTCGATGTTAAGAATATCGGCAAAGTAGTCTACGATGGAGTGGCCTTTGAGACGTGGTACCCGTGTCTGGGATACTTTGACCCTGATCAGAAGCGAGTAGAACTGGCAAGGTCACTGCTGGAGCCAGATCAGGCCCCTAGTACGGTCCTTGAGTATATTGACGAGCTACATGTGTGCCATGGATGCTTCAAATATTCTATTAGACAGGAGGATATCAAGGGCCATATACCAGCATGTACGCGAATCTCAAAGCCCCCGGGGAACCTGGTTTACAAGTCACCCAAGTACGCGATTCGTAGAGTTCAAGGGTCGTCCGAGTCTGATCATTTGTTCTGTCAGTGTATGTGCTTGTTTGGAAAGCTTTTCCTAGACTCAAAGACAATCTTCTACGCTGTGGATGGGTTTGAGTTTTACGTCCTGTACGACAATTCCAATAACGTTCCTGTAGGGTTCTTTTCCAAAGAGCTAAACTCATGGGACGATTATAATTTAGCATGCATTTTGGTCTTTCCTCCGTTCCAGTCCAAAGGGCTGGGCAAGTTGCTAATTGCCTTTAGCTACCATCTGTCCCAAGTCCAGAACAAGGAGGGTTCGCCGGAGAGACCCCTGTCAAAGTACGGATGGGCCAGTTATATGAGCTATTGGTGCCAACAAGTTTGCATGGTGGTGGCCAATTGGGCCGAGGATACAATCTCAGTAGACCAAATTGCTCAGGCTACAGCTATCCGTCAAGAAGACATTTATGAAGCATTGAAATATATGGGCGCCATTGAAGACGACCAGATCTACTTGGATTCCATATACGATCGGATTAGAGCTCGCAAAGTACGCATGGATCCGTATATAGACCCCAAATATTGTGTTAGACGACTACGCAAGTAAAAAAAGAAGAAAAAAAGTTGAAAAGGAAGACTGATTTTCATTTCATTTATATAGATTGGATTAGCTGGACCAGCTTGTCAGAGTCAAACTGAACAGTGTCATAAGAAGCAGCAGGAGGCAGGACTTCGAGAAGATTGAGAATGCTCTCCGGTAACATCTCCAGCGCAGTAGTCTGGAGCTCATCAATGCCATACCCTTGCTCATCTCGAGTACGCTTAGAAGGAGGGCCATCTTCTGCGCCGTTAGCGGTTCCATTCCTGGCCGGTGGCAGTACCTGATCAATTTTCCGTGCCTGGAATCGATTACCCAAGTCCACCGCTGATATTGGGTCGTAGTCGTTGGTCTTGTATCTCCACGAAAACACATCTACGTCGCGAGTTCCTTTGTATGTCTCCTTGAATCGGGTCTCTAGCTTGAGAAGAGCTCCAAGCTCACCAAAGGAAGCTTCATACTGCAGAAAGTGAACAAAAAGAGGGTAAGCGTCTTCAGGCGACATTCTAGACACTGTCTTTTCAAACAATGCTCTAGCGTTTGTATCGTCGTTTGTAAGTACCAAAAAGTCAAAATATTCCCGGATAAACTCGCTGTCGTTTGCAAATCGCTTCAGGCCAATTTCAAAAATCTTGGTAGAAATTCCTGAAGATCTGTCATTATAGTACTCCATCATGGCCGACGCAACGTAAATATGATGTGTGCAGTACGCAAGCTTACGTCCTTCTCCAAAAATCCGTCGAGCCTCTTTGATACCCTGAGACCGCTTAACAGTCTTCATGTACACAATATAGGCAGAGGTGACATCTCGTGCATTATCATCTTCTGTATTAAGCTGTTCCACTGCGTGTCCACCATTCTCCTCCTTGTCACGGATGATTCTAGCCCGCTCGGTTTTGAGGTTTGAGATGAGCCTAGTAAAGGTATCCTTCATATCCTCAAATTTGCCATCCCGTTCATAAAGCTCGGCAAGCTTGTAGAACAGTAAAAAGCTTGTGGAATTGGCTTGAATACCCGAGTTCAGAATGTCAATGGCCTCTGAAGTGTTGGACTGCTTGTCAGATAGAATATATTCAGCAAAGCTGAACCACAGCTCCGGATAGTACCTGGCTGACATGACCGCCTGGCGATATGCATACTTCACTCGGGCCTGAACGGTGGCCTCGTCACTTTCTAGAAGGTTACTCTTTTCCCACTCAATCCATTTCATCCACTGTTCGCTGATATGTGCCTCCTGGGGAGTCCAAGCCCGGGGGTATGGGGTGGTATTATTGTAATCCAATTGCTTGGTCATTGTCTCCATTTCCTTGAGGCAGCTACGAGCGTTCATGTAGGCGCCCGACTTTTCAGCCAGGAATTTTCGGGCAGTAGTTTTTCCCATTTTAGTTTCAAATGCGTTGTAACTCTGCCAGATCTGCTCTAAATGGTTCATAGGGATCGTTACCGCCCTTCTAAATGTCTTTCTCAACAGATCCATCTTCTGCTGCTCCTCCCATGTCGACGAAGTTGGCTTTGAACGAATAAATGCTAGGTACTCATTCCACACCGAATCGGCCTCGCGGTCAATTCCAACCTTGTCGAGAACAAACTCGTACATTTGAGTGATAATGTTGCGAGCCTTTTCGCCTTCGGGGCCAGTGGGATCATTGATTCTGCGCACATAGCCAACGTAGTGAGTCCACAACTTGAGGTTTAGGACCTTTGTCAAGCATCTACTAAACAGTTGTTCGACATTGTAAAACTCTCCATTGGCTAGCTCTGCATCAATATAATCAATCCACGTCTCTGCCGACAAAGGAAACGTTTTGAGCATTCTTTCGTATGCTTCGCGGAGTTCGTCAATGGGCTTTTCGTTCTTTTTGATCTCGTTGATGAGCCCTCTCCAAGCGTCTACATCCAACGGGTGGTCAGTAATTCGGTCTTCCAGCTGGCCAATGACATCCTGGGGCAACCGCTTGCGTTTGGGGGGCAGAGTCGGTTGAGGTGTAGCACTAGGCTCTACAGACGCCAACTCGGGTGGTCTAGAATCTGCGCGCTCTGTGGCAGAATTAGGAGCTTCTTCATTATTGTCTTCACTTTGCCCTTTCTTATCGGTGTCGTTCTCATTGGATACGCTTTCATTAGATGCATCTTTGGCCTCTTCGTTGTTTTGTTTATCAACTGTCTGATCTGGTTGGTCGGGCTGGGCCACAGGGTCAATAGGGGCCTGTTCGTGAGCCTCCTCAGTCACATTATGGGTTCCAGCAGTCGTAGGATCGTAGCCGCCATCACTCTCGTTGGACGACATGGTATATATACCTTGTAGTGTCGCTGAGATTGTTTCGAGATGTGATGGGGTGAAATTTAGCCCTGCTAAATATTAATCACCCACTAAGTACACCAACCCGGTTGAACGGTGACAGTCGAACAAAAATGGAGCTTCATATTTGGGGAAGCGATAGAAAGGACCCAGTGTCGTTTACGCCTGAGTGTATGGCGGCTGTGTGGTTGGTTGAGCTGCTAGAGGTTAAGGGAGTTAGGGTTATTGCATCGTCGAATCCCAATATTAGCCCCTCTGGGGTGCTGCCAGCGCTGCGCGACAGTGACAGCGGGCAAGTATACGGAGGGTTCATGTCAATTTGGCGATATTTAAAGTCAATTGGCTACAACTTGGATAGTGATTGTGGACAGAGCCCGGCCCAGTGTGCTGAAAGCACTGCGTTGCTGGCATATCTAGACTCAACGTTGGGCATTGTGTCAAGCTATTTGCTCTATCTACACAAGAACAACTACGAAAACTATACTCGACCGTTGTTTACAAAACTGGTACCATTCCCTATGCAATATTCAATGCCATGGACGCAGTATGAGCTGGCGTCTAGGCGATGTAGTGATCTTGCCCCATCAAGCACAAAAGCAGGACAGAAAGAGCTGGAAATTGACAGTCCACTGGTCCGTAAGATGCAGGAGGAGCAGAAGGAAAAGAAGAGCAATCTTGAGAGCGCTAAAGAGAATATCAAGCTACTAAACTATGCGTCGCAGGTGCTAGACAAGTTGCAATCAAAGCTGACCCCTAACCTGGTAGGATCAAACTTGTGCACTGCAGATGTGCTGCTACTGGCGCACCTACACTTGTACATGGGCCCTCAGCTGCCCGATCGATCAATCAAGTCTGTGGTAGAGCAGTTTCCAAAGCTGGTAGAATATTATGGGCAGGGGGTCAAAAAGGTAAATGCAGTAGATGCCAAGATCGAGCAAGCAACTGGACGAGACGTTCCCAGTCTTGTCAATGCCATCTTGAACTGGTAATAATAATAATGGATCCGTTTTTTGCATGACTCTAGTTTTTCCGTGGCCGAACAATGCCATTGTTGACAAAGTAATAAACAACTGTACCGTCTGAAGTTGCCATTGCCATAATCACCCGCTTACAGGGAGTGCCATTGACTCCGTTAATAGCCGAAAACACTTGAGACCATTGGGACACTGTCCACTTGCCCTCAGTGCGACTAGGGAGCACATATTCCACCGTCTTTTCAGCATCTTCCGGATGCAACAGCTTGGGAGGTGTACCTTTACATAGATGCCAATCTCCTACCTTTACGACCTCGACGTCGTTCCACGAGTGCTGGTACTTTAGATTATGGGCCACTGTATTTGCGAGATCCATTAGCAAGTTGTACGGCAGAAGAATTTGTCAGTTCATTAAATATTCAATGAAATATTCGAATGGAATATTCAATGAATACAGCTGAGACTCGGTGAGAATAAACTATCAGACCTAGCAGTGTACTGGATAATTGATGGATAGTTAGATTCCATAGTAGATGGGACAATTAGACAATAATGATTAGACTATACAAGAGCGGAGTTCTATAATGCCTGTGACGCATTGCTTATTTACACATTGAATCCGTATCCCTTCATACAGGTCTTGTACTTTGAGATAATGTCATCGCACTTTCCGCTGTCCTGGCCGTTAAGCAGAATGCACTCGTCTCGAGAGGACTTTTCAGCGGTGCACACGCAGCAGGGCTTTGGCTCTAAGTTGGTTAGTACTCACTTCACTTCAGCGCCGGTGCTAGTCAGACTGACATACTTTCAACAGGGGCAGGCTTGGTCGCAGCAGCTATTTGTTAGTTATTTCCTATCGCCTCCATTTTGTCCAAACTTACCAGGTTCGCTCATCGTTCAAGCTTAATAGTATGAGGTCGATAAAGACTAGAGAGTAATGATTACAAACGTCGGACGGAAGAGGTTCCCGGGGCGGCCGCACGAGCCGCAGCAAGCGATAAAATAAACCCAAATCACAGACCCTGAGGAAGCCATTGTACCCGGTGGCACGAGAAAGGAGACTGAATTGCTGCTAATCAGTTGGCCCAGTTGCAGGTATCGAGTCGCCGGTTCTACTAATGTTCAAAGAGCCGAGGTGTGAACTGCTGGGGCCGTTTGCGCTGGTAGTACAGGGGTCCTTGGGCCTGATTGCTGTGTTATCGCTGGTGGTCAAGCGCAACTATGAACACCCTCCGAGGCCATGGTGGATCTGGTTCTTTGATGTGCTCAAGCAGGTGATTGGGGCCGGGTGTCTGCACTTTTTGAACCTGCTGCAGTCAATTATCTTTTCTAACAGTGGAGAGCCGGATCTAGACAAGAATCCTTGTACGTGGTACTTTTTAAATGTGCTGTTAGACACCACCATTGGTGTGCCAGTGCTGTGGTTTTTTCTGTACTTTGTGCACTCAGCAGCGTATCGGTTTGGAGTTCGGCAGATTGTATCGGGCCAGTATGGTCATCCTCCTAAATGGATCCCCTTCTTCAAACAAGCATTGCTCTATCTGGTGGCTCTGGTTAGCATGAAGCTGTTGCTCTATCTGTTTGTATGGTGGATGCCACTGATCGATGATTTGGGTAACTTTTTAATATCTTGGTCCAATTTCGATGCTCGAGTACAGGTAGCATTTGTGGTTCTGGTATTTCCTCTTATCATGAACACCCTCCAGTACTATCTAGTGGACTCTATCATTCAATCCCCAGAGTATCACAATCCCAAACTTGCACAACTTGCTCCAGATACAGAAAATAGGCCATCAGGGCCTATGGAGCCAACTAGACCAGCAGATTCTAACCGATCTGACCTTCCTACACAAGCTGACAGATCCCATCATGTTAAGGGTAAACAGAAATCCACTAACCAGGCTGACCACTCTAACCAGGCTAACGAGACTACTAGACTCCTCGGTTCCCACTAACTTCATTAATAATATTTAACTCCATACTCACTATTATCTTTTGTGAAGCTTATGGTACTCAATGAATATTCTATTTATTATTCTTTTCTTGCTATTTGATACTGTCCACAACATTACTAGCTTGAAGGTCGAGCCCGATATCGAGAGATGCGCCGCACGCCGCACGCTCAATATTTTTCTTATCGAAATCTGCTCAAAATTTGTGCTCCATTTCTGCTCAAATAAATTCTCTCAAAATTCTCTCATCAGCAACCTTCCTTAATGGTAAGTTTATTTCCTCGGAGCTATAAAAGGCCAATCGGCTGCTCCCTTGTATGGTTCTTGTGTTCTAACTCAGAAAATCAAAACAATCTCTCGGTCCAGCGATACGTACTTGCCGGCTCGAAATACTGAAGCACAACGTCTGCCTCGGAACTTGGACCCTGCACTTCACCCGTTTGAGCGAGCTAGAGAATACACCAGAGCTCTAAATGCCACAAAGCTAGAACGTATGTTCGCCCAGCCATTCATTGGCCAGCTGGGTAACGGACATATCGATGGAGTGTACTCTATTGCCAAAAACCTTCACTCGCTGTCCCGACTGGCCACGGGATCTGGTGATGGAATCGTAAAGCTGTGGGATCTCAGCACCCGAGACGAAATCTTCTCTGTAAAGGCCCACACAAATATTGTCCGAGGACTCACAATGACCCCCAACGGAAACCTCTTGTCCTGTGCTACTGACAAGTCCATCAAGCTGTGGGATATCACCGACAAGGCATCCAGCCAGGAGCCCATGCAAACATACCTAGGAGCTAGTGGATTCAGTGGCATTGACCATCACCGAGACGAGGGCAAGTTTGTCACCGCCGGAGACACTGTAGAGCTGTGGGATACAAATCGATCAAAGCCAATCTCAAACCTGTCATGGGGCGCCGACAGCGTGCACTCTGTTCGATTCAACCAGACCGAAACCTCCATTGTCGCATCTTCAGGAGCCGACCGCTCTATTGTCATTTACGATCTTCGTACCTCGTCCCCTGTACAAAAACTGGTGGCTACCATGTCCACTAACGCCATTGCCTGGAACCCAATGGAAGCATTCAACTTTGCTGCCGCTAGCGAAGATCACAATGTCTATCTTTACGACATGCGTAAGTTAAGCCGGTCCCTCAACGTTTACAAGGACCACGTTGCCGCCGTTATGGATGTGGACTTTTCCCCCACCGGACAAGAGCTGGTCACTGGTTCTTATGACCGATCCATCCGCCTTTTCCGGGTCCGCGAGGGCCACTCCAGGGAGATCTACCACACCAAGCGTATGCAAAGGGTGTTTTGCGTTAAATTCTCCATGGATTCAAAGTACACAGTGTCCGGGTCCGATGACGGTAACGTGCGTCTCTGGCGAGCCAATGCTTCCGAACGCGCAGGTGTAAAGTCAGCCAAGCAGCGTGCAAAGCTTGAGTATGATGCAGCGCTTAAGGAACGGTTCAAGCACATGCCCGAGATTCGCCGGATTGCTCGTCATCGTCACGTCCCCAAGCCGATCAAGAAGGCCGGGGAAATCAAGAAGGTGGAGCTGGAATCTCTGCGCAGAAAGGAGGACAATGTGCGCCGTCACTCAAAGAAGGGCGCGGTCCCGTTTGCAAAGGAGCGAGAAAAGCATATTGTTGGTACTGCCGTCAAGGACGACGACTCTCACAAATGATTGCCTTGTTGAGGTGGAGGATGATGATCTACCCGCTACTTGCTCTACCCGATCAGCCCAATCACCAAAAAAAGTGGGTATCTACCGCTGCAAGTCCTACTACATATGTGCCAAGACTGAAATTATTTTGTGTCCCTCGAACGCTTCCAGGATGAGGGGAAGCAGTTGTGATCTGAATCAAGGTTCACTCTTGGTGGAGTTCCCATGTATTGCATAATTTGATATTAACTTTCGGCTACAAACTTAACCTTGTGTACGCCCCTCTGTACGCCCTGAACCACGGTTGGATTACTGTTCGGCTAATGTAGTAGGGGGTGACGATCTTCGTCTTCCTTTTTTTTTGGTTGGTCATCAAACTGAAAACGCATCTACGTGCATTTTTGCTGCTGTATGCGGCATCTGATCGTTTTTGTCCTCGGTGATAATCAGATAATCCCTATTTAGGTAACCCCGACTTTGACCGCCCCCAACTACAACTGATGGACCAGATGGGGTATAAATTATGGGCCTTGTTGCTGCTCATTTGAGCTAAGTTTTTTGAAAAGTCAATCAGCTTTCCAGTTTGAAAAAGAGAACAATGAAGTTTGGATTTGTTGCAACTGTAGCCACAATCATCTCGTCCGTGTCGGCGGTCACTACTGGCAAGCTCGGAGACGCTAAGGAAGTGCAGGACAATTGTCCACGAGCCATCTTCCGATCGTTCCTTCGTTCTGATGAGGTGGAGGGCATTGTGAGCTTCCTTCCTACCACGAACGGAACTGGCCTCACGGTGGTGGCCGAGTTTTCAAAGCTTCCTGCTGATGATGACAAGATCATGTACCATATTCATGAGAAGCGCTTGGAGGGTGGTTCTACAAACTGCACCTCTACTGGAGGACACTTGGACCCTTACCAGCGCGGAGACGAGCCTCCTGCTGAGGAGGGCCATCCAGAGCGTGCTGAGGTCGGAGACCTGTCTGGTAAGCACGGAACCTTGTCTGGAGCCCCTGTGGTTGTGTCGTACGTTGACAAGTACCTTGCCAACCGACTGGACAACCCTGCTTACATTGGCAACCACTCTGTAGTTGTGCACCGATCGGACAAGACCCGAATTGCTTGCTCCAACATTGAGCTTGTAGCTTGGTAAGGTTCCGGTTTAGGATTTAATAGACAATTTGACATGCCCTATTGTAATGAGATTGTTGAGTCTAAAGTCTGATCAGTTGATAAAAAGGTAGTTGTAATCTATTAGTATGCATTAAAAATTACACAGCAAAGGGGGATTATTAAATGTTAACATCCAACACTAGGGAAACATCAGGGACAGATACTGAATTGGCAAGGTCCTCCAAAAAGGGAATCATGTCTACCAATTCGTTGTCATGGGCATCAGAAAACCAACTGGACACTGGTACTGCATGCTGGGGATGGAAGATATAAGACGCTGGCGAGTTGTCTATGATTATCACGTCGTGTAGAGGTCGCCCCAGCTGGGAAAGGTTCTTAATGTAGTTGCCTTGATAGTTGTAACAAGCATCGCGAAACAGGCGATGATGCACAGAGCTGGAATTATCCAGTTGATCGAGCAAAGGGTTTCCATATTTCGCCACGCTGGCCGTAAACACCACCACCTCAAACAGTTCGCCCATTCGTTTTAGAAATTGGTCCACTCCCGGCCGCTTAATAACATAGACATTATGAATCTGGGCCTCGATTTCCACTGGAATGACAAAGTCAGCCTGGTGAATGTATTTAAAACTTGAGTGGACCAGAGTCTCATCCAGGTCAAGCACTAGACACTTTCGACCTTTCAAACTATTGTCAATGGGGTTAAGCAACCACTGCGCAGGGTCAACTTCAGGGGGTGTCAGGGGAAAAAGTGACTCCTTGGCCCCTACTCCTTCATTGTGGTCACCCTGATGAGATGGTGAGGCAACTTGGTCATGGTCTGGTACTCCATCGTGATCGCCATCATCCTCACTATCCTCATTGCTACCACCGTGGACACGGTTTCCCAATTCTAGGTTGCCTTGGTGTCCGTGTCCGGTTGGGCCAGTCTTTTCTTGGCTAGCACCAGTAGAAGCACCAGTAGCACCAGGCTCATAAGGTAGAGGTTTATCTAAACGCAGTCGTTGATGTTGCTTTCGTTGCGAGTCATAATCATCGTTAGTATTATTTGGGGCAGAGGAGGAGGATGGAGGGGAGAGGTCTGCTAATGCAGTGGAATCGCGGTCTTTGATCGAAACAGTGTCATCACCAGATGCACAGCATAGTAGGGAAAACAGTGCCCGTTTCAATTTGGATTTTTTACGAGGGCCCGGTCCCGCTTGTCGAACAGAGGAATCGGCGGCAGCTTTGGCATTTGGTTCAGGTCTATCGGCAGCATGTTGCGAAGGCGAATCCTTGGCCGTGGATCCTTTTTGAGGCCCTTGGGTGGTATCAGTCTGTATAGACTGAGCCATCTGTTGGTTAGCAAGGCAAATAAAAAACAATGAAATGGGGCAGTGGTGCCGTGGGAGATATTATGTCCTTGACAAACTGGCAAGGCCAGGTTAAGAAACAATCACTAAAAAAATTCACACAACACCGATTAGTGAAAGAGATAGTTTAACTCTTATGACGCAACAAAAAGATGTCTTTGTGCACAGGCGAAAACTTAATTCCACCTCGGTCTGGCCCGTTGCTTGAATTCTTGTTTACTGCTCAAACTCCCCCGACAAGGCTATTCGTATCCCATCCACCATACACTGGCAAGAATACAACAAGTGCCAGTACTGAAGGGAGATCGTGGGTCCCTATGGTCTCTCACGCCCCGGAAACCTGCTACTCAGAGCTGCTACTTACGCTACCTTCACGCGCTTGAAGAGAGTATAAACAAGTTCTGACAGCCGTTTAGACTACTATCCCCGAGCCTCAGAATGTGCGGCACACAGGCCAATAGGGGGTAAACTTGGACCACCAGGGGCTATCAGCGGTAAATACGAGGAAGGATGGCCTAGAGACAACGTAATTGGCCACCGCTGTGGGGTATTCAGGCGAGCTAATTAATGTCAGGGATTTGAGTTAGCGCCGTAGTTTGGGCTGCCAACCGGTCCTGCGTAATTATTTGTGTAACACAAAAATCGCTGCGTCACTGTGTGGAACTGCGGAACTGTGTCCAGGGATCGTGTACTGCTGACCGGGATTGTGCCTGATATAGATCTCCTAATGGTCAATGATAATCGGCGCTCTCAGCACGACGGCAACCTATACTAACCGCCGTAATGGCTACTGTCCCAATGCCTGCCTGTACTTGATACAAAGCAGTCTGTACCTAAATACGTTTTGAGTACATAATCGGCCAGCCGCACGCTCCCCAAAAGCGCCCCGATAACGGCGGGACCAATAGCACGGGCGATGGCGTAATGAGTCAAAACGGCTGTGGGATTGAGTCAACGCTCGTTCGAGGCGGTTAAGTTTGTTCATATAACAATAGGTGAAATTTCAGAACCTAGACAAGAAGGAAGATGGTCAAGCCATGGGTGGTGCAAAAGTTTGGTGGAACTAGTGTAGGCAAGTTCCCCGAGAAGATCACTTTGGATATTGTCAAATTGTATGCACAGTCATTCAAGCCCGTAGTAGTATGCTCTGCTCGGTCAAACGATACCAAGGAATCTGGTACTACCACCAGACTGCTAAGAGCAGCGGATGCTGCACTCAGTCAAGGTGACTTTTACGAGGCCATCGAGGCAATTCGGTCGGATCACACTGTTGAGGCTAAGAAGCGCATCAAGAACGAGACCATTCTCAATGATCTGGTGGAGATGATCAATTTTGAGTGTGACACTCTGGAAAAGTTCCTCACTGCTGCTCAGGTAATTGACGAGATTTCTCCTCGCACAATGGATTCTATCATGAGTGTAGGAGAAAAGCTCAGTTGTGAGTTTATGGCAGCCATGATGAACGACGCTGGCCTCAAGGCTCAGTACGTGGATCTGTCCAAGATTGTTCCTCTCACTTACGACTCTACTAACGGCCTGGACAAGCACTTTTACAGCTATCTCACTGACAAGATGGTTGAGGCCGTGTGTGCGGTTGGGGAGGCCATTCCCGTAGTCACTGGCTACTTTGGCACTGTTCCTGGAGGATTGCTCAACGGAATTGGCAGAGGATACACCGACCTGTGTGCCGCTCTCATTGCGGTGGGATTGGGTGCTGATGAACTGCAGATTTGGAAGGAGGTAGATGGTATCTTCACTGCCGACCCAAGAAAAGTACCTACCGCACGATTGATTGACAGAATCACCCCAGAAGAGGCAGCAGAGCTCACGTACTATGGTTCCGAAGTTATCCACCCTTTCACCATGGAGCAGGTCATTCGGGCTCGTATTCCCATTCGCATCAAAAACGTCATGAACCCTACTGGAGAGGGTACGGTCATCTTCCCCGATGACACTTCCAATGGCATTAGATCCGGCGAGCAGACTCCCTTACATCCACCAGAACGATTGATGAACACAAAGACCGTTCACAAGCTCAAGCTGCCTACGGCAGTAACTACTAAACAGGACATTTTGGTGCTCAACGTGCACTCGAATAAGAAGAACCGATCCCATGGATTCTTGGCTCGAGTGTTTGAAATTCTCGACAAGTGGAAGCTGGTGGTCGACCTTATTTCTACTTCTGAGGTGCACGTTTCTATGGCCCTGCACTCTACTCTCCCTGAAAGCTCTCTGAAAGACGCTCTGGTGGAGATTCGAAAGTACGGTACCGTGGATGTGACTCGAAAAATGTGCATTGTATCACTAGTGGGAAAGGAGATGAAGCATTTGGTGGGAATTGCTGGACGCATGTTTACCACCCTGGCCGAGGCCGGAGTCAATATTGAAATGATCTCTCAAGGAGCAAGTGAGATCAACATTAGTTGTGTCATCGAAGCCAAGGACGCTCTCAAAGCTCTCAATGTGCTGCATCAGCGATTGCTGTGTAAAGTTGAGGAGCCCCCATTGATGGCTGCTACTCACTAACAAGTAACTAACAGACTTTGATTACTGCTTTGAATTTAAAATACGCCTCTTCTTATAGACTTACTACTAGCATTACAATAGATCAAGGCTATAGACCAAGCCCAGCTCTACTCGGATCCCTACTCCAAATGTATGGCAAAATTGTCTAAATTGTTTCATCTACATCTATCTAACTTAGAAAAGCAGCTTAGAAAGCAAAAATCTGGTCCTCCAACTTGGACACAGGCTTGGCCTTAGTAAATCCAAGGTCCACGGCAGCCTTCTTAACGGCAGACACCATAGGAGGAGGTCCGCAAATGAGCAGCTTGACGTCGCTAGCAGGGGCAGGGCACTTCTGCTTGAGAATGTCAGCGGTCACAAATCCTACTCCTCCAGTCCAGCCGGTAGGAGGATTGTTAAGCACGTAGTAAATGTGAATGTTATCTCTCTTGGCAGCCATTTCTTCCAGTTCTGCCTTGAGAAGGATATCCTCGGAGTTGACGTTAGCGAACACAAGATGGACTTCAGTCTTATCTTGAGGGTTGGCAGCAATGGCTTTAATGATCTGGTACATGGGGGTGATTCCAGTTCCTCCGGCTACCATTCCAAACGCTCGCACCATTCCAGGGGTGTACACAAAGTTACCCTTGGGTCCTCGGACGTTGATGGTGTCGCCAATGGCCAGGTTGCCCACATGCTTGGAGATGTTACCGGTAGGGTAGGTCTTGATCACCAGGTCAAAGAATCCCTTATCCTCATCCGACGAAGTAGGGGTGTAAGATCGCACAATCTCCTTACCATCAATGTTAGCGGCAATAGAAATGTGTTGGCCAATTGGCAGACCGAGAATATCGGTAGGACGAGGGAGTCCAAATCGGTATCTGGCAGAGTTATGCGAGATTACGGCCTTTTCAATCAGAGGGAACTCCTTGAACTCGTCCTTATTGAGCACCTTTCGAGGGGACGAAGAGCTCATAAGGTAAGCAGCAAGTGCCACAGCCACTACAGTGGCAGCTCCAGCGATATAGACGTAGTTATCCATCTTTTTAATCGAAAATGACGGTTAAGTTCCGCTCAAAAGGAATACTTCGACGGATTTTATCACGAGATGCGGAACTGTTGGGGGCCCCTTCCGAGCGGCGGAATCTTTTTTGACACGTGATGACGAGACATGGGCTTTACCAGCCGAGACCGGTAACAAACGACGGAATGGCATGACTGTGAGGGGTTTTCACTGGTAATCCATGCTTGAGACTTTGTAAGAATATGGGTACGGAGCTCCCTTGGCATTCCTGATTGTGGGCCAATTCAGAATGTCGGAGGTTCCGACCAGGCGTAGTAACAGTGGCCATGTAGGGTGTGCCATGAAGGGTGGTGTGCCGTGGCGGGAGTGAGCTCGTTAATCCTTCATAAATCTTGTTAATCTTCCATAGATCTCATTAAATCTCAGTTCCAATCTCGTTTGAAATTTGTCGGAATCTCATTCTAATCCTATATCAATCTCTTTCTCATTTGGAGAACTGAACATCTCCATCTCACGGCAAAGGCGTCCTAATGACCGTGCTCGTGGAATATAGCCACAGTACTGATAACTCAGGTAGAATATATGTCAAGTCCTGCACCTATTGAACTTTTGCTACAACCGTCCAGAAGAGGTCAGAGCAAAGTTTCTAATGTTGGTTCCCGGAATGTTCCTGATCGGCCGAGAACATTCCATATTAGGAATCACTGACGTTCCCCCACAACCTAGAATCATGTAGAAGTCAGGGTCTAAAAGTATAAAAGAACGACCTTGGACCCTGAAAAAAGCGCAGAACAAGAACAAAGATAGATCAGAAAAACATGGCATTGAGAACTCTAACTTACAACCCATTCAGTTTTGGCTCTTACAACCCATTTGAAGAGCTGGATTACGGCTTTACTAGAGCATTAACCCGCTCTCTAGCACCTTCTTCATACTCACTATACAAGCAAGAGCCACAGTTCAGTCCAGAGTTCAGTCCTCTGACGGAGAATGAGGATAATTATCAGCTGTCTGTACGACTGTCTGACGTCAACCCTGACAAGTTTACTGTCGAATACGACGAAGACTCCAGCACTCTGACCGTCTCTGGGGAAGTGAAACAGTCCAACGGTCCCTCATCCTACAGCTATTCATTCAGAAATTCTTTTACAGTGCCAAACGTCAGAGAAGATGAGATTACCGCAAAGCTCGATGGCAGAGTACTAACCATCTCTCTACCAAAGGATGAAGAATTTGTTGATGCTTCTAGTGGTGAGGATACAGACTCATCTAGTGACAATTCTTTGGACGAATCCAGTGACAACGACGAGGCAGACGTAGTGGCAGACGTAGTTATGGAATCAGACTTTGACTCGGACACAGACCTTAGTGAATCCGACTCGGAGTCTGACTCGGAGTTTGACTCGGCGTCTGACCCAGAAACTACCATTCCAGTGACTTTCCGAAGATCCGTCACCTTAGAAGATGAGGACGAGGAGTAATTGCTATCTAAATCTGTATAACACTTTTTATTTATTAATTTATTAATGATTAATAGCTTCTCTTTCATTTTAAGTATGACATCCATTGTTGAGCCGCATATTATGCGGCAGTGCTAAAATATCAACAAAACAACCCCCGTCGCGGACGCTTTGCTCAGGACTGGATAGCATGCCATTTGACAAGTCGCCGTTTGCAAAGGCGCTGTATGAATCGGGTACGCCCAAGAAGCAGAAATCGGTTGCTTCAAACTCCCCTCATACCCCATTAACTAATGGCTCAAATTCGCAATCTATAAAAACTGCATCTTGGTCGAGCCCACGAACACCTACTCAAAACATCATAGGTGCTTCCAGTTCGCCAGGCTCGGCAGGTGCTGGGTCACGGTCTTCCTTGTCGCCAGGCCCATCTTCTCTTCGGCCGTCTTCTCCTAGTTTTCGCAATGCTTACAAGCCAACTGGATCAAAAGAGGCCCCTACTGGATCGTGGGAGCACCCTAGCTTACGGGACATTCGTTCTCGCACGGTAAACAAGGAACTGGCACTGAGAAAGGCCGTAGTAAACGGGTCTATCGTTGTTTCCATGTACATTTTATCCCATTTGGTGCCTAAAAACAATTCGATTGTAAAATCTGTGATCGAAGACTTCTCGTCTGTGGTATCAAAACTCAAGCTGGTGTGGACAGCTGTCATGCTCATTTGCGCTGTTAACGTGGCGCTCAGTTTATTCAAAGTCATTCAGCCTCCAGAGAGGTTTGATGACCTGCCATTGACCCCATCGCAGAGAAAGCTGCTGGGACTGCCTCAGTCACCCCATGCATCGCCTACTGCAGCACCCAGCCCACCAAAGTATACAAAGTCTTCTCCCCAGACACGGGTTTCTCCCAGGCCATCGCCATTGTCCAAGTCATCTTCATTTTCGAGCTCACCCCTTCGGCCAGTAGGATCTCCTAGAATTGGATCCCCTAGGCTCGACAACGCTCGGGCACTGGCACAGCAAACCCAGCAGGCACAGCAAACTCAGCAAGCTCAGCAAGATACCCCTACTAAACAACAAAGTTTGCCCATTGCTCCATCTTCAGTTAACGGTACCAACACCTCATCCCCTAACGCTACTACTCTCCAATCGGTGACGTCGCCAGCCTCAGGGGCCAACTCCTCTTCGACGTATTCGCCTAGTGGCCGATTCATGTACTTGGCCGAGTCGCCAAACAACCGACGCTCCTCTCTTGGACGACGATTCTAATACCCACCATAGTTAACGACAATTAATCTGATACATCTATCATAACACTACGTTGTGTCTATAGTTCTCTAAGTCTTACAAGATCTTACCAGTAGCCAGGGTGAAGGAACTCCAGCTTGGCCTTGAGCTCGGGGTCAATTCCGTGGCCATGAGTAGAAAGGGCAAACTTCATGGAGCCTTGCAGCTTGTTGCCAATTCGTCCCGCGTAAAGTTCCTGCTCAACCTTCTCGATAATTGCCTCGGTCAGGTTGTGAGCATTGTCCGAGTTTGCCTTGAGGTTACCGACAACAGTCTCTACGGTGACTGGCTCGGCATCCTCTCTCCAGGCATCGTAATCAGTGGACATGCACACCATCTGATAGGCAATTTCGGCCTCCTTGGCCAGCTTAGCCTCTGGCAAAGCACTCATGTTAATAACACATCCTCCCCAGGAACGGTAAAGCTTGGACTCTGCTCGGGTGGAAAAAGCAGGACCCTCCATGCACACCAGAGTGATATCCTCTTTATCGGCCTTCTTGGAGTGCAGCTTGATCTCGTCGCCATTCTCACCCTTGAGAACGTGGCCAAAGTCAGCAATGAGGTTACCCAGATCATCGTCAAAAGGATCTCCGAAACCAACGTGGCCGACAAAGCCAGTGTCAAAAAACGAAGAGGGGCGAATGCCCTTGGTTCGATCAATGATCTGGTTGGGGATGACAAAGTCCCGGGGTCGGATGTGCTCCTGGAGAGATCCTACAGCACTAAAGGCTACAATGGCCTTGACGCCAATCTTCTTAAGAGCGGCAATGTTAGCTCGCGAAGGCACGGTAGAAGGAGTGAACTGGTGGTGCAGGCCATGTCGAGACAGAAACGCGACCAAGAAGCCGGAATCGGTACGGGAAACCGTGATAGGGGAAGAGGGCTTACCCCAAGGGGTGTCAGGGTACACTCTAGCTACAGGGGTCAGACATTTAAGGTGGTAAAGACCGGTTCCTCCAATAACTCCCAGGAGTACGGGCTCTGAAATGGATGTTAGTAAGGGACGATGGGGGAATCTAGCCATTCTTTTTCTCACCGTTAATAGTATCGGGTAGATCAGACATTACAAATCAATCTGACAGAGACGCAGGGAAAAATAAAGAAAAAAGGGCAACGTAGATAATCCCGAGGTTAATGTTGTGTATTTTTCCCGATTTCTGAAACCAACGGTTTTTCCACATGGAAAACCATGCACGGCTGTAAAAGGTGGTGTCAGATCACGGGGTTTTGCCAGGGTCCAGTCTTGGTGGTTACTCTTCCTGAGGTTCAAGCTCTCGGTAGTCCTGGATAACGTTGCGAACTACTTCTCGAGCTTCGTCGAATTCCGTGAGACCGTTCTCGAACATTGGCTGCTTTTTGAATTGGTCCAAAAACGCATGTCTCTTCATGAGTCGGTCATACTGGTCTAGGGACCGTTGGAATTGAGAGGCAATGGAGGTGTGATTTGCGAGCATTAGACCGGAGATTCGCGAGGGGGCAATTGGCAAGTATGGGGACCGTCGGGCCAGTGAAAGCTGCAGTGACGTAGGCTGGGACGGAACAAAGTTGGCCAGATTGCGCTCTCGGATACGCAACAGTGACTTGTGGATGTCAGTGGGGTCCACATCTCCTTGGATAATGTTGAGAACCGAAATGTAGCATGAGTTTTTGGACACTCCCGTGGTGACCATGCGGTTCTTGGGCTGAAGAAGTCGGCGCATGACGTCGAGGACAGTAGTCTTGCGCACCAATTTTGCCTGGTCCACCGTGTCATTTGTAAAAGGAGTGTAGGCGGTCATCAAAAAGTGGCATTGAGGGAATGGGATCAATGATGCCATAATGCTGGCCAGGTCATTATGGAGGTAGCCTGGGTATCGAAGGGTTGAAGTACTAGCAGATAGGATAGTAGACACCAGTTGATTTGTTTGTGAAAACGTTGGTGATTGCACGTTCAGAGCGTCTGCAGCAATGCGAGTCAAGGCACCGTTCTCTAACACCACCACCGAGTCTGCGTACTCTACTAGGCGCTTCATAGTTAATACCGAATTGTATGGCTGCACTACCACGTCCGACACCTGCTGAGAAGCAGGGAAGACAGAGTATGTCTGAATGAGCTTTTTAGGGAACCGGTCATTGATTCGTTCCAACAGAAAGGACCCCAGACCAGATCCAGTTCCACCGGCAATAGAATGTAGTAGCATGAATCCTTCTAAAGAGTCACTTCCGTCCGCTTCTCGGTCTAGCATATCTAACAACTCATCAGCAATCTTCTCTGCCTGGTGGTATCCAGCAGCAAAGTTATTACCAGCGCCTCCGCCATGAGGACTGAGGTAAACGTTCTCAGGGTTGAACATTTTAGCTCTAGGCCCGCTCAGGATAGAATTCACCACTCTAGGCTCCAGATCAATAAGGATTGCTCGTGGAATATATCGTGTGTCGTCAGACTGATAAAAAAACACATCCTTTCTATCGCCTCCACGACTGGCGTCAGTCAGAGAGGAAGTCGCCGACTGAGCAAACGGTTCCAGGGTTCCATCAAACGCAATTCCATGCTCCAAGCAAAGCTGCTGCCAGAACTGGTCGCCCACTTGATTTCCGCACTGTCCAGTCTGGACAGTAATGAGTTCCCTAGGCATGTTGCGTCTTTCGCGTGAGGGCACAGGGGGATAATTTGGGAGAAACGCGGGCGCGTGGCGAGCCTCTCAACATGGGGCGTGAGCGGCGTGAGGCGTGAGGCGGCGCGTATAGTGCGGCTCATACACGGTGGCCCCATTTTGCCTCCTCGAGCCCTGCAACTCACAACTGCAAGCTCGGGCAGACAAGGGCATTAGGGTAAAAACAAGGGTAATTTGGAATAATCAGCGTAATTCGTCGATTGTGCCGTGTCGTTCGTCCGGTTTATTCGCCCAGCACATTGACCAGTGCCCTCAGCGGCCAAATTGCCCATTTGTAGTTTGCCCCGTACAATATCGGTCCGAAAACCCCTCGTTTTACCCCGGGTTTATGCCTTGACGCACCCCCCGGGGCAGATGAATTCTGCCAGTTTTATAAAAAACCCGCCCTCATGCGGGTTGATAATTCCGGCATCGGATCAATTAGTTTGCTGCTCGCTTGCTGCAATTTGTCAACCATTCTCCCCCCGAAAGATAGTCGCCCGATGCACCTTTGGTCGGGTAAATACTTATTCTTCCGGAGGGGAGGGGGCCGGCGGCAGGATTAGGCTGGGTAGAGTGGGTTGAGTGGATAATTGCGGGGTTATAAATACCCCCAGAACCCCCCGGTTGCAAGCGATGTATAGAACCACTGCAGGACTAATCTTTGGCAAAAGAAGCAGCAGTTTATTCTCATCAATTAGAAAGATCACCACAATGTCTGCCACCCCCGCCGTCACTCTCAAGCCCACTGGCCTCAAGATGCCTCTCACCGGATTCGGTGCCTGGAAGGTGCCCAAGGAGACCTGTGCCGACACCATCTACAACGCTATCAAGAGCGGATACCGTCTGATTGACGGAGCTCAGGACTACGCCAACGAGGTGGAGTGCGGACAGGGAGTCAAGCGTGCCATCGACGAGGGTATCATCAAGCGAGAGGACATTTTCATCACCACCAAGCTGTGGAACACCTTCCACGCCAAGGAGCACGTTGAGAAGATGGTCCGAAAGTCCCTGGAGGACTGGGGTCTTGAGTACTTTGACCTGTTCCTCATCCACTTCCCTCTGGCCTTCCAGTACGTGGACCCCGCTGAGCGATACCCCCCTGGTCTGCTCAGTGACACCGAGAAGGGAGTGACTTACTTTGAGAAGGTTCCCATCTCTGAGACCTGGGCCGCTCTGGAGGAGTGTGTTAAGAAGGGACTGGTCAAGCACATTGGAATTTCCAACTTCAACGCTGCTCTGATCCGAGACCTGCTCAACTACGCTAAGATTCCTCCTTCCGTGCTGCAGATTGAGCACCACCCCTACCTGACCCAGGAGGCTCTGATCAACTACGTCAAGTCTGAGGGCATTGCCATCACCGCCTACTCTACCTTCGGACCCCAGTCCTTCATTGAGATGGGCCACCCTGACGCTAACAAGAACGTTCTGGTTCTGGAGCACCCTGACATCAAGGCCATTGCTGACAAGTACGGCAAGTCCACCGCTCAGGTTGTTCTGCGATGGGCCACTCAGCGAGAGATTGCTGTCATCCCCAAGTCCAACAACCAGGGCCGTCTGGAGCAGAACCTGCAGAACTCTTCCTTCGACCTCACCGAGGACGAGATTAAGAAGATTTCTTCTCTCAACATTAACCTGCGTTTCAACGACCCTGCCACCTGGCCCACTCCTGCTCCCATCTTCTAAGTAGGATAAAATTATGACCAATTGTATTCAATAAATGAACAAATAACTACAAATAACTATAGCTCTTGTTTCTTTTCTATCCTCCTAGTTTCTGTCGCTGTCTCTTCTATCTTCCCTAATGCCCGTCGCTAGTTCTAGTCCATTCTGGTGATCCATTCGTGAGAGCAGTCACGTGACACCTCGAATAGTGATAAACCCCAGTTTTACCGCCTGGAATTTGTAATCTAACATCATGTCCCTTAGAAACAAGCTAAAGGTAGCGTTGATCCAGCTTTCGGCTGGAAGCGACAAGGCAGAGAACCTCAAGAAGGTGGCATCTCGAGTGGCCGAGGCGGCCGGCAATGGCGCCAAACTGGTCATGCTTCCCGAGTGCTTCAACTCTCCGTATGCGGTGACGGCGTTCCCTCAATATGCGGAAAGCATTCCTGATGGAGAGACGTCTACGCTGCTGTCCAAGCTGGCCAAGGATACAAAGACGTTTTTGATTGGTGGATCTATTCCTGAAGTTAAGGATGGCAAGTACTACAATACCAACATTTGCTTTGACCCCACTGGCAAGCTGATTGCCCAGCATCGAAAGGTGCACCTGTTTGACATTGATGTGCCGGGCAAGATCAAGTTCAAGGAGTCTGAGATTCTCACCGGGGGTGACAAGGCCACTGTGTTTGAGATCGAAGGATTTGGCAATGTTGGTCTGGGTATTTGCTACGACATTCGGTTCCCGGAGCTGGCGGCCATTGCTGCTAGACAGCATAATGCGTTTGCCATGTTGTACCCAGGAGCGTTCAACACCACTACTGGCCCGTTGCATTGGCAGTTGTTGGCTCGAGCCCGAGCCGTAGACAATCAGTTTTACGTACTGGCATGCTCTCCAGCTAGGGACATGAGTGCATCATACCATGCCTATGGCCATTCTCATGTCATTGACCCATGGGGAAATGTCGTATCAGAGGCCCAGGAAGGGGAAGAAATTGTATACGCCGAGCTTGAGCCCGAGCCAATTGAAGAGACCCGCCGAGGCATTCCCATTTCCTTCCAGCGACGATTCGATGTGTACAAGGACAGTTCTGAGGGAGCCAAAGTTAGTCCAAAGTAGTTGCTATAAGTAGTTGCCAGTAGTTGTCTATACATTCATGTTTCCATAAATTCTTGTTTCTATACATTCATGTTTCTATACATTCATGGTTCTATAAATTCATGTTCCTAAAGTTTTCATGTATCAAGGTTGATGTTATTGATATTATAGGTATTAAAGGTACATGGCTTTAGGCCAATTAATGCAACGAAAAGGGGTCATAATATTAGTTTGGTGATGGGGTGGTGATTAGCAACAGGGTCGTCGAGGTGCTTGTGTTTGTCCTTGAGTACGGGTGCCTCCCATGAGAGTGAGAATGGACCGGGGAGGCCCTCGGACACTACCATCCCATCGGGGGACATCACCATACTGAACTCCAGAGTTCATGTCCTCCGGGTCAATTGTGCCTAATTCGACCTTTGTGAGAATCATGCTTGCTAGTTTATCAAATGCCTCGTATACACCCTTGCCAGATTTTGCCGACGTAAACACCAGGGGCAGGTTGCCATGATTGACACAAAAATCTCGTGCTTCTGCTTCGGACACGACCGAATCCGGGTCCACCTCGTTTGGAGCAACGTCAATCTTGTTTGCCACTACTACGACCGAAACTGTAGGCGGAGTCAATGCTCGTACGTCAGCCAGGAACTGTGGTAGTTCTTGTAAGGTCTGACGGTTGGTGATGTCATATACTAACAGGACCCCGGCGGATCCCCTATAATAACCCCTGGTCAACGACCTGAACCGTTCTTGGCCAGCGGTATCCCAAATCTAGTTAGTTTTGCTATACTCAATTCCTCACCCACACTGGTTCGTCGTAGTCGTACTCACCTGCAGTTTAACTCCTCTTGATCCCTGGCCACATTTTACAATCTTAAATGAGAATTCCACTCCAATTGTCTGAGAAGACAAGACCTTCCCTACATTAGTACAGTGCCCTAATCCACACCTGCCATCCCGTCGTCCTCTAGTACCTACATTCGTCATTGACAAATCGGTGAAGCAGACAAGACTTTCCACATCCCGACGGTCCTAACAGGATGATCTTGGCCAAATAATCATACAGAGGGTCCAGTTCCTATGTTAGCCAGACTGCAATAACCGGGTCCAAAACTGACGTACCTGGTTCTCTATTATAGACTCGTTAACGGACGATTTCAACGACGACGTGCTCGAAGGCGCTCGCCGACGCATCCCTGACTTGTACTGCTTCAAGGGCGCTTTCACCTTGACCTTGACCTCTCTGTCCTGGTCCGCACTTACTTCCTGCCGGCCTGCACGGCTGTAAGGGGGCGCGCGTGTTTGTGGTTAAAGGGCGCGGCTGTGCGGCGGCCCACCCCAAGTTCGGCACAATTTGCATTGCATAGGATTACAGAATGCACATAGGCGAAACCAGCCTGGCGCGCCATGGAGCACGGTTAATACGAGCGGGCATTATAGCCTTAGTTGATTCAGCGCCACAATTTGAAAAGGACAGCGCACAGCGGTCCATTGGCCAGCAATACACTGTCTAGCGCACCGCGAAAAGCCATCAATAGCTCCCAGTAGTTGCAGGGTAGACGTAGAAACGAAAGAAAAGAGGAAATTATATTATAAACCCTTGCGCGGCTGACAGGTGCAAGAATGTCCGACCGGCGGACCAGCTGGCATTAAGCAAAGATCTCAGTTAGTAGCAGGCAACAGGTAGTACGGGACCAGCGCAACGTTGCCTGCTGCCTGCTGCTAGCTACTGACTGAAGAGAGCAGCTATATAGCCTGTCCCGTGCCCGCGTCTATCCATGCCAGTGTCATGCTAATTTGCACAGGATCTGGATCGTCGGGATAATTATTAGTGTTCAGTAGCTAGCCGCCCGCAGAAAAAGCAAACCGTTGGAGTCTGAATCAAAAAACTACAGCCTCTCCACGACACTTCCAACTCAACTGTTCTTTTGCAACAAGGCGTAATCCCACAATCAAGATGATGCGCCGACCTCGCAATCAAAGCGACGGGTCGTCTCCTCCGCGGCGGCTGTCCAAGGAGGAGGAGGACCGTCAAAGGGCGCCGTCCAAGGGCCATTTGTTTCGCAAGGCCCCGTCATTGTAAGTACCACTTTCCCCCCCTCTCTCTCTGCCTGTCTTTTTGCAGGCAAAAAATTTTGGTGAAAAAAAAAGTTTTGGAATGGACTAACAGTAATTAGTTTTTCGTCAGGAAACTCGCTGGCCAATGCTGCGGTACCGCAAGTTGCTCCCTTTCGTCACGATTCCGTAGGCGACGTTATGCACCCCCATTACCACTCCATGTCTGGACCGTCGTCAGGACGGCAGTACTCCAGAGGGGACCTCTTAGATTCGGCTACAATTTCCCCTACCAGTTCTAGATCTCAACTGTATCATGCTAGTACTACCGATCCGGATGTGCCCTCAGATAGTGCTTCTGTTCATAGCTATGGGTCGGGCAGCGGCAGTGGTCGTACAAAGCATTCTAGAGGGTTGGCTCCCAGGTTGCGGCAGGCTCTTTCTCATGTTCATCTGCCTACGGCGAGCAGATCGCAAACGCCCACTAGACACAATTCGTCTGAAAACCTTCCTCAACTCAACGTAGAGCCTCCTCCGCCCATGCCAAACTTCTCTCGATCCCAGTTTGGCACTCCAGTAAGCTTTTCTACTGGTCCTGATGATGATGATGATGATAACCAGGATGACCGGCGGCCATCTTACACTTCCCAGACCACCCAGTCATCAACAAGTTCCTATCAGCACCAGCATCCACAACAACAATATCAACAACAGCAACAGCAGCAGCAGCAGCAGTTGCAGCCCCAATCTCAGCATCACGGTTCAGTCAGCCAGAGCCCACTTCAAGGGCCCACTTCGCTGCCGCAAAACTTCGATCCATCTGAACTGTCCATGCTGACTTCGCTGCCTCCTTCTTCGGCAGTGTCTCTGGATCCAAACACTTCTAACTATCAAATGTCATTCCCAGACCCTGAACAAGTTGAGGACCACAGTGCTGCTAGTAGTCGCTCTGCTTCGGTGGCCTCAAGCTATGCTGATAGCATGCCTCCGCAACAGTCTGATCCCCACCACAATAATCATCATCATCACCATAAAAGGCTCCATAAAAAATCGTTCCTGGGCAAGCTCATTGCCCGCAGGGAATCCTCGGCTGACCTGAGAGACTCAAAATCTTCCTCGTCTTCGCGAGCTGGGGTCAGACATCGTCCTTCTGAAGCTTCAATGGTTCCCATCCGTGCTGCAGGGTCCACTCGATCTTCGATGGCTCTAAACAATTCCCGCAAAAATGAAAACGGTCGGCAGAGATCCAGGTCTTCGTCCACAACCTCCAAACCCCTGCCCTCTATCCCACCAGAGCTCGCCGAATTCCACTTCACCCCCCTCCCTGGCTCCAACCAAGGTACCCTCTACCAACTTGATACTGACACTAACCAAATGCATGGAATTGTAAATTCCTCCGGACCTTCCACCACCGATAACTATCAACCGGTAGCTTCTGGGGCTATCCCTCCTGGTCCAACGTCTCAAAATGCATGGGTACCACCGGAATCTTGGGGGGTCGCCATAAACTCTGCTCACGGTCCAAAGGTAGAGTCGGAATACAAACCCGTCAACTTGTCTTCTAAGCCAGTTAGACCCCAGCGCCAGGCTAACCACTGTTTGCGGGTGTTCAGAGACGATGGCACTTTTGGCACTCTGTCTTGCTCAATTGACATCACTGTGGCTGAACTTCTTCAAATGCTGGGAAGAAAGTTCTTCCTTAACTCCACCCAAGGGTTCCAGTTGTCAATGCGGACTGGAGGCCTGACTCGAATACTGGCTCCTCATGAGCGCCCACTGGTCCAACAAAAGCTTTTGCTGGAATTTATGGGATACGGAGCCAAAGACCGTCTATTTGATGTTGGTCGCGAAGACCTCAGCTATTTGTGTCGTTTCGAGTTTAGCAGGGCTTCTCTCAGAAACCTTACTGCTCAAGAAGAGGCATTGGTTTCCCGCAGTTTTGCTCAAGTATCGTTGCCCCGCATGGGTCTCCAGACTATTCCAATTCTCTTTTACCAGCATGCCGTCGAAATCGAGTATCTCGATGTTTCACAAAACCCCTCCATTTCTATCCCATTGGACTTTATCCAGGGCTGCATCAATCTCACTACTATCAAGTTTGTCGGTAACAGAGCAACTAGTTTCCCCCCTAATATTCATGAGGCGGTAAAGTTGTCGTCTGTAGACCTGTCAAACAACCTCATCCTCGATCTCGATCAGGTGGACTTTAACCTTTACAAGAACCTCACTGGTCTCAATCTCTTGGGCAATCGACTCTGCAGCGTACCCGAGTCCATTGTGACTTTACAGCAGCTGCGCTATCTCAATTTGTCTTCTAACAACCTTATGGAAATCCCCGATTCTATCTGCGATATCCCCACTCTGACACAGCTTAACATTTCCTTTAACCACATCAAATACCTCCCTGATGATTTTGGAAGGCTCACCTCTTTGGAAAAGC
Source organism: Blastobotrys raffinosifermentans (assembly GCA_003705705.2). Taxonomy (NCBI): domain Eukaryota; kingdom Fungi; phylum Ascomycota; class Dipodascomycetes; order Dipodascales; family Trichomonascaceae; genus Blastobotrys; species Blastobotrys raffinosifermentans. The sequence continues at coordinate 52,937 of PPJH02000045.1, forward strand.
TGCTCATGTCAAACAACGAGCTTACAAAGCGTCTACCAAGATCATTCGGAAATCTCAAATCTCTGCGGGAATTGGATATCCGATACAATAAGCTTCAGAACATTGACATTCTGAGCAGACTGCCAAACTTGGAGACGTTACTGTGCTCTAAAAACCAGGTATACTCCTTTGAGCATTCCCTGCCCAAGCTCAAGCTCTTCTACTTTGACCGTAACCCCATCACGAGGATTGAGTTTACTGATATCCTGAGCACCTTGACTGTAGTTAACTTGTCAAAGGCCAAGCTCACTGGGCTGCCCGAATCCTTCATTGACAGAGTGCCAATGGTTGAGAAGCTAATTCTGGATAAGAACCATCTCGGTACCTTGCCGCCTCGAATTGGTAGCCTTCGACAGCTCATCTACCTTAGTGTTGTTGATAACCAGTTGTCCATCTTACCCCCTGAGATTGGTCTGCTCCAAGAACTGCGCACTCTGGATGTACATTCCAATAACCTCAAGAGCCTGCCTGAAGAGATTTGGAGCTTGTCGAGCTTGTCGGTTCTTAATGCTTCCTCCAATCTCCTCGAAGCATTACCAAAGCCTAATCTTCACCATGCTTCAGTATCATCTGCCAGTGGCCCCAGAAGCCAGAGCATCGGACAAATCAATGAACTGGAATCTGATTACGAAATGCGACATCAGGATAGGCGGGATTCTCAAGCTCTGTCTCCAAAGAATGGCAGTAGTCGTAGAGGTTCAGACCAGAATCGTCCCCATCCGGCTTCTGGAAGTTCTTCTCCTGGGCATATGCGCTCTTCGCCAACCTCGCCAGTCGCACGAAGTAATAGTGCTCCTGAGCCTGATTCAATGCAAATGGCTATTCTCGCAAATACTCCCGTGACCTACGGGGCCCGTCGAGGAGGTAGCATGAGCCAGAGCTTATTGGTGCTTAGTTTGGGTGACAATCGTCTCAATGATGAAGTGTTTGAGCAGATTGCAAAGTTCACTGAGCTCGAAGTGTTGAATTTGTCTTACAATGACCTGGTAGAAGTTCCTCCTGGGGCCCTGGGTAGGTTGACTAGATTGACAGAACTTTACCTGTCTGGAAACCGGCTCAATGGATTGCCTGCCGATGATTTTGAAAACAACAAGGCCCTAAACGTGTTCCACGTCAATGCCAACAAGCTTCATTCACTCCCGGCTGAGTTAGGTAAGATGACACATTTGTCAGTTCTTGATGTTGGATCCAATAACCTACGCTACAACATTAACAATTGGCCCTATGATTGGAACTGGAACTTCAATCTGGCCCTTCGGTACCTTAACCTCTCTGGTAACCAAAAGCTGGAGATCAAGACCCTTCATAATCAGGCTCACCGTGGGGAAAAGAATCTCAGTGACTTTACTTCGTTGACGGAAATGCGTGTCCTAGGTCTAATGGATGTTACTCTGACTACACCATCAGTTCCAGACCAGACTGAGAATTGTCGTGTGCGAACCTATGGTTCGTATTTGATGTCAATGAAGTATGGAATGGCCGATTCAATTGGACATCACGAAAACTTGTCCATGACTGACATGGTAATTGAGCGATTCCGAGGTAACGAAAAGGAGGCTGTTATTGGTCTCTTTGACGGACGCAATGAAAATGAGGGTGAAGGCAACAAGGTATGCAAGCTGGTACAAGAATCGTTTGGTAACATCTTTAGCGAGGAGCTGGGTCAGCTGCGAGAAGATGAAACGGTCGCCGATGCTTTGCGCAGAGCATTCTTGCACACGAACAAAGAGATTGGTAATACTACTTTACTCCCTACTGAAGAGATTGCCCACAGTTCAATTGCTCACCGGTCCTCCACTGCTGCCAACGTCAATCCCCATGACCACATGACAGGCTCGTGTGCTACGGTGGTGTATATGGTTGACAACAAGGTGTATGTCGCTAATGTGGGAGATTCGATGGCAGTATTATCAAAGGGCAACGGAGAGTATACTGTGTTGACTGAACGACACGATCCTACTTCACAGTCTGAACTGGCTCGTATCCGTGGAGGAGGTGGATCAGTTTCAAGCACTGGTAAATTGGATGGCGTTTTGGATGTGTCTAGAGCCATTGGCTTCTACAACCTTGTGCCTCATATCCACGCTGCCCCTTATATTTCGGAGTACGAGTTGACTGGTGCTGATGACTTCTTAATTCTAGCATCTAAACAGCTGTGGGAGTACATTACTTACGAAATGGCCGCCGACGTGGCTCGCACAGAACTCGACAACCCAATGCTGGCCGCTCAGAAGCTTCGAGACTTTGCCATTGCTTATGGATGTCGGGACAAGCTCATGGTTATGGTACTAGCAATTGGGTCTCGAAACAAGAAGAAGACGTTTGGTAGGGCCGTTGGCGGTAACATTAGCAATGCAAGCAATCGCTATGCCCTATCGGAGGTGGAAGAGGAGCTATTCCCAGCTTTGGTCAAAAAGCGGCGCGACAAGTCTCTTCTTCCTGAAGACTCCACTTTGGCAAGATTGGGTGGAGAAGTCGAGCCTCCTGTGGGTGATGTTGCCATGGTGTTTACGGACATTAAGAACTCCACGCTCCTGTGGGAGACTTATCCCGTGGCTATGCGATCTGCTATCAAGGTGCACAACTCCATTATGCGTCGACACATTCGTATCATGGGTGGATATGAAGTGAAGACAGAAGGAGATGCCTTTATTGTGTCATTCCCGACCCCTACGTCAGCTCTGCTGTGGTGTTTCAGTGTCCAGTCGCAGCTATTAGTAGCTGACTGGCCCACAGAGATTTTGGAGTCCCGAGAGGGCTACGAAATTACAGATGACAATGGCGAAATCTTATTCCGTGGACTGTCTGTGCGAATGGGTATCCACTGGGGTTCTCCAGTAAGTGAAACTGATGTTATTACCAAGCGTATGGACTACTTTGGACCAATGGTAAACAGAACTGCACGTATCAGTGCGGTTGCAGACGGAGGAGAAATCACTCTGTCTTCAGACTTTTTGCTTGAGGTTAGACAACTGGAGGCTGCTCACAAGAAGGTCCAAGAGGAAAACGTTAGTATTGCTGAAGCATATGGAGATAGTGACCTTGGTTACGCAGTCGACCGAGATGTGAGTATGCTCAAGAACCTGGGATGGGTTGTGCATGACCTGGGAGAAATGAAGTTAAAGGGACTTGAAAACCCCGAATTGATCTCAGTTGCTTATCCCAAGAGCTTGCAGGGTCGCTGGCAATACCACAAGGAAGCTAGGGAGGCAGCCGAGAATGCAAAGTCCAAGGACTCGTTCCAGCCAAAGTCTGGTACAGAGGTAGTCCATCAGGTACCTCAAGCCCATAGAATCGGAAACTTGACCTTGGATATTTTGCTGCGTCTGCGGGAAGTGTCGAACCGACTAGAAAAGATTTGTTCTCTCATGAACTCCGGAGGAACTGGAGGACAGGATGCAATGGGCAGGTATATTCTGTCTACGTACAATACAAAGACATCAAAGAACTTGATGGCCGTGATTCCAAACACGGATGAGGATTATGCACTGTTCTTCGAGCATATCGTCACTCGTGTCGAAAATGCGATCACTACCTTGTACCTGCGAGCCACCGTAGGTGAAATTGAAGAACGCTACGCCAACAACCGATTCCAGAGTGATCTGTCTGAAATGTTGGTGTCTCTGCGAGAGACGTTGGAAAAACTCCGTCCAGTGACGTAAAGCAGTTAATGAGTTACGATTTATTTATTCATAATTAAGAAAATTGGATTCCAATAAACAAAAGAGGCAAAGGTGGAATGGAATGTCTATAGATGATAATATGTAGTAAGGAAGGGGAGAGAGACCTCTATACATTATTTGTTAGCATTTGGTTATTACTTTTCAGTTTCTCAAGGGCCGTTGGTTGCATCACCATTAGGCTGGTGTGCCGACGAGCTGTCGTCAGTGTATCCATCAACTTCGTCCATCTTCTCAGACAGGGACTCTTGCTGGCCCTTCTTGAGAACATTGAAATAAGGATGATCCATGGCCTCCTTTGCAGTCAGACGCTCCTGGTGGTCGTACTTGAGCAGCTTGTCCAAAAAGTCAATTGCCAAATCTGGAGTGTATGGCATATTATCCTTGTTGACAAATCTAGACCAAGGCTTGCGAGGGTACCAGGACATTATAGAAGCAATCTCCTGAGGCAGCTTGATATGGTACTTTCGCAAGTAGGCATCCAGGTCTTCAGTACCAAGCACCTTGGCAATCTTAACCAATTGATCATTGTTAGAAGTACCGTGAAAGAAGGGATCCTTCTTAAAGATGAGAGCGGCAAACATTGCTCCAAGGGACCACATATCGAGAGAGTAGTCATACATTTGATAATCAACCAGTAATTCGGGGCCCTTGAAGCATCGGGATGCTACACGAACGTTATAGTTAGTTCCGGGATGATAAAATTCAGCCAGACCCCAGTCAATCAAACGGAGCTTGCGATTGGGGTGATCAATCATTACATTATGGGGTTTGACGTCTCGATGCATAATACCTCGTGAGTGACAGAAATCCAAAGCCTTGAGCAGTTCGTTGATATAAAACCGAATGTCATAGTCGGTCAGTTTTGGGTACAGCAAGCGAAAGTCAAGGTTCTGTACATGTTCAAAGATAAGTGAAGGGGTCTTTGAGATGGGATCGCGAACCACATCCAACAGCAGGACAATGTTGATTCCTCCAGCCAGATTCTGCAAAATCTTGATCTCTCTCTTGATCTTCTTCTTCTTGACTGGCTTGAGCACTTTTATGACACATTTGGACGAGTTGACGAGGTTTACTCCCTCAAAAGCCTCAGAATACTTTCCTCGTCCAATTTTACGAACAATCTCGTACGATGCCAAATGGCCCCAGTTGACGGTCACATTGTCATAATCCCAATATGACGAGGGCATTTTCTGATTATAGTCAGCGTATACCTTAGCAACGCTGGGGACGGCCATTTTTGCGCTGGATTAGTTAGTAATCTATGGTCGTGTGCGCAGGATCGGTCGTTTGATCGAAAAAGGTGCCACCTAAGAAAACAAGAGTTTTGGTGGTCAACGGACAGGTAACACGAGCGGGGAAAGTATCTATACGATGCAAAGATGACAACAAGGTGAGATACAAGCGGTCAACACGGCCTCCTCAGGTTGCAGTACCAAGAAAGAAAAAAAAATAGCTTTCTATTAAGTCTCATCGTATTTTGAGCAGAAAGGGCGATTATAGTGAGCCGCAGTCCGGGTAACCCCAAGACGTTATTGGCGTCCTATACGGGAGCCAAAGAGCCAATTGTAGATAGAGAGGGATGTGAGTCGAGGCGGAATGCTTGATATGTACATGTAGCAACGCAAAGAGAAGATGGATGATATTTGTCTTGTGAAAAAGTGGACTGCATAGTGTACTTTGGAGTCACGTAACTTATTTATCACAATGGATTGTTTGGCCTGAGCCGTTTATTGTGCGGGTATCTGATATTCTCGCGTCTGGACTGAAATTGATTTCGCGAAAGAGTAAGGTCCTTCAACGGCCTGGACCCATGATTGGATTTGAAGCCAATGTCATCTTCTAAACTCCATCGTATATGGAGGGGCAAAATAAAGTTGCCTGGCGAGGATAATCCTGCCAAAGTTAAAGAGCTTCGCGATGTACAAGTATGGGCAGAAGAAAAACGGGTGTTAGGATTGGGTCAAGCTCTTGATGGGCTGTATTTTGTGGATCCATATAAAATCCCAGTATGGAGGTTCTCTGGACGGTCATATCGAGTGTTCAGTCAGAGTTCACATACTAAAAAGTTCTTCAAGGCTCTGGCTAAGAGTAATGGCCCCCCTCAGGCTCTAGGCAAGCTAGGACTAATTGTACAAACTATGAAGGACCATGATCAAGGTGAGGGCAACCAATCCAACAAGCCAACTAACCACTATCTAATCTACGTTGAACCGACCATATTTTCAGCATTTGATGCTCGACAAGCATTCAAACTTTGCATGGTGCCCATTTGTATTGATAATTCGTGTTTTCCATCTATCAAACTAGAACCAGATGCACCACCAGTCATAATCCCCTTTGACCGACCACAGCATGACAATGACCACGACCACAAGAAAGCAATTGCATCATCATCATCAGCATCAGCATCAGTAGCGTCCAGAGGCAAGACCCTGTTGGATCAAATGTCATTCCGATCCCGTTCGTCTACCCCGTTCGAAGTGGCAGCCAAAAATAAGCAGCACCATCCGACAATGGCCATCCCCGGACTTCGCAAGTCAGAGGAATCAAGCCCCGAACCCCACAATCGCACCAAGGAGAAGATCCATCGAGTGGTGCTATCGGCATTAAGATTGCGGGACGTGCAGAAGGATTCGGCGGAGTACCGCCAATTGCTCAATCACACGTACCGAGGAGTGCTGTTTGCTCTACGAAGAGAGTTGAACCAAGGAGACGTGAGCGTGGACAAGATCCAGGATAAGGCCGAAGCGCTACTCAATGTGTTTGCATGATGATCTCAATCTCGTTTAGTCCACCCATCTTGTTTATTTTTCGGGTGTCTACCCATCTTTTTGCTATACGTCTACCCAGCATTGTTAAATGCATCTGATCATTCATGTTCACGATCACACTCATCAGCCAATAAATGGGCCCCAGTTTGTCATCACGTGCAACTTTCCAGGGGTCAGCCATATCACGCCAACGCATTTTCCGTTGGGAAAACCCAACTTTCCACTACAATTCCGAGGCCGAACAGGTTATAAAAGCAAAACCAGCCGTCGAAACTAAAGTCATCATCATGTCAGAGACTAAGCAATCTAAGGTATACACCGCTGCCGAGGTGGCCAAGCACACTGACCGAGACGACCTGTGGTTAGTAGTCCGAGGCAATGTCTATAACGTGACCAAGTTTGTAGACGAGCACCCGTAAGTATTCAGCGATACAGAGGAGGTATACAAAGGGCCACTGGGACCCTGAGGGAACTTGAGGACTGAGACGCGTAGCGGTTGTAGAATCTAGGGCTGTTGAGAGCTTGAACTGTCAAGTTTCCGGCAGATTTCCGCTTCCGCTGCTGTCGGTGTGTCCGAGAGACGCGTCCTCAAAAGATCTGTCCGAATAGAAAGAAAAAATGCTAACTGAACAGCGGTGGAGAGGAGGTCCTGGTCGACGTTGGTGGAAAGGACGCTACTTCCGAGTTCGAGGACGTCGGACACTCCGAGGATGCTGAGGAGATCCTCAAGGGACTGCTCATCGGATCCACTGATCCCGCCGAGTTTGCTCACAAGGAAGCCCCTGCCCGCTCCGGAGGCTTCGTAGAGGAGGAGTCTTCTTCGTCGTCGCTAATTTATCTCATCATTGCTGCTCTGGTGGCCGCTGGTGCCTTCTTCTACCTTCAGACTGCCAAATGATCAATATAATTTAATCTATGAGATGTCTGTACTGTGATACCTTCTGTCCCCTCCCCAGTAACCACACACCAGTAGTTATTGTGCCGAAATCGGCAGGTGTTTATTATGACATTATTATCTTAGAACTGCATTTGATCGTTGTGGGGCGCTACCAAGCTCGTTCAAGCTCGTTCCCTTTTCGGCAACACGGTGCCTATCGCCATCCTCATCTACTTTTCCCGCTTCACCGTCCGATGCGCTCTCGAGAGCGGCGGCCGATCACTCAATGCTTGCCTCGATCACCTCATTTTTATCTGCCAGCTCTCTATACATCTTTCTTGGCCTTCTGCAGTATCTTGTCCTCATCGTCCACTAAAAACACCGTTTGTGTGTGCTCCAAGACCGGGCCGGTACCGGCAATGGATGGAGATGTTTCTGTTCGATGCATGCAAGGACCCAAACTCGGCAATCTCACGCGGCTGCACATGCGCATCGGCTAACACCTATCACGAAGGACCGCCGTCGTAGACCGACTGGCCAGCGGCAAAACAAAGCGAGGGAACAGATTTACTGAACTTTTCATCGCACATTCTAACCGTGTATGTGTCATCAACCATTCGTTGAACAAGTTACTTTAACCGGCTCCACTCCTTTCTCCGGGTCCCATCTTTTGACTCTCCCAGAAGCTTGAAAAAAAATTTTTCACCGCCGATCCTCCCCCCCGCAAGATTATGCACCACCCAGATTGAGTCATTTGGCCTCGACCAATCAAACTTGTCGGGCGCCTATCACACGCCCTCCACTCTCTGAAATGACTAAATATATAAGAGCCGTTTTGTTCCTATGTGTTCTTTAACCCTAAACACCGCGCACACAATACTGAAGACATTTGTAGATTTGAGATTTGAAGAGCCCAGTCACAATGTCTTTCTAAATCCTTGAGCTTTGCTTACTCGAGAACAAAAGAACGTTGGACCAAATTAACATGAGTTAAAACAGTCCATCTTAAGTGCGTTAAGATAACCCCCCCGAATTATTATGTGTTGAACCAGAGAATCGAAAAAGTCTAAAACGGTTATTATACCAGTTTTTTTAAGGACTTTGTTATTTTGAAATTTATCAAAAATGGCGTCCCCATCAACTTCACCTTGTCCCTGTCAGTGTTTACGATAAACCGATTGAATTGAACAAGAATTAAAGAAAAAACAGAACATCAAGAAAAAGAGAGAAGAATTATCCTGGATATGATCAAGTTTCAGTCTGCTTTCTCCCAGCCTCCTCGTCAGGGTCAGCCTGATGTTGGACAGGCTCTAAAGTCAAAGGCCCAACCTTCTATCTGGGTCCCCAACCCCCTTGTGTCCCCTCAGGTCGAGGGCGAGCAAGTCAACTTTGATCCTATTGAGCTGGCCCCTCATGGAGAGATGGAAAATCTCTTCACTCCCGCCAGCGCTACCATTTCCCCTGCAGAGCTCATGTCTGGTGGCCCCGATTCTTTTGGCATGGCCGGATCCAGCACTCCTCTGTTTGATGATGTTGAGCTTGGTAACACCGATGCCTGGGACTCTCTGTTCCAGGAATCGGCCTCTACTAACATGGAGCCCATTGCTCCTAAGGGAATCAAGGCTGAACAGCAGCCCATTCCTGCTCAGTCCCGCTCCGTGTCTCCTTCAGAACCCATGATTAAGCCTGAGCCTGCTTCTCCTTACACTAACGTTGAGGACTTTGGTTCCAAGAAGCGAAAGAGGTCTTCTGTGGACTCTGATGCCTCCGCCTCCCCTGTGTACAATGACAAGAGGGATGAGTATGGTATTACGGTATACAGTCGTAAGCCACGATCTACTCCTTTGACTCCTGTTGTTGTGGAGGATGACGCAGACTCTGTGGCTGTCAAGCGAGCTCGAAACACCGAGGCTGCTCGAAGGTCTCGGGCTCGAAAGATGGAGCGAATGACCCAGCTTGAAGCTAAGGTCAAGGAGCTGCTTCTTCGTAATGAAGAACTGGAAAAGCTTGTGGAACAACTCCGCAAGAACCAGAAGGATTGAAGCTATAAAAAAAGTTTTTGTTTTGTGTTTTTCTTAGGTTTAACTAATTGATTCTATTACAATATCTACCTTTCATTCTATTACATACGCTTCCAACGGCTTCCCTAGACTACTCCTTTGACCAGTCCTTCCAATTATAAATGTATACATAGGACTAATAAGGGATCATTATTGTTCCATTCTATTTTAATTATCTACCGCGTCCTCCATTGAACAAGACTAAATTGCTTGAATTTATTATATCATTAGAACCCGTCACTACCATTAAATCCTGTGAATCCACTGACCAAAAAGAACTTGTAATATGGCTTCTTTGCAATGTCATTTGCCCAATTCCATGCTGAAGTCAATCTACCGTCAATGCAGGAGCCCGCATCATAAAAGTTGTCTGCTCCAGATCCATCAAACGCATGTTTGTAAAAGTCGGACAGAATTGCCTTCTTTAGCTCCTCGGTGGAGTTAAACTGGTTTGAAATCCATTGGCTCACGTATGGATCCTTTGCAAGACGGTCCACGTTAGACACCACCAAGAACACCGGGTTCAAAATTCGAGGAACTTGCAGGTACTTGTCTAAAAAGAATAATGCATTAGGAACAGTGTGGTCACCAAGATGAACAACACTGGAACCAATCCAAGATTGGGTTCGCTTTTGTGCCTTGGCGATAATTCCATGCATGGCCCTGCTAACATGAGGGCATGCCTTAATTCGATTCAGTCCCTGACCAGTGTCTGCCAGTCTGTACCGGGTGTGCTCATTAGCAAGATCATGGTCTGCCAGAGTCCACAGCATAAACATGTCACGCATAACCTGCGACCACAGAGTAAGGGACTGCTTGACGTATTGGTATTGTTTTTGATGGTCATGGCTCAGTCGGGCTCCCTGGCGTCCAAACCGAATGGCCAGGGAGTATTCTCCTTCGGCGTCGTTAGGGTCAAAGTACTTTTCAAGCATAGACAGAACCTGCTCAATGGGATGGCAATTAGCGCGCAAATAAGCGTGGTAATCTCCAATGGAATACAGGCACTGTCGGATTTCGTCTTTAGACACCGCACCAGGTTTAGCGTACCGAGATGCCAGTGACTCGATAGCACGCTCCTTGCGACGGATCTCATTCTGGATTGTGGGTCGGGCCTTGCCATCAGGAACAATTTCTACCACGGCCTGCAGCACCAATGGATCATCCAGAACGTCTAGACGACCGGCCTGCTCTAGAAAAGAGTACACAGTCTTGATGGGAGTGTACAGGTCAAATTCCAGGGCGTCGTGAACCTCTGGCAATCGCGAGTCCATGATCATGTACATTAGTTTTCCGAATGAATCTCGCATCTTTTCTGGATTCATGACTTTATAACGGCGGCCAATTTCAAAAACACGCTTGTACCATTCAGCATTTTGAGAGAATTCCTTGTCCTCCAGAAGACCCTGGCCCGTCTTCATATCGGTAGCCACCACCAAACCCGCCAGAATGGAGCACATTTCCCTAATCTGGGCCACAATCCGCTTAGCCTTTGACGCATACATGAGAATATCCACCTTGTCTGTGTACTCGGATACGTTTAGGGCTGCCTCCAAGAGGCGAAGTAGCTTGCGCTCTTCGATGGTCAATCGCATTGGGATGAATCGACTGTGCTCTTTGATTCGAGAGATTAGCTCTTCTTTTGTTTTGACATCGCCTCTGGTAGCAATTAGATTGTCTACTACAGAGGTCAGGATTTGCTTTTCGTCGGGTTTAGATTCATCGTTGTCGTTTGTATCATCGTCGCCAGGGTGAGTGGATCCATCATTCATCTCTGCGTCCTCTTGAGCGTCGGATGAACCATTGGCGGCATTGGCTCGAGCTCCACCAAGCTTTTGAGTGTCATGACTCTTTCGCGAACCAGTTCGGTGGATATAGTCAAAGCACACTTGACAGAACTCTTCATTACACACCAAACAGTTGAGATCAGCTGGCTGATCTCCGCATTCTATACACATGCCCTTGGGCACCGGGCCAGACTCATCCGACTCTGGAGTACCCACAGACTCTACGGGAGTATCATCTTCGCTCTCGGCCGGGTTGTCACCCAGAATCTCGTTTAGAGATCGCTTCATGATAACGGTTCAACTTTGAAGCTTGAAATTTTCCACTTTCGGTATAGTTCCTCGAGCGCCGGTCCCCTACTATTCAACACCTGGATCGGAAATAAAAAAAAGTGGACAAGAACAGATTGTGAAAAAAGCGATGCAGTGCTGTAGCATTGCCAGCTTTATCCCTACGATATAAGATTTCCGAGACAGCTACCTGTTGAGTGGTGGTTGCCTTGTTCTTAGATATTCTACGCCACCGTTCTCCCGTAGTTTGCACCAATTCTATTGCCAATTAAGGTTACTGGCTCGGATCTCGATCTGGCGATACAGCCGCGCCATTACCCAGTCTCAACGGTTTCATCTTGTTAGATTCGTACTACACTCGTGGTATACTACACTCAAAGTATAAAGATGTATTCTAATGAACCCCGCGCCTGCTATGTATAGTCTAGGTCCGTAAGCGAGCGTCTGCATTACCAGCAATACACCCGGCACCAAACCCCTGATGATACTCCTCCCATTCCCGATATTCTGCCTATAATTTATTATGTGAGGCTGCCTCATGTACCAAAACGATACCTGCAGCATTTTCCAGTACTGATGCCCTTTAGCTCAGTGCCAAGCCCTTAAATTTTTGACCCTCATCGTGCCTGGTCATTGCTGCTCTCGCTAGCGCTGCTGGAATTCAAGCACCCCTTGTTCTACTGGCAGACCACGGCGCTCAAGCAAAGCAAAATTCTTCTGATCCCAACATTTAGCCGGAGCCCTTGCTGTTGGCCGACCAATCAAGTTAGACTGTTTCATATGAGTTTTTTTTTTGTGCGGTTGCCGTGCTACCGAGCCCACTCTGTGCGTCCATACCCTATTAGGGATAAGTGTGCAAGCGTCTGATATAAAGGCTCTAGAGGACCCATGAAGAAAAATTTTGTAACAGAAAACACTCTTTTGTTGACACCCTTTTTTTTTTTTTTTGCATCCTTTTACCTCTACCTGAACCTCTATTAGTAGACTCTGTCTACGAAGAGCGTTTTATACCCGACCTGATCTGATAGTGGCTACTGGCATATTTTTGTTCACCATGGACCTTTAAAGAGTGATCTTTGGAATTGCTTTGCTTGTGGACTTTGATTTTTTTGATTTTGAACAGAACGAAAAGAGTTTGACATAATGGCCACCACCACTGCTAGCTCGCAGCAACCGGGCCTGTCTTTTGGTCCTTGCCGTCCTTTGACCGAGGCCCACCCAACTGTGGTGCACCATCATCATGATCGGCTGCAGGCGAGATTATCAGGCGCGCCGGTTTCAGGAACCACTACGCCTGGGACCACAGGCGACCATCACCAGCCGTCATGCCTAAAGTTTAGCTGCCCGGTTCGTCCTGATAAGGGCCAGTTGAGCAATGGCCGGCGGCTTGAAGGATCTCACGAGTCAAACTCTGGTGATCAGGGCAACCTGTCGACTCGACGCCCGCTCATGTCCCCTCCTCCAAATAACAGGATTGCTATGGACTATGATAGTGATAGCGACAGTGAGGATTATGACTATTTGCATGGTTCGGACGATGACTCCGATGACGGTTCGGACGACGAACATTTTGATGATAATGAAGAGGACGATGATTGTGTTGGAGGATTAGAGCTATAATCAGGTATAGAGGTTAATGTATTTATGGGTCTTATTTCTCTTCTTTTCAATTAATTAATTGATTATGACACTCAACTAGGCTCTATCAGGTATAGAGATTAACGTAGGTATGGATTCTATTTGTGAAGCACACCAGACGGTGGTGGTACAAGAGCTATATGCTATATGGACACCACTGAATGGACATTACTAGTAACAACATCCTAACTGCACTGGCTGCGCTGTCAGAATTGCACTATATCATCACCAATTATCTCTAACTAACTTGCTACTACAGTTACACTGCCTCGGCCCAGCCTAAATGCGATGGCCTGCGCCGCACAAACATTACCCTACCCCGAAAAAAAAAAAAAAAAAAAAAAAAAGATAAGATAAATACTTTCCTCGAGCCCGGACATACATTATACTTAACAGTTCCCATTCTGTCCATTCTTTAAAAGAAAAATAAAAATGACTTACGGAGATCGTTACGACAGAGGAGGATACCGCGACAGAGGTGACCGTGGCGGAGACCGTGGTGGCAGAGGCTACTATGGAGGAGGAGGCCGCTTCCAGGGCCGAGGAGGCGGTGGTGGAGGCTTCCGCGACCGCAATGGCGGCGGCAACGAGCTTGGAGATGGTCTGACAAAGCCAGAGTTTGACCTCGAAAAGATGCCAAAGTTCGAGAAGAACTTTTACAAGGAGCATGAGAACGTGAGCGCTCGAACCGACGACGAGGTCAAAGCATTCCGTGAGAAGCACCAGATGACCGTCAAGGGTAAGGACATTCCCAAGCCCGTCGAGACTTTTGAGGAAGCCAACTTCCCCAACTATGTGCTCAAGGAGATCAAGCAGCAGGGTTTCCCTAACCCTACCGCCATTCAGTCCCAGGGTTGGCCAATGGCTCTGTCCGGAAGAGATGTGATTGGTATTGCCTCCACTGGTTCCGGAAAGACCCTCTCTTACTGTCTTCCTGCTATTCTTCACATCAATGCCCAACCCGCTCTCTCTTACGGCGATGGTCCCATTGTACTTGTTCTCGCCCCTACTCGTGAGCTGGCTGTACAGATTCAGCAGGAGTGCTCTAAGTTTGGCCGCTCGTCCCGAATTAGAAACACCTGTGTCTACGGAGGTGTGCCTCGTGGCCAGCAGATCCGTGATCTGGCCCGAGGAGTTGAGATTTGCATTGCTACTCCTGGTCGTCTCATTGACATGCTCGAGGCCGGAAAGACTAACTTGCGCCGAGTCACCTACTTGGTTCTTGACGAGGCCGACCGAATGCTGGATATGGGTTTTGAGCCCCAGATCCGAAAGATTGTTGACCAGATCCGTCCTGACCGTCAGACTCTCATGTGGTCTGCTACCTGGCCCAAGGAGGTCCAGCGTCTCGCCCAGGACTACCTCAAGGACTACATCCAGGTCAACATTGGTTCCTTGGAGCTGGCCGCTTCCCACAACATTACTCAGGTTGTTGAGGTTGTGAGCGAGTTTGAGAAGCGTGACCGTCTAATCAAGCACCTGGAAAAGGCCATGGAGGAGGAGAAGAAGTCCAAGATTCTCATCTTCACTTCCACCAAGCGAGTCGCTGACGAGATTACAAAGTTCTTGCGACAAGACGGATGGCCTGCCCTGGCCATCCACGGAGACAAGTCCCAGAACGAACGAGACTGGGTACTTAACGAATTCCGAACCGGAAAGAGCCCTATTATGGTTGCCACTGACGTCGCTTCGCGTGGTATTGGTAAGTTTTACTCGAAATTTTTTGTTGCTAACAGCAATTGTCCCAATATGATGATTGCGCTTATTTTGTAGGCTTCTCTCTTTTTTTTTTTTTTCATTCATGGAAACAGCGGCACACAGTCGTACGATACCCTATTATTTATTACTTTTTTTTGTTTTGGATACCCCCTTTCAAAAAACTTGTTTTTGTTCCTCCGCAGGCGTGGAAAGTTTCATTGATTTGTTATGTCAAATCGTTTGTGAGAGGTTTATGACAAGATATGGTCTCAGTAAACACTACTTATTTTTGCGGGTAAGTTTTTGAGGGCTGAGATTGTATTTGGAAGGGGTCAAGAGAGACCTGTGATAAAGGCGCTAGATGATATTATTTTGACAACCACAACAGTTTTACTAACTACAGATGTTAAGGGAATTAACTATGTCCTGAACTACGACTATCCTTCCAACTCTGAGGACTATGTCCACCGAATTGGCCGAACTGGACGAGCTGGAACCAAGGGTACTGCTATCACTTTGTTCACTAGCGACAATTCCAAGCAGGCCCGTGACTTGGTTACTGTTCTCAAGGAAGCCAAGCAGGAGATTGACCCCAAGCTGTTGGAAATGGCTCGTCCTCCTGCTCGCAACGGTGGATATGGTCGCTATGGAGGCGGCGGATACCGTGGTGGAGGTGGATACCGTAATGG
Organism: Blastobotrys raffinosifermentans; assembly: GCA_003705705.2. Taxonomy (NCBI): domain Eukaryota; kingdom Fungi; phylum Ascomycota; class Dipodascomycetes; order Dipodascales; family Trichomonascaceae; genus Blastobotrys; species Blastobotrys raffinosifermentans. Next base: position 68,467 of record PPJH02000045.1, read on the forward strand.
AGGAGGATACCGTGGAGGCGGTGGTGGTGGCTACAGACGAGGCAACTCGTATACCGGTTCCAACACTGCTCCCATGGCCCATCGTCGTTTCTAATGCGTAGACTCTACTTTTACAGCTCTTTCAATTGCTAATATATAAAAAGGCATAGGTATAGAAGGTTTTTAATGCTAAAGTAATACTTGTTTGTTACCAATCCCATCCATCGTCTCCATCATTTTCGGGCTCCAAAGTCAACTTGGATGCTGCGTTTGATAAAGAATTGGAAGACCCTTGAGCATTATTGGCGTGGACTTCCTCTTTGTTATCATCTTCCACAGTTTCAAAGTCATCCCATGCATTATCATCATAATCATCATCAAAGGCATTGTCTTCGAATGCTGTATCATAAAAGTTCCCTGACGTAGCTGGAGTATCGTCAAATGCATTGGCCAGCTGTGCAGGCTCCATGAATGAAGACTCAGCTTTGGGTCGTGCGCTGGTCGGAGCTATAGAACCAAACGTACTGGGCGTAGTGGTGGTATCCATTGGTTTTGATAGAGAGTCACCATTGGCTACCGTGTGATTAGCAGTGGAAGTAGTCGCCGTATTAGCTTCTGCATCGACAGGAGCGGATGAAGATCGTCCAACGAACCCAAGTGACCACTTGTTCTCAGCAGTAACCTCGGTAGTAGACTCGCCAGAGTCTCCCATACTATCGGCAGCAGCCCTGATTTTGTTCAAGAACATCTCCATGGTGGAGTGGGCCAACTTCCTTACAGACGCATCCTTATCCAACATTGTTGGTCCAATGACACCGATAATTTTCTCACAAATCTGGGGAGGGGTGAACGTATCAGCAGTGGCAGTAAGTGCCATAAGTGCTGCAATACGAGACTGGGAGAAAGAGTCTTTAAGGGCCTTTCCGAACGCAGCAGTAAGCACTGAAGCCCTAGACGAAGCGCTGAAGTACTTTGAAATGCGTCCAAGAAGGATAGTGGTATTTGCTCGAATCTGAGGCTGGGAATCATTCTGTGCCTTTGCCAGTAGTCGCAGTAGTTCTCCGTTAATGATCCTGTCATTGAGCTTCTCTATAAGTGGAAGAATAGATTTGACTGAATTCTCACGGATCACCGGTTCAGAATCGTGAAAACCTGTTGACAGAAGAGGAAATATTTTCGAGGATACCGTCTTTTTATCCAAAAAGTCAATGTATTCCGTAATGTTTGTGAGCAATTGCAATCGAATTGCACGATCTGGCGATGCAAAGGTGGTGACAATGAGAGGGGCCACCACTTTTGCAAATTGGGCGCTATCCATAGACTTTGCCAATTGTATGACACTTGTCAAACATTTGACAGAAACTGTAGGATCCACAAACGTGTCTGCCGGCGCTGCTGAAGCTACTGATGGAGTGGTAGGGCGAGACGGGGGTTGAGAGCTTGGTCTGCCACTCAACCTTCGAGTAAGGCACTCAACTAACTGGGGTACAATTTTATTGTGGACAAATGCAGGGGGCATTTTGGAGGCATTAGTATCAGCCAGTCTAAGGAATTCCATCAGCTGTCCGTCACTGGCAATTGGCAGAGATGATAGTTGCTCAGAAATTTGCGTCATTGGGGTAGTGAAAGCGGGAGACTCCAGGGCCTTTTCTACCGACACTCTCTGTCGAGGCACAGGCGCACTTAGCTGTTTCTGGACATTCCACACTGCAACAGAAGGGATCTTACCTCGTCCAGTTCTATTCGAGGAATGGAGGCCATTAAACACATCAAAGATAAAAGTGCCAACTTGCCAAGAGTCAATTGTAGCCCCTGTGGATGCAGAAGACTGTGCTCCCCAGCCAGACTTTTGTGTTTCTGGAGGAGTATACTCGCCAAGGCCAGGAACAAGACTAGCATAAGAGTAAATTGAGGAATCATCCTGACCAACTTGGTATGCCAACTCAAAACCACCCAAAACCCATTCACCGGCTTCATTAACAAAGATTGAACTGTCAGGGTTAATGTTTCCATGGATACAGCCAGCCTGTTTGCTAAGAGTAGACACTGTGGCCATTATGGACCGAAGACCCCACAGCTTTGCGTCGTCGCTCAGGTCGTTAAGTACGGACGACAAGGGGCGGACTCGTTCGGTAGCAATTATTATGGATGTTTCTGACTCGAAGGAATCAACTATCTTTAGGACTCCAGGAAGCCGTAGTCTACGAAGCTTTTGAAGCATGTTTTTCGCTAGAACCGCTCGCTGGCCCTGACCTTTTGTGTCGAACATGAACACTGTGCAAGGTGCACCGTTTGATTTAGCAGTACCATCATGAACCGACCAGATAGAGGCATTTACTCCTTCTACTAGTTCACCAATATTAAACGGGATGCTAGGACCCGTAAACGATCCAAGGGTTCTCGCTAAAAAGTCCATCTGTTCAAGTGGTAAAGGTAATCAGTCGCGTGGCTGCAGCATAAACCTTAAACTTACATATCAGATCAGAACGTAAAATTAGTTGAACAGAGGCAAACCAGATCTGTACGACGAAAGATACTAAAGGTCTTATAAAACACAATATAGGCGTTACTGAGTCTAGTATACATGTTAGGTCATAATAAATTACTCGTCAATTTGGGTGTAGTCGTCACGAGTCATGCGGTCTCTGAAAACGTCCGCAACGTGGTCACACATATCCACCAGGTCGTTGAGACCCTTGTGCAGAGCCTGTACAGCAGTGATGTCGCCGTAGGTCTGAATACGAATGTTGAGCTTTGCCTCGGAAGGATGAGGGATGGAGTAACCACAGAATTCCACATCAGGGCTGCAAGTTAGTAACAAGAAACCTAAACTACAAGGACCGGAGAATGTCAGTATACTCACTTTTTCATGATCATGTATCTTAGAGAATTACCCAAAGTATGATCTTCGTTCTTGATTTGAAAAGAGGCAGCAGTTCCGTCTTCAGAAGCTCCAGGCAGAACGATAATCTTCTCGGGATCCCGGAATTCTGAGGCATCCACAGGGGCCACTGGGTCTTCCCCATGCATAGATTCGCCCATTACTACGTCTTCTTTCTGTGCCTCTGGCATGTTGAAAAAGGTGGGGGTTTAAAAAAAAAAAGGATCGCTGAACAATTGAAAAAAAAAAAAAAAAAAAAAAAAAAAAATCCCCGATGTGTGCACGGCTGTACCGGCAGATGGCTCTAAGTATAGGACTTTGTGTTCGCTATAATAGTCACAATTGGACCATGAACGTTACCATTTTGACATACTCAGATTTTCCTGGATACAAAGAAACAGATCGATCGTTGAATTGGTAATTTTAGGCTCATTTTGATGTTGTCACGTGATCCGACAACTCTAGTTTGTATCTTTTGTACGTTTGGTGCATTAAGTCGGCTGTAAATTGGGCGTGTGGCGCAATTGGTAGCGCGTTCGCTTCGCATGCGAAAGGTCTCTGGTTCGATTCCTGACTCGTCCATTTTTTTTTTTTTTATTTTTGATCTCCAGGCGCTCGAGCTTTTGCTGTCGTGTATTAAGATTAAGACTGAGAATTGGAGCCGCTAGTGTCCTGGCCCCCGCGCTAGCTGCTTTTAGCTGCTGTTGCGAGCTACTACAGAATTTTCTATTTTGAAATTTAGTCCAGATGCTTAACATGATATTACCAATGGCAAACTCTTGACAAGTACGTTAATGTGATTCTAGAGGTGGTGTTGAAAGTAAACGTCAATAAATATATTACTATGCCTTATGGCGTCCTTTATACAGGTGGACGGACTTTTATTCATCATCGTCGTGGTCAAAGTCTTCATTCACACTTGAATTGCGACGATGATCAGGGTTAGTGACGCGGAGGACCTTGCGGGAATAGTCATGCTCATCTTGCAGACTTCGTCTTGAGTCATTATTATCCCATCTCATAAACACTTGACCAGGGTCCAGCCGTTGGTCAACAGTGATTGGTACAATGGTCGAGTTGTCCATTCGACCCTTTTCATCAAAGTTGAATCTAGCCAGTGTAGTAGCATTGGACTGGTCTCGTTGTAATGAGGTTGCGCCTCCAATGAACGCGTTAGGAGAATCCGCAGAAGATCCAGGAGTACCTAGGATGGCCTCCTCTTGTTGCTTTCGTCGCCTGTGTCGACAAAGGAAGAAGATTAGCAGGCCAATTAGGGCGGCCCCTACTACCCCGACGACGGTGAACACTCCAGCAACTTTGCCTGTGTGATCGAAAAATGAGTCGCCGTCTCCAGATTTGGACTGAGAAGACGACACTGCAATGCCATTCTCTCCGGTGCCTGAGGCGGACGCGGGAGAAGAGGTGGTTGTAGATGACGGCATTACTGTCATTGTCTGTGCTTGGCCAGTGATGGTGACCACGGATACAGTCATGGAAGACTGATGCGAAGAAGTGCTGACCGAGCTGGAGCTGGAGCTAGAGCTAGAGCTGGAACTAGAGCTGGAGCTTGAGCTCGAGCTTGAGCTTGATGATGTTGTGGAAGATGATGATGAGGAGGAGGATGATGATGAAGATGATGATGATGAGCTCGAACTCGTAGAGCTTGTACTAGAGGAGCTGGCTGATGCAGTACCTGAAGGGGTAGACAGCAAAATATACGTGTAAAGGTCATCGTTTTCATTTCCACACTTGTCGGCCGGGTATCCCGGGCAAGAAGAGCTGCACTGGCCAGAGTCTACCGTGTCAGAGGGACTATAGTTTGAACACCAGCACTGCTTTCCTTGTAAGATTGCGTATGCAAAACCGTTGCAAGTCTCCGTACAACTTCCGCTAGATTGATAGGTAGAAACTTTGACCTGGCTATCCGATCCCGTGTTCTGCGACGAGCACAAGTTGGAGCCATCAGCCATAGCCGTCAAGGCCGCTGTAGACCATAGTGCTGCCACTACTGGCAACCGAGGCCACATTGTTCAACCGAGCACAACCAGAGAGCGAGAGCGAGAGCGAAAACGAGAGCGAAAGAAAATAAAAAAGGTCAAAGAACCAGTCGCGTGCAAGTTTGTTGGTGTTTGGTGTGTGTGGTTATCAGAGAATGAAAAGCACAAAAAAGCAAAATATGTAGAAAAGCAAATGAACGACAGGCAGGAGAGCGTCAAACCACAACTCTAGGCAGGGCGGTCTATGCAGCAATCCCAACGTCGAGTCTTTGTGTAAGCTAGTCGGAGTCTGTTGTTGGAACACACCCACCCGTGGTCCAAAATGAAACGAATCGAAATGTGTATCTGGCTAAAGTATAATCGGCTGGCGGGTTAAGCCCCTTAGTTCATGTTAACAAACCACTGTGACGAGCCACTAACAAGGCAAAAGTTCGGGCAAAACCTTGTTTTTGTAAATCTCCTGTCGGGCCGCACTCCATATGTCCCTCTCTCCCCACCATGGCCGCCTTGTTGTGCAAGCCTAAGAATAAAACAAGGTTCAAAAAGCAATGCAGCCGCACAGGTGCGTTTTGAAAAAAAATTGCTGCCAGGAATCGAGGGCCGTGGTGATAATACCTCAGATAAGCAGCAGGAGCGCGGTGTCAAAATGGCGCCATGGAGGCCGCTGGGTGTGCGAATGGGCCACACAAACGCTCGGCGATGGCGCGAACAACACTGGCCAATTCCTCGCTCGTGATATTAGTCCCGCAACCTAATCGAAGGACCTCTGCACTTCATTCCGCAGGTGCCGATCGGTGCATATTCATACAAACGTAAGCATGGAATCGGTTGATACGTAGAGCGACGTGGTGGAGGGGTACGAGCGAGATAACTGGAGATAGAATGTGGGTTTTGCAGTGTGTGCTTTGGCATTAACGTGCGTAGCTTTGTACCACCATAAAAACTATGAAAAAAATAGTTGGAATCATTTGAAAAAAAGTTGGCAAGATTCAGTGAGACCCTGACACGCGATTCCACAGGGATGCTAGACATTGAGAAAAATGACGTTGCCCTGACGACTGGGATTGTGGGCGCGCCCTCTGTGGCGGCTGGCCATTGTGCCATGCAGGGGTCTGTAGGTCAGGTCCGTCCAGTGCGCACCACTCATCATCGTCGTCAGAGGTGCTGGCGCTGGTGGTGCATGGACCGCTGTCGTGATGGCCCGGTTGGGTGACCTGATACCATTCGTATTCGTTCACGTTCACCGTACCGGCGGGCTCGGCACCGTTGTTGATTGTTTGGGGTTTGCTGCTGTCGAGCCCCTCATTCTCATTCCAAGGCTCATCGCCACGAACCACCAGCGGTAAGGCCGGCAACGGGTGCCGGGGGGTGGTGCTGCTGGAGAGGGAGCTGTTAGTGGGCGTGGCGGATCCCCCTGCATTACCAGTACACGCGTTGGATTTGCATTCAGCCTTTTCAGGGGGGACGAAGCGCACGTTGTTGACGTTACCGTCCGCGTCGACTTCGGTGGGCTGTGTAGGGTCGGTAGTCCATAGTCCGTCCACGATGAACTAAGTTAGTTATCAGTGTGCCAGGTCAAGTATCAGGGTTGTTATGATCCACTGCAATGCACGGTACATTTTCCACTAATAATAATACCATTGGTACCCACTACGGTCCAAGAGGCATCCCAGTGGCATCCACAGGCGTGTTGGGGACAATAGGCGGTAGGCATGCTAGCATATGAGCGGAAAATAGGCAATGTAAGTGTACCTGTAAGTTTACCTGTAGGCGTAGATTGTTGATGCCCCTAGATATTGACCAGTAGCATTGCGCATGCAGGGCATCAGGAGTGTGCCTCGAGAGATATTGTCAGCCACACACCAGCCACTCTATAGCCTGCACGAGCCACATTTTCACATACGATGGCCATTCCACTAGCCATGTTTAGCCACACAAGCCACACATTAGCCACGCACTTGCCACTTTGCATTGCATCGTTGACCGCCAGTGACCTGGCCTGGCGCGCCTGAACAACCCAATTTCCCCCAACTTCTCCACCGTCCTCACAATACTCACCTTAAACACAACGGTCCCATCTCCGACTTCAACGTCTGCTCGAAACTGGCCTCCATCTTCCAGAGCCAAATCAATTGGCGACCATTCACTAAATGGACCTGTCACCTGTACTGACGACGGCCCGGCAGGCCACACAAAGCTAATAATCATTTTGCAATTCTTGATCTCGCAAACAACAACAAACCGGGCTCCAGTTACTACCAGTTACTAGGCTCCGAACTGACCTACACACACTAACTTACTGGATAACACTCTAGATTTTGCCTGTCAACTGGCAATTTATACTATATGACAAGATACGTGTATAGCTGATAAGATATATAATATAGCGGTGCGCCGCACGCAGCAGCATTACTCTGCAAGAGAAATGGCAAACATCAGTCCAATACCCACCAACATGGCCACCAGCTGGCAAGCACCTTGCCTCAATTTTGCGCCCACAGAAAGACCCTGCCCAGACTCCAGAATCTCCGGGATCACCCCTACAGTGGCAATGTACAAGAACCCTCCCGCGGTCATTGGGAGAACCATATCACTGAGCGTGACATTAGTACCATATAGACCCACAGGCCCCTCCATTGAGCCCGCAGCGGCGGTGTTGGCATACTGGTTGAGACCAATGCCAATAAAAGTGCCCAAAAAGGCCCCAATCGCGGTCACAAACTGCGCCTTCATGGCCTGGGCCTTTGTGAATCCTCCCTGAATAAGCAACGCAAAGTCGCCTACCTCATGAGGAATCTCGTGGAAAAACACCGCCAGACAGGTCGTGGCTCCCACATTCTTACTCACATAAAACGACGCTGCAATTGCCAGTCCGTCAGTAATGTTATGAGTAAAGTCTGCAATCAAATTGAGATATGCGGACAGTCGTGCCGAAGCACCAGGCCCGCTCTTTTCTACTTCCGACTCGGAATTCTTCTCCTCCTCCTTCTCACCAATGTCCACCTTGTCTTTTCTGCGACGGACAGCGGCATTCGACTCAACTCCACTACTCACTCCAGATGGCTGAGAAGGAGCGTGTGAGTGAGAATGAGAGTGAGAATGAGAATGAGACGACTCGTCTCCGCCCTGACTTGACAAAATTCGCATAGTCTTATCAAGGATGAGAAACAAGGCGAACCCAATAAACAATCCTACGCCAAGAAGGAGGTTTCGGCGCTCGTCGACAATGATGGCTCTAGCAGAATCTCCATGCGACTCTCCCACAAAGGTCTGAGGCAGCAAGTGCAAGAAAACATCTCCCAAAAGTCCACCTACCGCAAATGACACCAGAGTGGTGAGCTGACTAGGATCAATGTTTGGGGGAATGAGTCCCAGTAACAAGTTTGGTGGACCGGAAATATATGCCGTCGCCAAAAGTCCATTCACCGCAGGCCCAAACGGGAACAGGGCCTCGAATAGCCGCTGAACCACCGACGGATGGTCTTCGTGTGGATTCTGTTCATGCAACGCAGCACTTAGGTCCTGAACAACCTTACATTGCTGCAATTTCTCCTCAATGACATCCTTGTTGAGCGCTCCATTATCAAACACAAGAGGCGAATTTGCAAGAGACAGCACCTTCTGCGGACTGACACCGTGACCAAGTCCTACCGATGCCAGTCCCAGTAATGCAGGCACCGCCAGACCAATGCACTTCATTGTTCAAAGCCTGCAATCTAAAGCAATCGCCGAAACCTATTTTCCACCACTATCGTGTCACACAGCACAAATACCACGTGATTCCAAATCACGTTTCTAGCCGCCGGCGTGTGCGGTTCTGCCCGATGCCTGCCTGAACAGTTCCTCGGCATCCGCTTGCGTATAATAATCCTTAGCGACAAGGATTATCATGTACGGTGTCTGTTGTGCATGGTATTAATGCAACCTCTCTGAATCGCCCCTCTCGGCCGTGTGTTCACATTCGTCGACTCAGTGGGTTTCTCCCTCGATCTCTCCTCCTCTGGTTGGCTTGATTCTACCCCAGACCAGCTGATCTCAATGTCTGCTATCAACATATTGACACAGACTGTACCTGGCAGGACTTGGATCTAGACCTTTTACCGGTTCCGGGTAGCCTCTCCCGCTCTCTTTCCGGTAGAGGTTAGATCAAGATCCAGATTTGGCACAAAACGTCCAAGATGCATAGCGCAAGTGCACACATGTGTGAGCCTCACTAATAAACGAACCGGTAACGACAACTTCCTGACAAACGGAGAGCTTGAAGCTTACCTAGACCGAGCCCTAACTTCCGGAGTTATATGCACCCTTTGAAGCTGCGATCCTGCTAAGTATAATCCCCCTTCGACATCTTCTTTCTTGGTCCTGTACGCAAGACCTTGCAGCTGTGCTGTACGAATGCCCCCGCATGCTTTAGTTTCAGGTTAGGGTTGGGATCAGAATCGAGACTCCACCTAAGGAAAGCAGACGGTAAGTATAGATAAACCCACGGTTTCCCCCTCACTTCTCTTTTGTTCACACCTGCCATAGTATCTGGATCCTCATCTTATTCTTCCGGAGGTTATTTGGCCAGTGTTTTCACCCCGATCACTCCGCTATGCTCGATCTTCCTGCTGAGATCATTCATATCGTCTGTGAATACGATATTGAATCCGTTCCGAGCCTTTCACAGACCTGCTCTCACCTTCGAAATGCCATTTTAAGATATGATCGCTTGTGGAAAGAACTGTGCGAACCTCTGTTTCGAGCTTACCCCCGCATTGCCCGTCCAGTAGACCAGTCGTACTACCATTTTTACTGGCAACAGAAGTCCATTGAGCGCAAAGTAACTCTACAGCTCGAGACCGCTCGCCAAGTTGAAAATTATGGATCCATATTAGTGTCGCTTGCTGAAATGGGCCCAAGGACCGAGCCTGCCTTGAAAAAACATGCTCGACTGTTTGAAAACACTCAGTCGTTTGAGGGCATGGCCGAAGCATACTGCGCAGATATCACCCTGACCACTGTAAGAAGACGAGCTGCAATTGAGCACATCAACGAGATCTCCAGGAATACTGATGAACATGACGTCGTAGATTTGCTGTTAACTCTCAACACATTGTGCTCTGAGTCATCTGAGGATGTCGTTGACTTGGAGTCTATCCTAGGAAAAGTACAATATCCTTACCACGCCCACACGGCCCAGCAAGAGGCCATTGCATTAGTGGATGAGGTGAGAAAGGTCATTCAGAATTCATCGTCTGGGGTATCAACTGGTTCCAACAATGGCAGAGTTAACGGTGTCGTAAATCTGCGTCGACTATACTCTTTCATGTTGGTGTGCGCATATTATCAGCTTGCACGGCAGCATGGTTTTACCGTGTCTACTCGCATGTTTAAAGCCAGCATGAAATGGCATGGTGTATTTGATATGAGCAGAGGATCTGAGCGAGGATTTGTGCTTGTGGTTACCGATAAGGCGGAAGTGTGGACAAAACAACAATTGGATAATTACTTTGCAACTCACCCAGTGTCGTGGGCCAGTTTGGCCGATGTTGCCTGCGAGGCAGCGTTCAGCATGTTTCACTTCTCCCTAGGTGCCCGAGCAGCCCTAATCTCTACTGCATCGATCGCTAAAATCTTCCAGACAAACGGACAGTTTATGCATTTTAAATCTCCAACTTCCCTACAGCTCGAGGGCAATCACGACGAGGTGATCCAGCTGGACAATGGTGAATTGACCGCACTGGACCAGGCAAAGGCATTCCTTCCTTTACTCAGCAACAAGTATATCAACCCAGGGTACGTTTCCGACGATGATGGTTGGTTCGGCCGAGTCATTCGGGATGAGCGTTTGGCTGGCAAGCGGTATGCTGTGGTTTGGCACAGACAGGGGTCTGACGATGACCATATGTACACGGTGCTCAATTCGCACCACAAGTACGAGCGTCTGTACCACCGCCATACCGCTGCTGCAAACCCGACTGCATCAGAGCTGTGGACCCAGTTCCGCTCTGATGGCATCCGACGTCTCGGTCGCGCTTTCAGTGGTTATGACCAACAGCGAGGAGTCTTTGTTCCCCGTACTAACTTTAGTGTTATAAGCTCTATGGCTGCTAGCTCGAGCTGTGTATACTGACCAAATTTATGTCCATTTATTTTCTCAAATAAAATAAAATTAAAATAGAGCATAGCTAGCTTATCGTTACACATTATTAGACTCCGCTTCGGAATACATTCTGTCGTTGGTGTCGGAACTGAATGCTTTCTCGTCTCTCTAAAAGCATTAGGGCACGATCCAGGGCCTGTCGAGGGTACTCCTTGTTGTGTACATATTCACGCAACAGAGTCTGGTAGCTGGTACTCCATCCAATTGGCAGGCGCACTTTGAGATCCTTTTCGATCTTTTCCACAGCCCTCAGAGTATCCCGCTGATCCTGTCCATCCTGGCCCACAGCATCCATGGTGGAGGCAAAGAAGAGACGAATTGCTTCGTCAACATGCTCAGTAGTGGCCACAGGTAGAAGGTGCAGTTTGGCAATGGACTCGGTAATACGGATAATAGCTTCTAGCTGTCGAACTGTGATGGGGATTGAGGATCGAGTGTTAGAGTCAACTTCCTTCTTGTGGAGTTGGCCACGAATCTCCACAAAATGAGATGCTAATCTCTCAGAGGCCTCTGGAGACAAACGAGGCGCGCACTTTGTACGACAGTAGGAAATGTATCGTCGCATCTTGTCAATGGGGATCTCTCCCTCGACCTCTGTGGCATCGGCTCTGTTCATGTGGATTCCCATTACGTGCTTTGCAATGGTAGAGTCTCGGTTCTCATCATGGTCATCCTTGACAATAAAGATCATGTCAAATCGAGACAAGATTGTAGTCTGGAAGTCAATGTTCTCTCCAGGAGACTTCATGTCATCATAACGACCAAACAGAGGGTTAGCGGCGGCCAGGACACTGGTTCGGGAGTTGAGAATGGTGGTAATACCAGCCTTTGCGATGGAAATTGTTTGCTGTTCCATGGCTTCGTGAATGGCGACTCGGTCTTCGTCACGCATCTTATCAAACTCATCAATACACACAACTCCACCATCGGCCAGAACCATTGCTCCTCCTTCTAAATAGAAATCGCGGGTGGAACTGTCTCGTTGGACACTAGCGGTCAGACCAGCTGCCGAGGATCCTTTACCAGATGTGTAGATAGAAATTGGACTAACTTTCTCCACAAACTTTAGCAATTGAGACTTTGCGGTACCGGGATCTCCTAAAAGCAGAACATTGATGTCTCCTCGCAACCGCATACCATCGGGGAGAATCTTCTTGGAACCTCCCATAAGGAGACAAGCAATTGCCTTTTTAATGTCCATGTTACCATAGATAGACGGGGCAATGCTTCGAGCAAACGCTTCGTATAGATCAGGAGAGCGGGACAGCTGATTAAACTCCTCCTCCTCTTGGTCAGAGAAGATTGCTGTTCGCTGCATGTCCTGGGCCATCTCGGTTTGGATTCCCACAACTCGTACGTATGGCTGCCTTAAAGCCACTGAAGAAGTACCTTTCACTTTCTGGTTCTGGAAAATAGAGTAGATGCCCACAATGGTGCATCTAGTACCGGGAATAACTCGGTTGGTGAGATAACGATCTGCCGACAACAAAATGTGACGGGGCATTTCTCCTACAGGCACCATATCGGGGGCCTCTTGCAGTTTTAAAACCTGCTGGTCAAAAAAGGTCGACTTATCGTGGTCAATTACGAATGGGTTTGGAGGACAAGTCTTTGTTTCACCGGCAGCAGTAGGAGCGTCGCAAAACTTTGGTAGTTGAACCTGAGCAAATCCGCTGGCCACATCAAGGTTCTTGGTGTAGCTGCAATTGCGGCAGATGAGCCGAAGATGTGATGCTTTAGATGACAGAGTTGAAGCTCCAATTACAATTCCAGGCACCCGGACGAGTTTTGAGATCCACTGAGAATCGAGATCTCGGATAAGGGTCAGCGATGACGAAGACCGGAGTGTCACTTGACACAGCGGGACACTATCCTTTGATCCGTCTTCGTTGGGGTTGACCATTCGCCTGGCCACTTCGCGTACCGCATTTTCAAACATGGGGATAGTAGCTGCGGGCTCCTCGGACAGTCTGTGGCCCAAGTCCTCATCATATGCTAATACGTGTCCAACATCAACATCCAAAAAGTACTGACGCACCCGGACGTTCTCCTGAAGCTGGTCTCGGTAAATGTACTTGTTATCGATATAGTAGCCGAGGAGAAATTGTCGGAATCTGGCAATAACTTTGGAATTTGTATCTTCTTCCTGGGCATTAGACCCTGGGAACACGTTAGTTGTGTACACCCGAGCCTGATCGTAGGACATGTTTCCTGGAAACCTGGTCTTGAGATTCGTTTGAAGGAAGATTGAAAAAAGCAGAAAGGGGTGTGACGCGTGGAGGGTAAAATTCAATTACAATTCCTATTTTGGAAAACTGGCGCGAAAATCCACCACACAGGACGCGTTTCCCTGGCAAGCCGCACCACCCTAACAGAGCTCTTGTGCAAAAGCCGCGCTGGCGCCCGCTGTTGTGGTGTGAACCTTCTGGAAAGTCTTTTGAGCCTTTCATACGGCGAGTATATATTACAGGCCGGGGGAGGAAGGCAAAACGCAAAATTGCACTAAAAACTTGCCCTCTCCATCTCATCCAACAATGTCAGAGGCAGACAAGCTAAAAGCAGAGGGAAACGCAGCGTTCGCCGCTAAGGATTTTGAAAAGGCTATTGAGCTGTTCACCAAGGCCATTGAGGCGTCTTCAGAACCTAACCATGTGCTGTATTCTAATCGATCAGGAAGTTACGCATCGCTGAAGCAGTTTGACCAGGCTCTCAAGGATGCCGAGGAGGCTGTGCGTATCAAGCCAGACTGGGCCAAGGGATACGGTCGAAAGGGAACTGCTCTGCATGGACTGGGAGATTTGGTTGCTGCCCGAGACGCTTTTGAAGCCGGTCTCAAGGTCGATCCATCCAATGCCCAGCTCCAGTCCGGTCTTAAGAGTGTTGACGATGCAATTGGCCGAGAGGCTGCCCAGGATGGTACTTCGCCCGACATGGGAGTTGCTCAGCTGTTCAACAGCCCCGATGTGTGGGCTAAGTTGAGCGCTAACAGCAAGACCAAGGATTATGTCAATGATCCTTCGTTTGTTGCTGAGTTCAAGAAACTTCAGGCCAACCCTATGGCGGCTCTGACCACCGCTACCCAGGACCCACGACTGATGGCGGCCATTTCGGTGCTGCTGGGAATTGACATGAACGCCATGCCTGGTGACGATGTTAAGATGGGAGAGCCTGAGGCAGCCGAGGCTCCCAAGCCTCAACAGGAGAAGAAGCAGGAGGAGCCCAAGAAGCAGCAGGAAGAGCCTGAGAAGAAGAAGGAGCCCGAGCCAGTTGACGAGGACAAGGTCAAGGCTGATGAGGAGAAGGCCAAGGGTAATGCTTTGTACAAGAAGCGACAGTTTGACGAGGCCATTTCCCACTACAATGCTGCATGGGAGATCAAGAAGGACATTACCTACCTGACCAACCGAGCGGCAGCAGAGTATGAGAAGGGAGACTACGACGCTTGTATCAAGTCATGCGAGGAGGCCGTGTCATACGGACGAGAAGTGTTTGCTGACTACAAGCTAATTGCAAAGGCATTTAGCCGAATTGGTTCTGCATACCTCAAGAAGGATGATTACAAGACCGCTATTGACTACTTTAACAAGTCGCTAACTGAGCACCGTAACCCAGACACCCTTACCAAGCTACGACAGGCCGAGAAGGACCTCAAGCGCATGGAGCAGGAGGCCTACATCAACCCTGAAAAGGCTGAGGAGGCCCGTGCTGAGGGTAACGAAAAGTTCAAGAACGGAGACGCCCCCGGAGCTGTCAAGTGCTACACCGAGGCCATTCGACGAGCTCCTCAAGACCCTCGAGGATACGCCAACCGAGCGGCCGCCTACCTCAAGCTCATGTCGTACCCTGAGGTCATCAAGGACTGCGACGAGGCCATTGCTCGCGATTCCACCTTTTTCAAGGCCTACACCCGAAAGGCCACTGCTTACATTGTCATGAGAGAGTACCGCAAGGCAATTGAGACCCTGGATCAGGCCCGTGAACTGGATTCCGAATCGAAGCATACCCAGGAGATCAATGATCTGTACAACAAGGCCATGTCCGGACGATTCCAGTCCCAGGAGGGCGAGACCCCCGAGCAGACTCTGGAGCGAGTGAGCAAGGACCCTGAAGTCATGGAGATTCTTCAGGACCCCGTCATGAATTCCATTCTCCAGCAGGCTCAGAACAACCCTGCTGCTCTCCGAGACCACATGAAGAACCCTGAGGTGGCCAAGAAGATCAACCTGTTGGCTGCCGCCGGTATCATTCGCACCAGGTAATTGTATTTAATCTAACACTTGTTGCCTTATTTTCGTTTTACTTCTTTTCTTATTACTAGTAATTGTAGGATCCGGGAATGCTGGAGTTGTGAGGGCGCGCACGGCTGATAAGCGGTCCCCCACCGCACAAGCCGTCCAACCCTGGGGATCGTACTCCCGAACAAGGAGGCGATAATAATAAAAGACCCATATTATCTCACCACCCACATCTTATTCGACTTAACCCCCTCCCGCGTCTTGTCAGAAACGTGGATTGAGCATTAACGTTTTATATATAATCCCGTGGAATGTCCGATTACAGCGAGGAGCTCAATGGTCTGCGGGACCTGCTCATTCGAGAGCGTCCTGACGATGTTGTCAAGTACTGCGCAGACTACTTTAACCGCAAGTTGGCGGAACGAGCCCAACAGCAGAAAGCGCAGCCTTCAACGGGCTCTTCTTCTTCGTCGTCGTCTTCGTCGGCGTTCAAGGGATTCAACACTCATGTGTTTACCGCAGACCCTACTGCCCGCCATCACGAACACAAGGACCCAAAGGGTGACGGTAAACAGGAGCATCCCCGTGTAGGTACAGAGGAGCATTCAGAGAGCAAAGAGCATCCTTCGGCCCTGCCGCGCCAGTTTCCCACCGATTTCAATGCTAACAGACGAACTTCGGTTAGTGCTGAGAGCATGGTCCCTGGTAGTAGACCCATGGCGTCCCGTCGCCAGGCGCCCATTCCAGAGCTTTCAGAGGAACAGATTGACAGGCTCAAGAAGACAGTAGGACAGAACTTTTTGTTTAAATATATGGATGAAGAGTCTATCAGAGAGGTCCTGGGGGCTCTACAGGAGAAGACGGTCAAAAGCGGCACTAACATTATCACCCAGGGAGAAGAGGGTGACTATTTTTACATTATCGAGTCTGGTTCAGTAGACTTTTACAAGGATGGAGAGAAGGTCAACTCTTCTGGTCCGGGATCTAGCTTTGGAGAGCTTGCGTTGCTTTACAATTCGCCGCGAGCTGCCACCGTGACCGCCAACACCGATTGCGTGCTGTGGGCGCTTGATCGAGTGTCGTTCCGTCATATCATTTTAGAGCAGTCGGCCAACAAGCGAGCAATGTACATGGGATTTCTGCGAGAGGTTCCTTTGCTCAAGGATTTGGACTCGGCTGCATTGGCAAAGCTGTCCGATGCAATGAAGCTGCAGATCTATGGACCTGGCGAGGTCATTGTAAGACAAGGTGAGGTTGGAGAGGAATTCTATATAATCGAATATGGAACTTGTGAGGTGTCTCGCAAGGAGGAGGGTAAAATTACAGAGCTTTCAAAGGGTGATTACTTTGGAGAAGTGGCCCTTCTCAATGACCTTCCTCGACAGGCCACCGTTACCGCTTCATCCCGAGCAAAGGTTCTTTCGCTGGACAAGAGCGGATTCAAGCGGTTGCTAGGTGAACAAGTTCTGAACACTCTGAAACGACAAGATCCTACTCACCAGTCTCAATAAATGAAAACGCAAAGACCACAAGAACCAAAAGAGAAATTTATTACTTGTTTTGTTTCGTAGAGTATAATAAATAGCGGGCCATGCAAAAAAAAATCTCTCTGTTTCCGCCTCTTTCTTTCTATGCCCATTTCTATACGCAAATAATGTTGGTATCAAAATGCTCTTTTCCATCTCGGGCACGCTCGTAGGCCTCAGGAGACCGGTCCAGAATGGTTTCAAAGTCCCTGTCGGAAATGTATCCTGCCTCAGACTCGCCTTTGCGTTTGATGGTTGATACTTGAACCTGTAACTCCCGGGCATCAAGCTCTGGCTTTGAACTGGGGCCAATGAACCTGCCATTCTCAATCACCAGTTTTTCTAATCTTCGCTTTGAACTGGCCTTATCCAACAAGGTCTCTTCCACCGTATTCTCAGTCGCTAGACGATACACCATAACCGGTTTGGTCTGGCCAATACGGTGCACACGATCAATTGCCTGCAAGTCCTGCTGAGGGTTCCAATCGCTATCAAACAAAATGACGGTGTCAGCGGCAGTGAGGTTTATTCCTAATCCTCCAGCTCGTGTAGATAGCAGAAATAACTTTACCTTCTTGTCCGAATTGAACTGCTCAATCTGCTGTTGGCGATCTTGCTGACCAGTGGTACCATCAATACGACACACACTGTACCGTTTCATATCAGCCCAGTCGTGAAGTAAGTTAAGCATTTTTGTAAACTGAGAAAAAATAAGCACCTTGTGCCCATCCTTAAACAATCGCTTCACCATCTTATCTAGTATCACCATCTTTCCCGAAGCTGTGATGATACGATTGTCTACTTTTTCATTTCCGGTCCAAGGATAGAAGAACAGATGGGGGCTATCACAGGCCAGTCGCAATTGCATGACAATATTCTGCAGGTTTTTAGACTTTGCTTCTCTGGTAGCCTGCTCTAAGATTTCGTCATTCTGTTGGTCAATCAAATCTTGCTCCGAAAGGAAATTAGCGGCCTCTATATTTTCCAGCTCCGCAAAATATTTTTCATCGTCGTACTCATCATAGCCATTCTTGGGCTTGGCCGTCTTTCGGCGCTTTCGGCCCCCCTCCTGAGCATCTTGTTGCGAGCCTACTCGCTTATGGCCCCCTCGCAGCTCTAGAAGTTTGTCAATGATGTATTCCTTAACGGTCTTGTTGACAATGCGTTCGTACAGGTCTGCCTGGTCCTGTGTAAGAGTGCCATAAATTATGTATTCTCTCTTCTCGGGGAGGAATTTCTCTACGTCACTCTTGACTCTTCTCAGCAAAAAGGGACGAAGAATAGAATGTAGAGAGTTGATTAGATTGACATTCTCGGACTCACCAAATTCGTCACTGCCAACACCTTCGAACCATTGCTGGAAAAGGTCGAGATCAGAGAAAATATCGGGAAGCAAAAAGTTGAGCAGTGACCACAGTTCTGCCAAGTTATTTTGTAAGGGAGTACCTGTCAGTAGCAGTCGGTTAGCAGAATCAAAACTCTTGAGCACCCTGATTAATCGTGAGTTCATATTTTTGAGCCGGTGCCCCTCATCGACAATGATATACTTCCATTGCTGCTTTTGCAAATATGCAGCGTCGCGCATGATGATATCGTAACTCGACACTACCACCGGCATCTGAGATGCCCTCTTAAACTGCTTCGCTCTTATCTGAGCACGCTCCTCCTTTGTGCCATGGTACTTTAGTACCTTAATTGTCGGAGAAAAGCGATGGAATTCATTGCACCAATTTTCAATTGTGGAAAGCGGAGCTACGATTAGAAACGGTCCAGAGACCTTATGCTCAATTAAATGGCTCAAAAAGCTGATAGTCTGAAGAGTCTTTCCAAGACCCATTTCATCAGCTAGCACTCCATTTAACCCATTCTCATATAGAGAAATCAACCATTCTACACCGGCCAGCTGATAGGGATGGAGTTGACCCCCAGTGACCAGGGAAGGCTGTCGAATGCTGGGTCGAGAATCGACAACAGCTTCTTCTTTGGGTCCTTCTTTGGCCAACTGAGCAATCTGGTCCTTTGTAGATAGATCATTGGACTTGTCCGCAGTTACCTTTTCCACATCTTCCTTTGATACAAACGACAGGATACTCTGCTGGCCCTTGGATGGCTTTGCCCTGGGAGATTTGCCCTTTCTAGTGGACCTTCTAGGCTGGGACTCTTCATTATTTGACCCTGATTTATCAGCAGCCTCAGAAGTTTCAGCAGTCTCGCCAGTCTTTTCTTCAGGTTTGGGGGTCGTCGACGATGGTGTTGATGCCAATCGCTCTGACAGAATAGATGCGTAGATCTTTGATTTTTCTACCAAGAACCGAAGTCTCTGCAGCTTCTTTTCTGACTGCCAGTCTTTAAAAGATTGGATATCAGATGCAGGAGTGCCAGGAGATGGTGAAGATGAAGGAGAGACCGAGTAAGTTAGATCTGGAGTCTCCATACTGTCGCGTCGCGTCTCGATACGGCGTGAAATTATTAATTGAAATGACCTTTTAAACTGATGTATCACGATGAGCGACGCGAAAACGAGTGTTACATCTAATTGTAAAGAGTAGGCCGCAGACAATGAATTTAATTACATTGGCAATTAAAAGTAGATGTGAATTTCTATATATCGTCCTTCACCAAACTGCCCCCCAGCTACCCCCTAAACCATGTGCTCAGTACAGTATTCTTGCGAGCAACTAAGAAAGGGTCCCCGTCACCTACCACACGACATTAAAAAATAGAAAAACTCTTCAAAAACACTCCCTTTCAACACGACAGGCTGAAAGTGACATCGACAGGTGGGAGATCACAAGAAAATACAAACCAGCGAAGGAACATCCCACTAGTGAAAGGTTGGACAAACAGCAAGGTTCGTGCAGAATATAGTATCCAATCCCGATCATAATGACCGATACTCCGGACGTAGACATGAAGGAGAACGGGGTCAATGGCACCCAGGAGCTAACTGCCGAAGAAAAGGCTCGTCGGGAGCAGCTGGAGGCTACAGACCCCGGGGCCCTACAGCAGATGATTGAAGAAAAGGCTCGCGCGTATCTGGCCAAGCAGACCCGCCGAGTTATTATTCCTTCTTACGCAGCATGGTTTGACCGGCAATCAATCAACGAAGTGGAGAAGAAGTCGCTGCCCGAGTTCTTTAATGGTCGAAATCGTACAAAGACCCCTCAAGTGTACCGAGAATACCGGGACTTTATGATTGACACGTACCGCCTAGACCCCACTGAGTATCTGACGGTGACGGCTTGTCGTCGTAATCTGGCAGGAGACGTGTGCACCATCATGCGAGTTCACGCGTTCCTCGAGCAGTGGGGACTGATCAACTATCAAATAGACCCAGAGACCCGTCCGTCTCTATTAACGCCTCAATTCACCGGCCATTTCCAGGTTGTTCTTGACACCCCAAGGGGCCTGCAGCCATTTACTCCTGCTGAGGGCTCAAAGTCGTCGGAGGGCGAGGTGGAGGACTCCATCACGGACAAGAAATTAGAGCAATCCGCAAAGCAATCTAAGGACCAAGGTAAGGATGTGATTCCCGTCAACTTGGAACTTCGCCGTAATATTTATGACTCTGCTGCCGATGCCGGAGCGCTGGTGGATGAAAAGACTCGCAAATACTCGTCTGTGAGCCAGCGAACGTACAACTGTTACACCTGTGGTGAGGACACTACCAGCGTGCGGTTCTACAATTTGCAGTCCAAGCAGTCCACTGGAGCGTTATGTTTCAAGCATGGATTCTTCCCATCCAACTTCAACTCGTCGGACTTTGTCAAGCTGGAGCAGTCTCAGAATGCAGGATCCAATTGGACCGAACAGGAAGTTCTTCTGCTGCTGGAGGGGGTTGAAATGTACGAAAATGACTGGGATTCAATCGCGTACCATGTTGGAACCCGAACTCGCGAGGCTTGTGTCATCAAGTTCCTTCAACTGCCTATTGAAGACCCCTATTTAATCAAGAATGCCGCTAACAAGAGCGGTGATGGCCCCCAGGAGACGGATAAGGGAGTGACTTCGATTCTCAAGACTCTGCAAAAGTTGCAAAAGAGCCTAACAAACGCAAATGGCTCCTCGGACCTCAGTTCACGAGCCGCCGAGTTGGCTAAACAAGAAGCTGACCATCAGAGCAAGCTCACCAGCTCCCTGGTGGAGGCTCAATTGCGCAAGTTTGAGCTCAAGATGAAGAAGTTTGAGGAAATGGAGGCCATACTTAATGAGGAACGAAGAAGCTTAGAACGGGCTAGGCAGCGACTGTACTTGGATCGGTTGTCGCTTAATGGCCAGGCCCAGACTGTGGTTGATAAGTTGAAGGAGGCTGCAGAACTCGGTCCACATTCGGAAGAGGCAATCGCTTTGGCAGAGGAGGCTAAACAGCTGGCCGCCAAGGACCCCAAGCTGTCCGTGGTCACTGGGGACGCCGGTGAAGGACGGCTGGGTAAGATTGTCCCCAAGCCTGCTCTCAAGCCCTTATCGATAGACACCCCTCAGACGTTTAAGCTATGGACTCCTTAATGAGTTTTTACCTTTATTTGTCTCTATTGTATGCTAATTGGTCTATGTAGCCTATTTATCTAACAACCTTTGCTCTCACTTGACGCTGTCCTGTCGTCGCGCATCGTCGTGATGGTGGTGTCCTATCGCAATACTTGCACAGAAATATTCAGCCCTTCAGCTTTTCATCCCTTCACACGACACAACAATTACCAGCTAAGATGCGTTCTGGTTCACGCGGTATGGACCACTATCACCGTAAGCCCACTAACAGAAATCTTCCTGAGAAGATCAGTACTGTCGTTCCTGAGGCAAAGCTATACAGTAATTTGCAGGATGCGGAAAGGAGATTAGACGCTACCATCGCCCGCAAAAAGCTGGACCTCCAAGACGCGCTAGCCAGAAGTTCGACAAAATCCCAGCTGGTCCGAGTGTTTGTATCCAATACGGTTGCAGACCAGCCCTGGCAGGGGTCCTCTCAAGTTCAAGATGCGCCCTTTGATTTTGAGAATGGGCCTGCACCTAGCTGGACTCTCCGGGTGGAGGGTCGAGTGGTCGAAGATGCAACCGGCAATTCTGCTACAACAACTACTAATAATAATAACAATAACAATAACGACGATAATAATAATGACGGAAAGGAGCAAAGTCAGGGAGAGGACCAAGAAAAGAGCGGTGAAGAAAAGGCCGATCAGCATGCCGGTCGACGGATGTTTTCGTCCTTCTTCACTGCCATCATTGTGGAGTTGCTATATGAAGACGAGGCCGATATTCCGTCTGAGGGAGCAATTGTAGAATGGCATGAACCGGTGCCAGGAACTGCTGCTGCTGCCAATGCTACCGACTTTGATTGCCTGGAGGTTCGCCGAAAGGGTGATCGAAGTGTAAAAGCAAAAATCCAGCTCCAGCCAAAGGAGTATCCTACAAAATTCCGGCTATCCCCACAGCTGGCGTCTCTATTGGCCATTGAGGAGGACACCAAGGCTGGCGTAGTGGTGGCCCTATGGCAGTACATTCGCTTCCATCAGCTCCAGGATAGAGATGAGAAACGACTCATCAAGTGCGATGCCCCTCTCCGAGCCCTCTTTGGAGGTCGGGAGGCCCTGTCTTTCCCTCAGATTATGGAATTGCTGGCCCCTCATTTGCAGCAAAGGCCCCCCATCACACTGGAATATGAAGTGCGCGTAGACCAGGCCGGTGTTTCGCTCCCTGCTGAGGCTTGGGACATTATGGTAGAAGTTCCAGACCCTGCCCGACAGCAATTGGCTCAAGTCCTAGAGAGCTGGGCGTCCTCTCAGGGAGAGACTGCCGACCTTGACGAGCAAATTGCTTTAACTGTCGAGTCGCTGTATGCATCTCAGCTCAAACGAGACTTTTTCGATCAACTGGCTCGAGACCCTGCCGCCTTCACTCAGCGATGGGTCCAGTCTCAGGCCCGAGACTTGCAAGTGCTTCTATCTGATCGTAAGTTCTCAGAAGAGGAGGCTCGACATTCCTCCTTCTACACTGACGAATTGCTGGGAAATACCATCCAGTACTTTTTGAGCACCGGAAGATGAATTACGAACTCTAATGAATAAAGTTTATAGAAAACCGTCCTTTATTGTCACATCTATTTTCACATTTATTACCACGTTTTATTTCACATTAATTTCACATTTTATTTCGACTCAGTATTGCGCATTAGAAGAACGTGTATGCGGCTACCCCCCGGGTTGCTTCGAAATGAGTCAGTCCCTACATTACAGTGGTTAATTGTTCTTGTCTACTCAGTATTTCGTCATTCACAATGAGCAAGTGTCAGACTTATACTTCTACAAGAGCCTCGGACAATTCGTTCCTCGGTTTCGAGGACGCTGTCCTCAAGGGTCTTGCCTCAGACGGTGGTTTGTTCCTCCCCCGAGAGATTCCTTCAGTGTCTAGCGACGACATTGAATCATGGGCTGATCTATCATTCAACGAAGTAGCATTCAAGGTGCTCTCTCTGTATATTTCCCGAGATGAGATCCCCGAAAATGATCTCAAGAAGCTCATTGAAAAGTCCTTTTCTACCTTCCGATCCAAGGACGTGACTCCTCTGGAGACCCTCAACAGCGACAAGAACCTCCATGTTCTGGAGCTGTTCCATGGACCAACCTATGCATTCAAGGACGTTGCTCTTCAGTTCGTTGGTAACCTGTTTGAATACTTTTTGGTGCGCAAGAACCAGGGCAAAGCCGAAGATGACCCTTCTCGAGCAAAGGTCACTGTGGTTGGTGCTACCTCTGGAGATACTGGGTCGGCTGCTATTTACGGTCTGCGAAATAAAAAGGATGTGAGTGTATTCATCCTTTACCCCACTGGAAGAGTATCGCCTATTCAGGAGCAGCAAATGACTACCGTTCTTGACAAGAATGTGCACACCATTTCCGTCAAGGGCACTTTCGACGACTGTCAGGATTTGGTTAAACAGGTATTCGGTGATGACCAGTTCAACAGCAAGTACTCTGTGGGAGCCGTCAACTCCATCAATTGGTCTCGTATTCTGGTCCAGATGACCTACTACTTCTATGCCTACTTTCAGCTGCGAAAGAAGACTGGTTCCAAGTCTCCCAAGGTTAAATTTGTCGTCCCTACTGGTAACTTTGGTGACATTCTGGCCGGTTTTTATGCTCATCGTATGGGACTACCAGTGGAGTCTCTTGTTATTGCTACCAACGCTAACGATATTCTTTACCGTTTCTTCCAGAATGGCTCCTACTCCAAGGCTGCATCCGACAGCGAGGGCCCCGTTGTCCATGCTACTCTGTCCCCCGCAATGGATATTTTGGTCTCTTCTAACTTTGAGCGTTTCTTGTGGATCGCCGCTCGTGGCACTGTAGCTTCCTCTGATGGTGAAGCTGGAAAGCTGGTTGGTGAATGGATGAACGAGCTCAAGACAAACGGCTCTTTCAAGGTCCCTGCTCCTGTTTATGAGCTGGCTAATAAGGAGTTCACCAGTGAGCGTACCTCTGATGAGCAAACCATTGACACTATCAACCACGTGTACACCACGGTTGCTCCAAAGTACATTCTGGACCCTCACTCCGCTGTGGCCGTATCCTCTGCATTGAGACTTCAGGAGAAGGAGAATGGCGATACTCAGTTTGTGGCACTGTCCACTGCCCATCCTGCAAAGTTCTCTGATGCTGTTGACTCTGCACTAAGGGGCCAAGAGGGCTATTCGTTTGAGGACGACGTTCTTCCTCAAGAATTCAAAGATATGATCAAGAAGGAAACAAAGAAGCTCTTTGCTGATCGACCCGATATTGAGGTTATCAAGTCCATCATTGTTGAGGAGCTCGAAAAGGAGAAGAATTAGATAAAGTATATATAAAACATTTGTCCTTTCTAATAGACCAAATATGGTGACTATATTTCATGATTTTGTTCTTGTTTTTATGTAGAATTTGCGTATCATCATTATCAATGTCCCGTTAGAGGGGCCACAATAGATGCAGACCGATCTAGAACTGCTTCAACCCGCTTCTTCAGCGCAGCAGATGGGCATTCCACTGAAAGCTCTGAAAAATTGACCTTGGCCTCCATGTTTTCAATCTTAATAGTTGCAGTCTGTCCATCCTCATCTAAATTGTAGCAATCGCCGAATTGGGCCCTCAACAGAGCGGAAATCTCGGTTATTCGTGAACGTTCTTTAGCATGGCCATTGGCCTCCCCATTCATTCCTTCATCATGCTCATGACTGTGGCAGCCGCAAGTTCCCTTTGAGCTCATCTTAACTGATGCAGGCGATGAATCCACAGATAGCAGCACCGCCAGGACTGAGTCAGCTATGGCATCAGTCATTACATTTCCGATCCATTCAATGGTGGATTTATTTCCCGCATGCTCTAGGCGGACTGCGTTCATGATCATAATGACCAGAGTTTCGTCAGTCTCTTCACTAAGCACTTCCACTTCTCCAAACATCTGTTCGAGGTGGTACCTAACCAAATCTGGGCCAGCATCCACTGTGACAGTCTGTCTTTCCGTGACAACGCTGGTGGTAATTCCGGAATATTCTCTTAAATCATTAACATGCAACAAGGATAAATGGAAATCCTTTTCAACCAACACACCAGTGACCAGTTGGCCCTCGTTGGGAGGTTTATCTGCCAGCACGCCTGTAACTCTGGCAACCTTGGCAGTCTTGAAAGGCAGTTCTACCTCAACACAGTTCTTGGGATTGTAAATCTTGACCTCCTGGTCAGTGCCCTTGCGTGATGTGTACTTGGACAAAAGAGCACTCTTGAGTCTTCCCATAGTGGTAGCTTCTCCGTGTACAAGAATAACATGTCGTGCTCCTACAGCATCGATAAATGCAGAGTTTTCATTAAAATCAACATGGGCTGCGAATGATATTTCCGCAATTGACAGCCTTCGAGGAATTGAGGTGTCTGGGTTGGTCATGGATGGAATCTCCGTTGGCTGAGTTAGAATTTTCTTTGCCATGGTTCCTTCAACCGAATAACCGGTGATAATTAATGCATTGCGAGAATCTGGAGCCCAGCGCTCTAACAGCTCTCTTGATACTCCATTTTGCAGCATACCAGGTGCTGCTACCATGACACTGGGACCCAGGTCATCAAATTTATCCAAAGATCGTAATTGTCTAATGTATCGGAATTCAAATGGATTGGTGCTGGAGTCTCGGAATCGACGCCTAATGTCATCGTTCATCATATTGACGTAAGTTCGAAATACTGCCATACACTTTCGAGCCAAGGCAGACGCATAATAGACTTTTACGTTTTGAAGTTCAGGATGGGTGGCCCAATACTCTTCGAGAATGAGTAGTAGCTCTTGAGCACGGCCCAATGCGAAAACAGGAAGTAGACACCGTCCACCTTTCTCGATTGTTGAATGAATCAGTTTTGTCAGTCGAGTCTCTCGTTCAGCTCGGGGCTCATGGACTCCAGTTCCATAAGTTGACTCTGAAATTAAAATGTCTGGTCGGGTGGGAGGGATTTCGGCAGAGTTCAAGTGTCTATCTGCCTCTCTAGAGTAGTCACCAGTAAAAAATACCTTCAAGCCGGCAATTTCCACCATGTACATTGCTGCTCCAAGCACATGTCCCGCATGGTAAGCAGTAAACCTGATACCTGATACCTCCATGGTGGCATGATAGTCCACCGTCTCAATTCGCTCAAACGAATCAAACAAGTCTTCGTCAGTATACAAAGGAGCCGATTCGCCGCCACCGCCAGACACTTTGACAAAGTCACCCAGTAACCATCGGTAAATAGCCTTTGTGGGATGGGTCATAAATACACGACCTCGGAAATTCGTATGTTGCATAACATAAGGAAGAGATGCAGCATGGTCCAAGTGAAAGTGAGAAATTAATAGAACGTCGACTGTACTAAGGTCATATTCATCGTAAAAAGGCAAAGAAGCCATGCCCGAATGAGCAGGGTGCACACCTGCATCCAGCATTACGGTCTTTCCCTTGTAGCTGATAATATGGCAAGATCTACCGACCTCACTACCACCACCAAGTGCCACAAAGGAAAACTGGTCTTCAGGGCCAGGACTCTCATTTTCCCGTTTGGACATTGTGAAGGTTGAACCTTTGAACTGCGTCGTCTCTCGATCTGGAGGGGCTGCGCGAATCGTGATATTTCTCGTGGTACCCCATTCTGCAACTCTCCCAACGGCTCCTTCTCGAGATCAGTGCTTAACTATGGGAAGATAGTTGGAAAGAAAGCTCTATGAAGTAAAGGTTACTGATTATGGAGATGAATACTATTTTAGAGGGGAGTAGATTTAATTCGCTTATTTTGAGTTTGTGGTGACAGCATCTTCCGGTACCGCTGGACAATGACGAAATGATCTTTAATCTAAAGATGTCAGAAAGAGCATCCTGACAGTACGCAATTCTTTAAGCTTTCCGGGATGGATTGTGATATCTGGATTTTAGTAGAAGTACAAATATAGGCCAACTTACCAAATACTATGGACTGTAACCGCGATAATGATTACAGCATTTTTATTTGTAGCATGCATGGTGAATATAGGTCTGGCAAGTGTGGAAGTACCAGAGGGAGTGATCATGACAGAGATCAAAAAGAATGCGAGCAGCATTGTCAGTAATTCAAAAAGCAAGCGTGCCGCGGACTCATTGCCAATAAAACTCGACAACCTGATTGATTTCTATTCTTTGGATATCAAGGTTGGGTCACCCGCACAGAATGTTTCTGTGCTTCTTGACACTGGGTCAAGTGATCTTTGGGTTTACTCCCCTGGACAGGCATCTGATCCTACAATCCCTACATTCAATTCTCGCAGGTCCACATCATGGAGAAGTTTCAACGTGCCATTCCGTATCAGATACATGCTGGGGGAAGCTTCAGGGGTTTGGGGGTCCGATACTGTCCAGTTGGAGAACGCCAAACTACCCAATCAGAATTTTGCCGTCGTCAACAGAGGAGACAGTTTAGATGGTGTCCCTGGGGTCATGGGAATTGGGTTACGACAACTAGAGTCTAGCGGCTTGTTTGGAATTGCTGGATATTATGACAATGTACCGGCAAGCCTGTATAGACAAGGGCATATTGCAAGTCCGACTTTTTCACTCTTCTTAGATGATGTGAATGCCAAGTCTGGGTCTATTATATTTGGGGGTATTGATCATTCCAGGTATAAGGGCCAGCTCTCTGTGCTTCGGCGAATCAGCAATTCGCAGTATACAGTTCGATGTGATAGCATCAAAGTAGACAGTCATGAAAGCATTGGTTCTGTCGCTGCTACCCTTGACTCCGGCACATCGTTGGGGACCCTTCCTCGTGCACTTATTCAGTCATTGGCTCAACAGCTGGGTCTGTCATATAATTCTCGACAGGACTATTATTACGTTTCAGCGAGAAGACCCTTGCCAAACCATCATGTTCAATTCTCATTCTCCGGAGTTGTATACACATTGCCCATGTCCAAGCTGATGGTAAAGTCGGATGACCTGGGAGATGAGTTTCCGAAGGGCTTATGGATCCTAGGGTTCCAGACAAGTAACTCTGTCCTCTTTGGGGATGTATTTTTGCGAAACTTTTACGTTGTCTATGACACTGCTCAACCCCAGATTGCAATTGCCGAAGCAGATTACCAAAAGAAAACAAAACATATTACTCCAATTCAGCCAAACACGCCCTTCACAAACTTGGGCGCACATTCATTAGATAGGATTGTTCCTGCTGATGAGCAATACATATGAAATGGCCAAGCACCAAGCATGTAAAAATGTAAAAAAATGGACGACACCGGAATCGAACCGGGGACCTCTCGCATGCTAAGCGAATGTGATAACCAACTACACCAGACGCCCAATTATTGACTATTCTAGGTGCCAGTCACTATTTAATCCCATTCTTGTTACATTAATTTTGTCATTTTTTAATTTTTTTCCATAAAAAAATGAAGTTCACAAGCTATGATACTGTATAACTGCAAATTTGGAAGCCTGTCTCCTGGTGTTTCGAATCAGCAACTTCAGAAAGATCGCATAACCGGATAAAAAAAATTAGGTCCTGCCCGGATTCGAACCGAGGTTAGTGGAATCAGAATCCACTGTGATGACCAACTACACTACAGAACCAAGGATGCGGGTATTCGGTACACTCGTAACTTGAGACTCCAAAGCGGGGGTTCTGCGGGGGTTCTGTGCGGCTCAACATTTTTTAATATGACTTTTAATCTGTCTATTAAAACGCTTCAGAAAAGGCCGACGTTTGTGACGATAGAATTCTATTCCATGTACTTCAATATCATGTTATTTTCTCGTTTTTCTGCAAATTTAGTGGCACATGGAATACTCAAATAGCGACTGGAACCTAAAATAGCCAATAATTGGGCGTCTGGTGTAGTTGGTTATCACATTCGCTTAGCATGCGAGAGGTCCCCGGTTCGATTCCGGTGTCGTCCATACTTTTTTGCTCTATTTACACTGGGGGATCTTTTATTCTTTTTTATTTGTTTGTTTTTTAGAAGTTAGGGAGCATATTCGATTAGCAGTTAAGACTACATATATCTGCTAGGGTGTATTAGTTTGGTTTCGTAACACTCTTCCAGAATTCGTCACGCTGGGCGAGAACCATGTCGGCCCATTTGCAAACCTCGGGAGTCTGAATCTGTTTTCGAACTCCAATGAAACGTGACAGGTCCTTCTCGCCCTTATATCTTCGTTCTTCTTCCAATGTCTGGACCAGAAGCTCAAACTTGTCTACATCCTTGACAAAGCGGGCCTCTGGACTGGATAGATTCTCATACTCATGCCACAGGGTGTATAGTTCTTGAGATGCCTTGGAATTGAAAGGCTCTAGCAGGTCTCTAATATATTCAATTGTGGCTGCCTCTCGGGCATGCTTATCCTCCTTAGTAACGGGGTCCTCGGGGGTGATATCACCAACAAGAGCCTCAGCCATGTCGTGGACGAGAGCCATCTTGACACATTTCGCTGATTCAACTTGAACATTTTGAGTCATCATTGAGATAACTCCCATTCGGTACATGTGGTCCGCAATAGACTCAGGATTTTCAACATTAAAATTGAGCCATCCAGTTCGTTTCGTAGTTTTGAGGCTTCGCAGAATGTTCAAAAAGGAAAGAAACGCTAACGTTGTGTCCTGTTCGTCCTTTGCCCGTCGAATTTGCACTTTAAGCTCCTCGGGAATGGCTTTTTCTACAGACCATGTCGTTCCGTTCATTCTCGTAAAGAGCCTTCGTGAGACTGAAAATTTTTGAGGTACCAACAGGCGCGGTCGGCCAAACACAAAGTTCATGTTTAGATTTTGGGCAGCCTCACTTGCTGATCGGAATAACCCAAATCTAATCTCGTCTATAGGTTGGTTGCACAATCTTGATGGGTTACAAGATTTTTGTTGAACTGATCAGAGGCCTTGATAATAGTGAGATCTCATCGTTATGTCGTATTTTATTTTTGGAAATATCCAGTCTTCTTGATAGATGCCCCGATTGGGTGAATCGCTGACCGCCGATATAATTCCTCTGAATTGATAGTTGCTGCAAGCACGGGATCCCCGGGCATAGATTTTGAGTAAAGTAATGACACCTGTTGACAGAGAAAGGTTTAGTTACAGTCGCTGTAGCTGACATGCTTGTTTATTATCCTCGATTGGCCTGGGAGCACTCTCGCTTAATAGTTGCTCAACAATTCAATCTTGCCATGACCATAGCAGAATTAACATTGACAATTACGACTCGTGTAAGCCATATCTTACCCTCGACTTGCCGCAATTTTGGTTGATTTTGCTATGACTTACTTAGGCTGTGATTGGACTTTCTGAGCAACTCCTGTGGGTCATGTTGCTTGCTGCGAAACTACGGCACTCAGGTAGGCTAACACCCCGATTTTCATCTCAAGAGTCTCGGTATCAGTGAATATATCGAGGGTCATGTACGCAAGTACTCATGACTCATACGCCTGTGATTCTGCTGGAGGTCTCGGGTTGTCATTTGTGCTGTGACAGAGCGCTCGTGTCTGATCCCTCTTGCTCATGTCGCTGCTCGCGAGGATGTTCGTGATCGCCTAGTACAATGGACAATGAACATGTACCAACGATTGTCACTGCCCATCGTTTTCCGTATACTTTAATTGGGTTTCCCTGGCCCTTCACAGTGGTGCCTTCATTGGCACGGTTATTCCTGAAGCGAAGCTTTCGAGACATTGGTTGTAATTCTATCTATCTGGGCATTTTGCAGGTACATTGCGTGATGCAAGCTATCCACTTCGTAACTTTTGTGTTAGCCTCAACGGTCACAATGGAACTGGGTGGCAGATCCACCCCTGCGCTAACTGTGGGTGCGTTGCAGAGAAGAGGCATACAGTATCTCATGACATTTGCAGGCGTAGGCTGGTTGTCTTGGTGCCCCTGAAATGGACTTTTCTGGGTCTCAGAACTTGGTGTGCGGGACTTCTGACACTTGCAGAAATAGGCAACTTGTCTTGGTGCCCCTGAAATGTGATGTATTTTTCTGGAGAAATCTGGGATAGCTGTCTTGGACGAAAGGTCCCTTTATCTTTTGATTAAGCCTATGATTTGCTTCGTCGCCCTGTACGATGATCATGGCGCACCCGAAGATAACGCCCAGGCACTATAACTACAAAGCCTTACGACTAACCAGGTTCTGAGATGTTGAGCAGAAATGAGATGCATGCAAAAAAAGCCCTCGTGGTGAGAGGGGTGGACCTGCATGTAGGGTGTTCATTGTCAGCAGCACTGACCAACTGCTGCAGGTTCACAATGATATAATGCACTCTTCGGCGCCCTGGCATTGCCCGCATTTACTCCGCTTTTAATTATCCGTCTCAGTATTCGGGTATCGGGTTTCTCTAGATGGATATCTTTCATCCGCTATACTTTAGGTTAGGTGAACGTATATTTGATTCTATTAGTAGAATATTGCAATAAAATACGTCATGGCCAATCTTGGATAGGACAGCTTTAAATGGCTGCTTGGTCGAGTCCTAGGGGTATTTTTTAACTTAACACAATGCCAATTGTGGAACCCGTTGGTGCAGGTACGGATTTTCACTCTAACTTACGTACCCCTGATTCTTCCGGAAACTTATGGCTCCATTGTGGCAGTGTTCATGTTCTCATCTCCAATGCGTTTTGATTCGGACTCGGATGTCTGCCAACGTCCGCCTCCTGATCAACGGGCTCACAGACTTTCTCTGCGACTGAAACGTCCGCCTTAAGTTTCACTTTTGACGTGCACCGTTTTATGCGACCGTTTTTCTTTTTTGTCTCGGGTAGTACCGATGTTTTCAGCCGTATGCCGCGATTTTTTAGGGCATTTTTTGCGGCTGGCATGAGCGTTTCTAACCATTGCACCTAAAATAGTCAATAATTGGGCGTCTGGTGTAGTTGGTTATCACATTCGCTTAGCATGCGAGAGGTCCCCGGTTCGATTCCGGTGTCGTCCATATTTTTTTGGTCATCTTGACATTCCATTCCACGCGTCGACTTTGTTTTGATTATCCATGTTAATGTTATTGTTATTGTCCCTTTGTTTTTGGTCACAGAGATCTAACTCTTTGATCGATCGGTTGACTGTTGTTTGTTTGTTTTGATCTTCAAATCGGTTAACGTGTGGAGGTTATATGACTTGTACATAAGAATGAGCTATGAACCCATATAGCGGTGAATCAATGGTACGTACATGCATTGTCCTATAGGTATCGACAGTGCAAGTAAACAAAAAAAGCCAACAACAAAACGAACCAGAAACGAACCAGGGGTCGCAAACCACTATTAGCTGAATAGTGTTGGCACCAATGGTCGAAACCACCAAAATGCCATCCCACAACGACCGTGCGGCGCGCGCCTCACCGATTAAGCGAGGCTATTTTTCATTTTTTCCGCATTAAATGAAAGGTACCGAATGCAAGGTGGGGACGCACTACCCATTGACAGGAATGCCGTACCTTGCAGAGGGGTTATCCTCCCCCACAAAGACAGGGAATAGGCTTGACAGCACCAATGAGGCAGCTTAACGATGGAGACCTGGAGAGAGTGAACATGACTAGGTCCCACTATCTCGGTTGTCATTTCCAAATCCCGCTAGCGGAAGCCTGGGAGAGTGGACTATCTGCGATCCATCGAAGTGGGGCCTCGATCGAGCCCTGGAACACCGTATTTCCAAGACAGGACAAGCTCGTTTGTACCCGGATCGAGAAGCAGGACTCGGAATGATGGAAAACGACCGGAAACGAAGGGAGAGCAAACCAGATAGCAGAAGACGGCCAACCAGAGCACCAAAATAACCAGGGGCTTGACCCGGCTTGAGAATGGTCATTCTGCAGACCCACGGCAGCAGTCAGAATACACCTTAATGGAGATCGGACATCTAAAAAGGATAGGGACCAGGTCAATCACCACCAGCAATCTCGTACATCGAGCTAGAGTTCAATTATGGAAAAGATAGACTGAACGAGACATAGCCAACGGACAGAGCTGCAGACCAAAACAGCACCAGTGTTTCACAGCTAAACGACTAGCGACCATGATCAAAGAGATAGAATATGCAAGACTCGCAGTAACTCAATTCGGGCAAACTCATTGACCCGCCTTTGGGAAATCCAACTGCCCAAAGTACATGCAGAGAGATATCTCAACTAGCCCAAAGCGCCCCTACCACCGAGATCAAAATCGCACCATACAAGTCACCCATCAGCTGCAAGCACCATCAGGAAACGCAGGGTCAACTGGCATTTCGCTAACCTCCGGTCAGGTTCGGTAAATGGATAGCGAGCCTCATTCCGACAATCGCCGATTTCTATGCAGAAAGTGTACATGTCTCACCGCCCCAAGAATTGAAAGGACGAATCGACTGGGTCCGGAAGGGTGAACGAAGGCCATTTCGTCTTGTGATTGTTACTTCTATCAAAAGCCTACCCCTTTCTACAAAGCAGCTGCATGAAAAGAGCAGTTCTAGTGCACTTTCGAGCGCCCTCAGGCGTCTGAGTCTGACACAATGTACCTTGAAAACCGTTTATTAAATGCGGACGGGACTTCTCTACATGAATGCAGAAGCGCCGATCGACGCAGGGGATCACCGATCGTACAGGGGATTAAAAAGGCGAATACAATGACGACAAGGTAGAGTTCCATCACGTTGGATCTGGCACATTCTGATGGAACGAAGTGTCAAGGGTTTACCGACTCCTCCTGACCAAAAATTGAAAGTACAAGTAGAATAAAAAAATTTAATAACCAAACTAGTGCCTTAGCATGAAAGATGCAACTTCTCAGACATCGACTACTCGCATTGATTACCCCTCTTCTTGTACATTACCTCTGCAACGGCATGTAGGTTTTATGAAATCCTGACAGCTTTGATGATCGGATCACACAAGAGCATGATCGCCATTTCACTGCGAATGCAGGACTGCATTTTTGGACCCATTGTACTATACTTGGTGAAATGCACGCAAATCAGATAGCCGGCTGGCGAGAGGAGGAGAAGGAACGTAGCGGATCAATTGATCTACTTTGCAAATACCGGATCAATTGCATTCCTAGACTTCACATATTTAAAGAGCCCTCGGTCGCTGTTATTTGTTCCCACTCTACGGTCCGACCTTCGTCATTCGCTAATGCATTTTAGAAATTTGGCGGCTCCAGCATTGGCCATTGCCTTGGCCTCTGCCTCCGCCAATGCGGTCTCCCCTAGTAATTCCGCACTCGATACCCCTTATGACCACAATTCTGACGAGGGTCATGACAACAACCCTTCAAGATCTAGTTTTAATAATGCCAATTCCGTAGTACTGCCATCTAAATCTGGCTACCCTTCCGAGCCTAATGCCCCCCGTCGCGGTAACGCCCCTGGACAGGGCGGTCCCCAGGTGGGCTATATTCCTGAAAACTCAGGCCCTAACGTACGCGATCCCTCTGCGATCGCCGGAACTAATGTCGGCAATGTGCCCGGCAAAGCTGGGCCTCAGAATGATCCTTCTGGCCTTTCTGGTCCCAGTACCGGATACGAACTACCCAATGACTCTGAACTCAATGGACACAATGGTCCAGCTACTGGCACCGGACCTGGCCCCCATGTTGGTAACTTACCTGGAGAGGGTGGCCCACATGTGGGCAACCTCCCAGATGGCAACCATGGTCAGAACGCACAACCAACTTACGAATCCGGAGTTACTCTTCCCTCCGCAGTTGTAGGAGAGGATGGGGAATCCAATATTCCTGAACCTACAATCATCGGAGTGCCTATTAGCTCTGGCACCGGCTCGGATGAAGATGACGACGGACACAAATACCCTCATGGACATAATCCTGGAGGCCCAGAGGTAAGTCATTCCGGATTAACCTATTTCCCCTGTTTCATGAACTAACATAGATTCCTTCTGGTTCTCGCCCTGGAAATGGTCTAGGTGGACCTCAGATTGGAAACCTCCCCTCTGGATCTGGACCCCAGACTGGAGATCTTCCTGGTGGCCCTCAGACTGGAAACCTCCCCTCTGGATCTGGACCCCAGACTGGAGATCTTCCCGGCGGTCCTCAGACTGGAGACCTTCCTTCTGGCTCTGGACCTCAGGTTGGCGACCTTCCTGGTGGCCCACAGACTGGAGATTTGCCCGGCGGTCCTCAGACTGGAAACCTTCCTTCTGGCTCTGGACCTCAGGTAGGTGACCTTCCCGGCGGTCCTCAGACTGGAGA
>PPJH02000046.1:0-101255 GCA_003705705.2 Blastobotrys raffinosifermentans
AAAAAATAAAAAAAAAAAAAAAAAAAAAAAAAAAAAAAAATCAGTGATAACTCCAGCCGCACCATGCTATCGTCGACAATTATATTCAGCCGTGTAACATCACCAGGAAGATAGCCGCTCTCACTTATAGACGCTTCTAGAGACAGTCCTCACGATCAATCTTGACAGTTGTGCATTGAAATGGAGAAGATCCAATTGCTGAGGCACGGCGACAGCCAGAAGCTGCCTTTGGACAAGTTCACTAAAGAAGCAGAGCAGGCTCTGAAGGATGGAAAGTACGAACAGACGCTGGAAAGTGCTGACAAGGCTCTGTCTTATGATGCCACGAGAGTACGACCATATTATCTCCGCACCGTAGCTCTGGTCCGCCTAAAGAGGTACGAAGAAGCAGTTGACTCGGCAGAGAATGGACTGGTAGCTGCCGTATCGGGAGGCGACTCTACTCTGGTTGGTCCTCTTCAGTTGCGCAGAGCTATTGCATTGTACAGTGTTGGCAGGTACCCTGATGCCAATGCTGCTCTAGAGTTCGCTGAGAGGGACGGTGAGGATCCCGCTAAGAACGGAGAGCGCGATGGCTTGGTAGGCACGGAGACGAAGCGAATGCTGCCTATCTGGCGAATGCGAATTGATCAAAAGATGGCTGAGGCGTCTGATCAGACGGTGTCAATTTCACGCATTCCCATGGACCGTCTGCCAAATCTATACAAACAGTCTAGTTCAGGATCAAAGCCAAATTCAGCTCCCACAGCTAGTTCAGCAGCTGGTGGTCACGTAGAAAAGCTTGATGAGACAGATCAGGACGTTGTGGAGGCGATTAAGGAGCAGAAAGCTGCTAAAAAGGCCGCAGCAGAAAAGACTAGTGACGATTATGATGCATCTAATGTCCGATTTGACTGGTACCAGAACTCCAATTCGGTCAATGTGTCACTGTTCTTGAAAAATGTGCCAAAGGAGTCCGCAAATGTTGAGTTCCGAGAGCATGAGGCCGTCGTAACCTGTGCTCAGCCTTCGGGAGGAAAGTTCGAGTACGTGCTAGGCAAGTTCCCGCTGCCAATTGATGTGACTCAGTCGAGCTTTAGAGTCTTTTCTACCAAAATCGAGCTCAACCTGGTCAAAAAGACTGGGGACAAGTGGAACGCTGTCACCTCGGACGTGCCTCAGGAGTCTACAGTGTCTCTGGATGATATGAGAAAGGCGCTTAACGAGCCTGCTCTTCCTCCCGTCAACGGAACCAAGAATTGGGATGCCTTAGCATCTCAGGAATTGGAGCAGGAGGGACAATCCGACGACCCCAACGATTTTTTCAAGCAACTTTTTGCCAATGCTGATGAAGATACTCGTAGAGCCATGATGAAGAGCTACGTTGAGAGCAACGGAACTGCTCTCAGCACCGATTGGAACAGCGTAAAGACAGGAAAGGTAGAGACATCGCCTCCTGATGGCATGACAGCTAAGAGTTGGTCTTCTTAAAGTGGTCTTAAGGCCTGTTGGTTCAAGGGTCGAATGGCGACCCATAAAATTAGTTTATTAACTCATTATATAATTCGGTCAGAGGAAGTCACTCTGGTATGCAAATGTGGTATGTGGTATGAACTGTGGTGGTTTACGCCAGTTTATTCTTTTCTGCAAACGTTAGTAATCTTTTGATGGCCGTCAACCATCTGCGGGTGCTCTCATCCTTCATAATCTGTGCGTCATCGTTTCCGCCAGAAAAACGCTCCTCGGGAGCTCGATCGTGTAATCCTACGGAAACAATGCCTACTGGCCAGGCAGCGGTTCCAATGCTCATTTTAATGTAGGAATCATTGGCCAGACGGTAATTCTTTTGCTGAATGTAATGAAGGAGAGTTGACACACTAGTAACCACTCTTGGCTCGAGCTTTTTATCACGCATTCGGTTGAGTAAGATATCCACTTCATCCTCGGTCTGATGCAATATTTCAAGCCCTTCATCACTGTCGTCCTCCTTGGCCATGTTCCTCTCTAACACCTCTTTCCATAATGCCAACAAGTATCTAAGATATGCTCTGACTTGAAGATTGACCTTTTCGACATTGTCCCGAATATCTTTAGGATCTATCTCAAACTCCACTCCTTCTTCACGGTCCTTTTCCTCGGCCCGTATACGCTCAATCTCCTTTCTGCGCTTAATCTTTTGCAATCTCTTGAACCGGTCACTGTCTGATTCTCCAAATAGAGTGGCTGGCTCGCCCAATTGCCGTAATTCGTCAATTACGTCCTTAGCGGGTACTGGCGGATCACTACTATTACTAGCATCGTTGTCATCACTTTTAGCCGAGCGCTTTCGCAACTTTTCTCTTTTGATTCTTAATTCTTCTCGTTCCTTTTCTTCTTCCTCCCGTTTGCGCTTCTCCCGCTGCTCTTTCTTCACCCTGGCTTCCTCCTGCTCCCGCCAGTACTGCTCCTCCTTCTGCTTAGCCAGCTGGCCCCGGTTAATCTGCTTGGCCTGACCTTCACCTGCCTCAGCCTTTTTCTTTGCAATCTCCTTGGCCAGTAAAGCTGAAAAGTCCATTCCGAACTGGAGAAGCACAATCTTCGAGAATGTCGGATTATGTTGGAGCGAATGTTGGAATCGATGAGAATCGATGGGTTGATGTTGAGCCGCAAGCGCCGCGCGAGGCTTACGTTATCAACAATGGCGTTTGCTTGTCCGGCAGCATTGGCGACATCTTGACTGATTGAACGGAGCAAAAATGTCAGTCAAGCAGGAGTATTACGAGGACGATGTGTCGCTATCGCCATCGTCTCCGAAGAAGGAACCTGTGGGCGAGGGAGAAGAGGAGTTTGAAGACTCGCTGGACCTGGATATGGCCAATGCCGAGTCCAAAGTATGGCTAGTGCGACTGCCCCGATTTCTAATGGATCGATGGAAGAACGTGGACCAGGTTAACGGCAAGGACTTGGGTAAAGTACGGATCAAGAACGGTGGAGGGTCAGATCAGCCATGGAAGGTCAAGCTGGTGTTGAACGACAGTGAAGAGAATGCGGAAATTCCTTTAGAGTACGACATTAACCTGGTCAAGCGAGTGGTAGACAATACCTATGTATTTACGGAGCAAGATTTGCCAGAGTATCAAAAGAAGGCCGACAAGAGCGAGCACAAGCAAGAGTCGAGGTCGGCGAGTCCTATGGATTTCAGTGGTCGGTACGCTTCTCGAGACAATAGGTACGCACCGTACGTTAAGACGGTGCCTAAGAAGACTGCGTTGGTAGGAACGGCCTGTCATGAATGCCAGGTGCTGCCATCGCTCAATGATAAGAACTATTCAAAGGTCGTGAGCCAGCGAAAGCAGGTGATGGAGCAAGCAGAACCCAAGAACAAGGTCACGTTTTTGCAGGACATTCCCGGAGTCACGGCGGCATCGTTTTCCAACGCTCTTCGAGGCAACCAATCTGCATTCTTGCGGGCTCAGAAGCGAGATATCAAGACTGAGGGCAAGGCGACCCGTCTGCCCAAGAACGAGCTGTTGGATCTTTTGTTCAAGCTGTTTGAAGAGTACGATTACTGGGGTATGAAGGGACTACGAGAGCGAACCAAGCAGCCCGAATCGTACCTCAAAGAAGTGCTGGAGACAATGGCAGTGTTGATCAAGAAAGGGCCCTATGCTATGAAATACACTCTCAAACCTGAATTTAAACAGATCAAGGGAATGGGAGAGTCGCTGTCAGAATACATGGAAAAGCAGCAGGATAAGGACGAGGATGATGATGACGACGTTGAAATGGAGACTGTGTTTTAATGACCTTATAGATCTGAGTATCTAACATAATAAAAGCATACCAATTTACTCACCGACTAGAGTATAGCATCAATACATCAATTCAAGCATCATACATCCTTATGAATCCTACATGTCCTGTACCGTGAAAAATAGCATCATACATCCTTATGAATCCTCTTTGGTCATGTCTACCATGAATAATAGCACCAATACATCAATTGAAAGCATCATACATCCTTATGAATCCTATTTGGTCATGTCTACCATGAAAAATAGCATCATACATTCTTATGAATCCTACATGTCCTGTACCGTAAAAAATAGCATCAATACATCAATTCAAAGCATCATACATCCTATATGGATCCTACATGGTCATGTCGTCTTCGACAGGAAGTTCCTCTTCGTAACCGGCTTCAAAGTCGTCGTCAACTCCGGCCTCCTGGTACTGCTGGTACTCGGCCACCAGGTCAGCCAAATTGCTCTCGGCTTCGGTGAATTCCACCTCGTCCATTCCCTCGTTAATGTACCAGTGCAAGAAAGCCTTTCGTCGGTACATTGCCGAGAACTGGTCATTGACTCGGGTGAACAGCTCCTGGATAGAGGTGGTGTTACCGACAAAGGTAGCGCTCATCTTGAGGTTCTTGGGAGGAATGGAGCACAGGGCGGTCTGGACGTTCTGGGGAATCCACTCCACAAACTCCTGGGAGTTTCGCTGCTGGACCAGAGCCACCTGGTCTTCGACCTCCTTGACCGACACCTTTCCTCGGAAGAAGCATGCCGCGGTCAGGTATCGTCCGTGGCGAGGATCGCAGGCAGCCATCATGTTCTTGGAGTCAAAGATCTGCTGGGTTAGCTCTGGCACGGTCAGGGAGCGGAACGACTGAGAGCCAATTGCGGTCAGAGGAGCAAATCCGACAGTGAAAAAGTGCAGACGAGGGAAAGGCACCAGGTTGACTGCCAGCTTTCGCAGATCAGAGTTGAGCTGACCGGGGAATCGCAGAGAAGTGGTCACTCCCGACATGACTGCCGACACAAGGCTGTTAAGGTCGCCGTGAGAGGGCTGGGGGAGCTTGAGAGTCTTCTGGCAAATGTCGTACAGAGCCTCGTTGTCGATACAGAAGGTCTCGTCCGAGTTGTCCACCAGCTGGTTAATCGACAGAGTGGCATTATAAGGCTCCACCACGGTGTCGGACACCTTAGGAGAGGGCACCACCGAGAAGGTGGAAATCATTCGGTCGGGGTACTCTTCACGGATTCGAGAAATCAGCAAGGTACCCATTCCGGATCCAGTTCCTCCTCCCAGCGAGTGAGCGACCTGGAATCCCTGAAGAGAGTCGCAAGACTCGGCCTCTCGGCGCAGCACGTCCAGCACAGACTCCACCAGCTCGGCTCCTTCAGTGTAGTGACCCTTGGCCCAGTTGTTTCCGGCTCCAGACTGGCCAAACACAAAGTTGTCAGGGCGGAACAGGTTGCCGTAAGGGCCAGATCGAACGGCATCCATGGTACCAGGCTCCAGATCGACCAGAACTGCTCGAGGCACCCACTTTTCCTTAGCGGCCTCAGCATAGTACACTCCCAGCTTCTCGTGCTGGAGGTCAGACTCTCCATGGAACGCTCCATCCCTGTCGATTCCGTGTTCTTCAGAGATGGTCTGCCAGAACGCAGCGCCAATCTGGTTACCGCACTGACCCGCGGAAAGATGGATGATTTCTCTCATTGTTTGTGCAAAGGGTATAAAGAGCTGTCCGGGCAGCTGGTGGTTGTAAGGGGTAAAATTGCGAGCATTTGGTGTGTGTT
Source organism: Blastobotrys raffinosifermentans (assembly GCA_003705705.2). NCBI lineage: Eukaryota > Fungi > Ascomycota > Dipodascomycetes > Dipodascales > Trichomonascaceae > Blastobotrys > Blastobotrys raffinosifermentans. The sequence goes on from PPJH02000046.1 coordinate 5,544, forward strand.
TATTGTGCGAGGACGATGACGCGTGGTGGTTGCCACGGTAACGGATCACCTGTGAAGATCACCTGCGACGCAGGTGATATGTGGCACGTGTATGTGGATCACCTGATATATCTGTCGGTATTCCTAACATCCGAGGCAAGAATACCTCATCTTCTTCTTTAAATGGTCTATATAAATAGATCCATAGGATCGAAATAAAGATCAATCTAAGTTGGCTCAAGACTTGTTACCTCTCTTGTTCTATTTCCTATCCTGGTTCCTCTTCTGGTTCCTACTCTGGTTAATTTCCGTTGCTACTTGCACGTATTTATCAGGGTCAGCGTTCTTCAGGAATTCATTCTTCTTGATAAGTTGTTCCGGCGAGAAAAAGGTAACCTCTTTTGAGTCAAGCAAGGTCCTCACATCATCTGAAGTGCTGTAATACTCGTCAATTTGCTCAATGTCCGTGGGCTGATATGAATCTCTACGTGATTCAACCAAAAAAGCCTTGTTATAAGCAGATGTCACCACATATAGGTCGTCGCCCACTCTGAATTTATTCGGAAGTACCGTCTTTATACACCCCCGGCCAGTATAATCAGACACTCTCTTGTCCTTCGCAGGTGAGTCCATGTTTTCATCCATCGCGGAGAAGTTCCAAATATATATATATATATATATATATAGAGTTAATTAAGGCCAAAGCCGGTTGTACATGAAACTGTCATCACTGTCCTACACAATTGGCATTCGTCTCAATCATTTAATCCAACCCCAAACACTCCAATTATTGTCCACTGCTGTCCATGTACTGCTGCCCTGCGTACGTACTACCGTTGTTATCGGAACTGTCTCCCGTTACTGGCACGTGGTACCTACCACTTCACATGATGAGGTCCCGGGCTTCCCGCTTCCCGCTTACCGACAGTAACTGGTTGACTGCGAGTGAGAACGAATCGTCTGAGATTTGTGTTTTAACCATTGGTTTGTGAGGTTTGGACGTTGAAATAAACGCCATCGAGAGGTAGTGTGATTTTAACCGGTTCGATCTTTGATTATCGTCTTTTGACTTTTGCCATCGTTATCTGTGCTTATCAGACCTGTCAGACCTATCAAACCGAAACGAGAGATGGTGCTTCCAGGAGGAATTCCGTATCCTGAGGTGCCAGAAGGAGGCTTCTGGGGCAAAGGGACGTCGACAATTGACTGGTGTGAAGAGAATTATGTAGTGTCCCATTACGTGGCCGAGGCCGTCAACACGGTGTCCAATGCGGTGTTCATTGGTCTTGCCTTTTACGCAATGTACGGAGTAGTCAAGAACCAGTTTGAGCGCCGGTTCTTTATTGTAGCGCTGGGGTTTGCCACGGTGGGCATTGGCTCGTGGATGTTCCACATGACGCTGTTGTATGAGTACCAGCTGCTGGACGAGCTGCCAATGATCTATGCCACCTGTGTGCCATTTTGGAATGTGTTTTCGTATGGAAAGAGCCGATGGGGTTCGCTGCGAGTTGGATTGGAGATTGCGGCAGCGGCAGCCATTCTGACTGCAGTGTACTTGCACTATGGAGACCCTACTATTCACCAGGCCGGGTACGCTATTCTCAATGTGATTGTGATTAGCAAGTCTGTGTCGTTGACCTACAAGCATGTCCATGACCCGGTTGCTCGCAAGCACTTGAATAGCACTCTGGTCATTGGACTGGCCAGCTTCTTGTCTGGATATGCCTTGTGGAATCTGGACATTCACCTCTGCAACACCTGGAGAGCTACCCGCCGAGAGATTGGCATTCCTTATGGATTTTTGCTGGAAGGCCACGGATGGTGGCATTTACTGACCGGTACTGGAGTGTATTTCTACATTGTGTACATGGAGTACCAGAGGTTATTCTTGATTGGACGAGAGAAGGGGTACGAATTCAAGTGGACCCTGTGGTTCCCTCACCTGGAGCGACGAGTGGATAAGGTTGCCAAGAAGGATTAGTTATATCGTAGATAGATTGCATATAGGATAACAGAAGACGGATGAACAGGAGACGGATGAACAGGAGACTAGGGGAATACTAGGGGGAACAAGAGACTAGGGGCATACTAGGGGGCATAGAGGGAATAGATGAACAGGAGGATGAGAATTGAATAGATGAATAAGAAGAACTGGGAATTGGAGAAATAGAAGAATGGAATGAATTAATGAATTAATGAATAGATGAAATAGATGAAATAGATTAAAGATATTGTAATGTATGTGCTAATTACTGACCACAACTTGGCCGCTGTCGTATGTTGTAGACGCTATTTACGGACCATAACCCCACTAAATTTCACGATTCAATCAATTACGACTATCCAACTATCTACCAAAAACATTTAATAGTAATTTAATCCATTTAATTCAATTCTGTTAATACTGCTAATCAATTTTTACCCGAGTAAGATGAACAATGCATTGTTCAAGAAGAGCACGGCTCGATTTCATCTACAGCTGAGTTAGTTAGCAGCTCGGCGGCCAAAGATTCGCAGACGCTTGGCTCCTCCGTCAGGGATCATGGTGAACTTGACGTGAGTGAACACATCGTCCTTGGAGCAGTCAAGCTGGTCGCCAGAGTAAAAGTGCTCCTGGCCGGCAGAAGTCTTGGACTTGGGCACAACCGACTTCCATCGCTTGTCGTCGTGGGCAGGCACCTCTCCCTTGTCAGCCTTGAGTCCGTGAACAGTAATGTACTGAGGGAAGTTACCCAGGTAGTGAGCGGTGTCAACGCACACTCGGTCAATGTGACCAGCAGCTCCCAGCTGAACAACAACCCAGTCAACGTGGTCCTTGCCTCGGGATCGCTTGGTCTCCCATCCGTCAGACATGTCGTGTCCTCGGCCGGGCAGCAGCAGGTTGTTAGCGGTTCCAAAGTGCTGGTCAGAGAAGGAAACGGCCACTCCTCCGTTGGAAACGTGGGCAAGGTCGACCTCCTGGTTGAGATCCTGAGGGAAAACTGCCACGGGCTTTCCGTACAAGCGGAATCGAGCAATTCCTCCGTCAGGGTACATGCACAGCTTGACGTGAGAGTAGGCCTTCTGGGTCTCACCGTCGCGGAGGAAGAACTGTCGGTGGTTAGGCAGGCAGTCGTGCTCGGGGATCACATTGTCCCACTGGGCCTTGTCGAGCTGCGAGTCGTCCTCCACGTAGCACGCCTCCACGGAGATGGCAGGAGCAGCGTTTCCGGTGAAGTGAGCGGTGTCAACCTCGCATCCTACCAGGGTAGCAGAGTCCACTCCGAGCTTGATGATCACCCAGTCGTACTCAGGGTTGTGTCGGCGGGTCTCCCAACCGTCGAACCACGCTCCAGTAGGCACAAACTTGATCTGGCGGATAGGCACAGAGGGCTTGATCAGGTTCTCGGCGGGAGCGAACCACTCGTCAGAGAACTTGACAATCTTTCCTCCAAGCTTCTCTCCGATCACGTCCACGTACTGGGCAACCTTTGGCTCAAACTCCTCGGCCTTGGTGTAGTAAGAAACAGATGCAGTCATTTTCTTTCTAGTTGTTGTTTGTAGTGCTGTTGTTGTGTTTTGTAGTGTTTTGTGCTTAATGCTTTGTACTTTTACAGAGGATTTCCTGGCCCTTATATAACCCACACTACAGATTCGGTCACCTTGCAGCTGAGAACACCGGAGTTGTCCGAACGCCTATCACGCGGCGGCGGGCCATTTCCCGACACCAAAAACTCTTGGTATACACCAAGGTTTCACCAAATCCACCGGCAATTCATTCCAATGCTCCACAATTGGCCTATTCTTAGTTCCAATGGCGCAATCCCCCGATCGGCCATTCGGTGAGCGTCGAAGCGAACGCAGCCGAGAGCAGCGGGGGGAGGAGATCGCTGCACGCGTGCGGCTGAATGGTGCAAAACGGTGAAAATTTCAAACATGAAATTTATCAACAGATCAAGAGTTTTTAAACACCCGTAAAATGTCGGTGCCAGCGTGGAAGAGGGCGGGACTTAAGGTCAAGACAGAGACGGCAATTGCCAATCCGGTGGTGCAAAGCACTCAGCCAAAGCGCAAGCTGGAGGAGAAAGACAAGGACAAGGAAAAGAAGCCCCCCAAGCGGCCAAAGCTGCCCAAGAGTGAGCGAAAGCCTCCACCAGAGAAGGACCAACTGAGCTATCTGCGGCAATTCCACAATGACAAGGCCAATTGGAAGTTTTCCAAGCAGAAGCAGAATTGGATTCTCAAGCATTGCTTTGATAGCAACGTCATTACCGACTCGTACACCGAAGCGCTGTATGCATACTTGCAAGGGCTGCAGGGAGGCAGTCGAGACCGAATTGTGGCCGAAGCTAAGGAGATTATTGACAAATGGAACAAGTACATGACCCAGCCGGATCAGGAACAGGATCAGGACAATACTCAGGAGGCTAAAGATGATGAGCAGAGTGAGAATGCTGAAGATAACGACAAAAAAGAAGACAAGGGAGAAAAGGATGCAATTGAGCCACCTCAGGAGGATGAAGCCAAGCGAGCGCAGGCAATTGTCAAGCTCCTCTCGGGCGAATTTATTAAACTGGAACTGGTAGATATGGACATTGAGCCGAATGACAAACAGAATGAAACCCAGCAGGAGAGTTCTCCAGCTAGCGACGACGAAAGAGAGGAGAAGGAAAAGGATGATAAGGAGGAGAAGAAAGCAAAGAAGGAGAAGAAGGAAAAGAAGGAGAAGAATGAAAAGGATGAGAAGAAGGAGAAGAAGGAGAAGAAGGAGAAGAAGGAGAAGAAGGAGAAGGAGGAGAAGAAAGAAAAGAAGGAAAAGAAAGAAAAGAAGGACAAGAAAGAAAAGAAAGAAAAAAAGGAAAAAGAGTAATGGCATCTAACGACGACATGAATCACGAAGCAATTGTATAATAGCATCATCTGGTATAATAATTGATATCATAATAGCTCCATGAGCATTCTCAATAACATTAACATGACGGATTCAACCAAAATTCTAATCCAACGTAACATGTCCATGACGGATTCAACCAAACCTCTATCCAACATAACATGTCCAACATAACATGCTCATCTAACACTACAAACATCTTACGATTTTGACACTGCTAAAAACATTCTACTCTCGGTTCGCTAGTTGGTTCGTAGTTGGGTTCGTAGTTGGATCCCTACTAATCCCCTGTTCTCCCCTGTTGTGGATCTAAGATTCAAATTCAATACGTCTAAGCTGGATGCCATATTTAGTGTCCGTGCTTGGCCTCAAGACGAGCCAGACGGTTCAGAGGGTGGCTCTTAAACTCATCGGCTATTGTTAGTATTGCTCTCTCGTTACCCCGTCCCTAATACTTACTCATGGCCTGAGCGTCAGCTCCCTTCTTGATCAGGTACAGAGTGACAAGTCCGCCGGTAGCAAAGGGCCAGTAAACCCTAAGCATGGGGAAGTTGAATCGCATAAAAGTGTTGTAACGAATTCCAGCCATGGTTGTCGTTAAACTACGTGTAGTGGTTGAAAGATGAAAAATGTCGGCCACGGGCCGGGTGATGGTCGTGATTGGTCGAGAGCGCTTCTCAGCCGCACGGTACTAATTGATCACCAAAATGTCGTAATCTACTAATGAGGCGCCTATATAATACTGTCAGTGGTTAACAGCGACAGACTACTAATATGTCTGGATACTACGCATCGGTTAGAAACGGGTATCCTATGATATCTTGCTGCTCATAGCGCTTCTGGTGTTAATATACACCTGATGGTGCTGTTGAGTATTTGATCATTTCAATGGCTATTTCGGCCTGTGTACAACCACCAACTGGACCAGTCTGAACACAATACTTCTGGTATAGGTGGTTATGCTAACTTGTAGTGCTATTCAGTTATTTCCTGAAACTATCAAACGAGCTGGATGCTACCAAACTTTCGTTGGCAGTTCTCCACCCTAATTCCGGAGCAGTTTTAAAGTTATACAGGGTACTAGAGCATCTGTGGCCACTCATTAATTGGAAAAAAGCCCAGGTCCTACAGGGGCTCCACGTATGAGAGATCAGACACCATTAGTTCCAGCTCCTAACCAGTGAATTCGCTTCAGCTATCATTGTATCAATGAATTCGACCGGAAACTCATCTCCGTACCGCGTACCCGTATAAGGTGATCTCGGGCAGATACGGCCATCGGAATATTTCGACAAATCTTATCAGTTCCGTGACGAGAGATAGATAAAGATAAGGGCGGAGCGGATGAGTGGATGGATGGACGGATGACAACTGGACACACACCAATGGAAAGGCCAGTGGATGGTATGACCGGTGCTGGACAGCGATATCTGAAGCAAAATAGAGTGCCGTTAGCGTGTATCCAATGCCGGAATCGTAAAGTTCGATGCGACGGTACAAAGCCCCAATGCGAGAGGTGTAAAGCCAGAGGTCAAGTATGCTCGTACGAAGGCAGACGAAAGCGGGTTAAATATAACTCGGAATATGTTCGACAGCTAGAGTCTAAGCTCCGACAGCTCTCAGACTCACGGCCACAACTGCCTTCACAACTGCCTTCACAACTGCCTTCACGACTGCCACCGCCTACTGCCAACGGCGTGGTTCGAGATGGTGACATTAAATCGCCTGGACTGTCAGAACAGGAAATGTCAGAGCATTCAGAACGTTCAGAACAATCAGAACAATCCGAATCATCAGAACCAACTCAACAGTGTCACCGCTCTGAAAGGTCTGGCCATTCAAGTGTAAATGAGGAGGAACAAAATGATTATGGAACAACTGATGCCATGGGCGCAGGATCGGTACATGGCAACCAGGAGTTGGAATTTTATGGATCTTCGGCTGCAGTATCGTTCATAAGACTAGTAGAAGCGGCAATTGGTTCTAGACAGGTCCGACAGGCCAAGGGATTGTCATCTACTGGCCCTAGCTATCGATTCTCCTACCTGCAAAACAATGGAGCCGACACTAGTAGTAACGGCCAAGACTGGATCTTACCACCCAAACCAGTTGCTGACTATTACGTCAAGCAATATTTCACCTTTGTATATACCCTATACCCATTCATGCACGAGCCCTCGTTCACAGAGGCTTATGAATCCATTTGGAGCAACCGCGTTTCTCCTAATGGAGGCACTATCTTTATTAACGACAACAACCGTCTATTCTTTTGCATTTTGAACATTGTGTTTGCATTTGGGTGCTTGTTTACTTCTGGATTTGACACTCCGTCCACCGAGTCATCTTCAGAATTGTACTTCCAACGGGCTTGCCAACAACTAAACTTTAACATTTTCGGGACAAAAAACCTCAATTCGCTCTTGCTGTTACAAGCATTGCTCATGGTAGGACAATATCTTCAGGCCACCGACAAGCCAGCATCTTGCTGGAACGTGGTGGGACTTGCTACTCGCATTGCACAAGAGCTTGGCCTTCACCGGGAGGGCCATATACGACTCCGTCGTAGTCTCATAGAACAGCAGCTGTGCCGCCGGCTATGGTACGGGTGCATCTTGATGGATCGTACAGTGTCAATGACTTTTGGCAGGCCCTTAATGATCTTGTCTGACCACAAAGTGGTTCCCCCTGAATTTATCGATGACAAGTACATTACAGACGATAAGATCCAGCGTCCGAATCCACCATCGCCTTCAGTGCTGCAGTTTTTCGAGCAGACTCTCAAGCTGTATGAGGTTCTAGCAGACGTTATTCGATTCTATGAAAATGTAGATTCCACTATTGTGCAAACGGAAGAGGAGCGCCTGACTATATTATCTAACATTCTTCAGCTTCAGGGAAAGCTACGAAAGTTCAAGCTGCAGATTCCCGAGTGTCTCCGCCTAGAAAAGATTGACCAATATGGACCTGCTACCCAGATGAGAAGGTTGACAAACGTTCTACAGATTAGAATTTGGCACCTTGAAATCATGCTTTTCAGACCCATTCTCATGCCACACAGCCAAATGTCTACTACTCCAGAGAAATCTATCCAGGCCACCAATATGGATGACGATTTGGAAGATTCCATGGAAAAAGCAGTGAGAAGACTGTGCATCATGTCCGCAATCCGGCTCATTGACCTCATCTACAAGAACCAGAACACGACAAACCTGCCCAACATGTGGTACAATATTTTCTACGTTTATACGTCTGCCATTGTTCTGCTGGCAGCAAAGCTACAGCCCGATGTCAGCGCTGGTATCGATGAAGGTGTGATGGAGGTTTCGTGGAAAAACACAGTCTTGTTGCTACGGTCTTTTGAAAAGCATAGTCTGTCGGCGACCAGATGTTTGAAAGTGTTGAAACTGATTCATGACAAGATTAGCGAATCCAGTACCGCTGAGAAACGGTTATTTGAGATCCTACCCGGTCCTATAGACCTGAGTGGTGGTGATCGTAATATCATTGATTTCATGTGCGACCACAATGCACCTTTTATCGACCAAACAATGAACGAAGCGTTCTTCGACGTCCTATAATACTGTACATATATACCTGATCTAATAGAGAAATAGGGATTAAGGAATTAATAGTGAAATAGGGATTAAGGAATTATTGTACCATCTAATCCAGTTAGTCGTTATATATCATAAATACTTCTTAATCTGAGCGCTTCGCGCCTGCAGGGCATTGCCCATGACCAAGGCAAATGGCCAAATATACGACTTGCACAAAATCTTGCTCACAACCTGAAGGGAAAGAATACTCAGTCGTCTGCCATTGTGCTGATGGGGCTTGGAGTCCAGATCCAACACTGCTCCACTCAAGTCCTCGTCAATGTCTTCGTGTCCCAAGACCTCGACGACTCGATAGAAGATCTTGACCAGTCGGTTGACCAAAAATTTCTCTTCTTCAGTCCAGTCGGCAGGAGTTCTCATGTTGCTTTCGAGTCGATTAAGGAACTCGGAAACTACGAGTCCGCAGTCAAATAGCGTCACAATGGTGTGAATAAATGTCTGTGATACAGAAGTCTCTAGGGTCCAGCGAACCGAGTGCTTCTCCCACAGGGAAATTGTATCAGCTCCATACGAAGCAGCCTCTAACAAGTTGTTGAAGCTCTTGCCAGTGCCTTCATCAATAATACCAGTAGGAACCACTAACGAGTCCAATTGGTGGCCCATGGCCTCAAAGTCTCGTCGCCAAAACGCCTCCTTGACTCGTCGCAAGTCCAGGTACAATCGAACATGCGCAAGAGTGTTGAGAGGAATTGAGTCGCTCATCAGAGGACCATATTGGCTCGAGGGACTAAGCGATGCCAGCGGCGACAGCGACCACGTAGTCTCCCAGGCTTGGAGAATGGAAACCACTCGAATTCGGTTCTTATCCAGCCAAGCTCTTTCTCTAGCCACTATGTGGTCATCCTGCTCCACAAAGGACGACCCGGTGAGAGATCGATGACGCTTATTAGGAGAAGGAGCCGATCCAGACGACGACGCTGAAGGCTCCTTGTCGTCCATCATAAAGTCGCGATCGTGGGCCACCTTGAGCTCATGGATTTCCAGATGAATGGCGTACATGAGACTGAGCAGAGTAAACTGAGGAACCTTGCTCATCAATGGAGAACCCTGCAACAACTGGTGGAGGTAGTCGCTAAACTCCACTCCGCAACATGCTTGAGCGAGGGGCGCCTTGTCCAGCTCCTTCTGGTGCACTACAGCCCACCACGCAGAAGCGTTTTGGGCAGTCCACAGACTTTCGTCACAAGGAGTTCCACACTTTACATCGCTATTACGCAGAGGCAGGCTAATGTTATAGGTAGTAGCCAAAAGAGCCGACATCATGTGAACAACGTGCATGGTGCGAATTCGCTCCTGGGCTTTAATAAAGTAAAGCCACTTTTCGTGTTCGGAAGCCATTGGAGAAGGAGCCTGCATGTATTGAGCGGGCGAATTCCACAGTCCAGCAGACTTTGTAAGCGAGATGACAGCGTTTGCCTGGGAAACGGCAATATCGTTTGCCAATGGCTCACCGGAGAAGAGTCCATAGATAGTGCCAAGTACGAGAGCCTGAATGAGCCATAGCGGCGTAGCTTCCGTGTTCATGTTAGCCGGCACAATCTGTTCAATTCCACCCGAAACTGCAGAGGTATCCTTGGTTTCGTCTCCGACCGAAGGCTTTCGGTCGTTCTTGTGAGACTCTAAGAAAGCGTGGATGCAGCTGCGGGCCATATCAAATATGGCCGAAGCATTGCTCTGCTCAAAGGTGTACAGGGCACCAATGGCGGCCATTCCTAGAGCCACTGCAGCATTGTCCGAATTGAATTCTAATGTGTGGTGAAGGAAAGGCATGTGCTTGCCAAAGTTCTCCACATAGGCATTAACGTACCGCTGTAATTCTAGAGTGGACGGTAGCTGTGGAGAAGAATTGGAAGACATTGGAGCCGGGGTAGACAGAGCAGTCAAAATGTGGAGCCGGAGCTGGGAGGTAATGACGTGGCTAGTGGCATCAGGGATGGACTTTGGTTTGGAAGAGCCAGCAGGGCCAGTAGCTACGGTGGTGGAGGACAGAGCGGGAGAAAGACCCGTGTTAACACCAGTGTTTGCGGCCAGCGAGTGAGGGTCTAACTTCCAAAATTCATCAGACACTGGCCAGTCAAACTTTGCCCTGTTAGTTGAAGAAGACTTCATGTTGCCGTTGCCATTGCCGTTGGCGTCGTCAAGGGCAAAATTGAGGTTAAAAATGTCGTTAGCACGGTCATTAGAATGAGTAGTTGAAATGGTAGAGGCGTTGGCGGCGTTGGTGGTGGTACTAGGGGCAGGAGGGTGAGGGTGGTTAGGATGGGAGGATGATTGATTAATAGGGGCGTTCATGGGTAAGGGAGACTCTCGAGATAGCATTGCAGGAGTGTCCGAAAAGGCGGGAGTAGCGCTCAAAATGGACTGGGGGGTTGCACCAGGTCTGGAGTGAGGAGCAGGAGACAACCAAGAAAAGTCATCATCCATTCCAACGCTGGAGCCTCTAGGACCAGAAGGGCCCGACACAGAGCCAGTGGGACCTGTAGGGGTCGCCGCTGATGGCTCATGGTCCAGAACCTGAGAAATGATGCTATCATGTCTATCATGCTGTTGTTGATGTTGGTGTTGATGTTGTTGTTGGTGTTGATGCTGGGAGTGTTGTTGATGATGTTGTTGGTGCTGCTGCTGCTGCTGCTGTTGGTGCTGCTGTTGGTGCTGCTGCGATAATTGGTTTTGCTGCATAGAATTAAGAAAGCTGTGGCCGCCAAACAGCTGTTGGGGGTTAATATACAGGGGATCAGAAGCGGTGAAAAAGTCTTCAAAAGGGTTCGAGTCGCTAGAGTCCGAAAAGGTATGGGGCAAAAGCTGAGGAGTAGAAAATCCTACCTGTGGAGGAGCCGAAGGGTGGAACTCCGGGTGGGAATTGTACTCTTCAATCTGCTTGTTAGACGCATAACTGGTGGACGAAGCGGCCGAGAAGGACATTGTCCTGGTGCGGTTAGTAGCCCCAGAGACCTTGTTCTTGAGCAAGGACGAGTACAAAGAAGGAGGGGACGTGTTAGTGCCACCACTAACACTGCCAGCGGTGACCGACGAAGGCGACACTGACGAATCGTCCTCCTTCTTGATGGAGTTCTTACGGCCTGCCGCGCCCGAAGCGCTGCCTCGCTTGCCTTGTTGCTTTCGAGGCTCATTTGGAAACGAAGCGTGCAGCTTTTGCTTGTGACGCAGCAGCAGGTCCCGGCGGGCAAAGCATCGCTCGCACACGGGGCACTGGAAGGGTTTTTCCTTCGTGTGAGACCGTTCGTGGCGCTTGAGATGCTCTAGACGGGCAAACGATCGAGTGCAGGTAGCGCACACATGGGGGCGAGGTTTGTCCGTCTTGACCGCCGTGGACTTTGGAGGGATGGGTTCCGTACCCACTGGTTGGGGATTCATATCCATGTTCAAAGAGTTTATTTGAAGAGACACGTCCAAGGACATCTGCTTGTTAGTAAAATCGGCCACAGAAAGAGCCAGGCAGAGCAGGCAAAGCAGCGGAGCAGGTCAACAGAAAGGAGCCCAGTTGGTGAGCGAGAGTAGACCACACCCAGCCAGGCCACGGAGTTAACGAACCAAGGACCTGCCACTGGAAGCCGCTGGAAGCCACTGAAAACGGCCCAACAAAGCCCCACAAACAAGTCCGCACAAACAAAACCCGCTCAACACGCTGCTCACAACAAGCTCAACCCTACAAAATCGCCCGCTTCCTAGTCTTCCACGTTTCTACTTACCTTAGACGCCGGATCACTTGCCAGCCAAACCGCAAGATGAAGGATGCAAAAACTATTGTGGAGATCGGTGCTCCGTTCCGGGGATCAAGTAAGGAGGTAGGGGACGGCGTGGTTAATAAAGAGCCTCAGTGCTAACTAAAAGTTACCAATGAAACACCCCACTACAGAACCACTGACAACTGCTCAGCGAAGAATAGCAAGAGATAGAGGTGGAGGATAGAGGATAAAGGATAGGATAGCAAGAGGATGTCAGCGAATACGCACTGGCAAGGTTAATCGGCATGGAATTGCCACAATTAAACTCCCGTGACCATGTGTGGCCAAGGTTAGGGTTGATGCCTCTTGACGCATAGCGTATCCAAATGCTGCACCGGGATTGGCTGTAGCGAGGTAGGCCAGGGGCCGGATGCGTTTGATCCGCGTTGGATCCGATGTCTAAAACTTATTACCATTGTGGGGATGTTTGGGCGGGCATCCTGCCGGGGCGAAAAGGCGAAGAGGGCGTGTACAACTACAGCGGCTACGAACACAGTCGGCAGAACAGAACTATGGGCCTCCACAGAGCAGTTGGCACAAGCAGAGCTAAGCTCGCTACGTCACAGCACGTAAACATGACACTACATTGCACACACCAGTGGCCTATAACTATAGACGTTGAAAAAAGCTCCTACTGCATCAATGTGCATCACCCCCACGGGGAAGCCCAACAAGGAAAGGGGGGTTGCCCAAACGGGAATGGCAAACGTCACCGATTGCAATTAACCGTGTTGCTGTAGAGCGTGGAGGCAGCAAAAATAATAGCGATGAACCATTGACGTACTACCGTTGTGGGGTGGAGGGGATCTTGGGGATCTGGGGTTGTGTAGGGGGTTATTGTGGGTTGTATAGGGGCTTTTTGTTTGACGAATGGCAATGGCCAAGGGAGCCGTGAGGCCGGTTCGGCAAGGTGACCGGCCCGATGTGTGGCTAGTGACTAGTGGTGGCTAGTACTGATGGCAGAGATCGGGGGGGGGGTGCCCGATTAACATCTGTGGCTAGTGAGACTAGTGAGACCCGGGGACACTCAGTCGGCCCCTGTAAGACCCGGAATCCGAACCGTCTCAGAGAGCCAACACTTGTATCGAACATCCCTGCTGCATGCTAGCATGTTAGACACTGTTCACGCCCATCTCCGGGTACGTGACCGCCCTGGCTCAGTGATAGGGTGGCTTGTGCGGTTGGTGCACAGAAAATACTTTCCTAATTGGGGCGGGGGTGTGACTGCGGCGTGCGGCGTGCGGCTCACGCACCCAACACCTTTTGAGCGAAAAATTCGGTTGCTTTCTCTTTAGTACCTTAGACACCATCTAGACAAACTGCTATTACAGGGAGCAAGGAGGATGCGTCGTTCAATGGTAGTGTGTTTGGGCGTTTGAGGCCGTTCTGGTTCTCTGGCGTGCTGGGCGCGCTATCATGGCCATTCTCTGACCTCTGTTTCTACTGTAAAGTAGTGATTCAAGGTGTCGAGATAGAGTGGGCTTTTTAAGAACTCTTCGGGAGTTTTCGATGAATGATGAGTGTCAGAGAAGTCCTACATCTAATCCAATAATCTATCCATAGAGTCTTTGGTCCATCTTTGGTCCATAGATTTGTAATGTTTAACTATAAATGATCTTGTCAATTTGCTATCTCATAGACAGTAATGGCTCATCTATGGAACAATTCATATGGAGGAATTCGTATGGAGTAATGCTATGATCAGTTCATGGAATAATCGTAATGTCGTATAGAAAATTCATATGGAATGGTCAGGTATTATGCAAATTGACCTATCCACAATGGCTACACAATTCGTCGGTTGATGTTATACAATTCGTCGGTTGATGATGCATTGGATAACCCATTGCCGGTTGTACACAATCGTCCGGTGGCCCTGGCCAGTCTGAACGCTCTGCAACGCTTGTCGGTCTTTGGTCACGCTTTGCCCTGTTCCCGAATGCTTATTGTCAAAATTCTCAACCACAATTGACCCCTCGGGCACGTCCTCCAGTCGGTCCACTCGATGAACCCTGGTGTCCGCCCCCTTGGCAATCTCAACCAGCAGTTTAATAAAATCCACACTGTCGTCTCGAACATGGGATCGTGGAGGCTCCATCAGGTATATATCCACCCCGACAGACTCCAATACCCGCCGTCGGTGCTCAAACTGCTCGCTCAGACTCATCCCCTGGCTCCAATTGAGCCGAAACTGCCACACATCCTGTGAGCATGGCGCATTGTCCAGCACATCGCTAGTTCCCGCTGATAATAAATATGGCCCCCAGTCTACCAACTGCTGCTCGGCAATGCAATCATCAATAAACAACCGCGACAGACACGGCCATCCTAATGCTAGGCCCTCCAAATACTTGAACGTTCGCTTGGGCCCTTTGGCAATAACTCCTGCAAATCTCAATTCTCCAACCGGCTCTGCCTCCATCAATTCTCGAAATCCTTGCGTCACCACAACCCCTCCATGTTGCTCAATGGCTCGGGCCATGACCGCAGTGTCCTCTTCCATTGTTACACTAAATACGCACCCATCAAACACCTTGGAAACCACCACTGGCTCTCCACCGCTCCCACCACTATCCTCGCGGTACCCAAACTCTCCTGCTCCTGGCGCATCTCCATTAATTGTCATAGTTTTTGTTCGAGTCCGACTCTCCATTGGGCTTGTCACTTGTTCTTGCAAAAGGTTATGGGGGCCCTCTCGCCTCTCCCGGTATTTTGCCCATAGCTTGTTCGTCATATACAGCTCGCTTACTGCTACAACTCTAGGCTCTCGTTTGCTCTTTTTCCGCCGGTTGCTGGAATCTACAATTCCAATTTTTACATGTTCATGCCCACTGGTGGTTTCTATTCCTAGTCCATCTCCAGTGCTCTCGTTGGTTCCTGCACTGGAAATGGGCGCCTCCTTGTCAACTATCACAAGTTCCAGCACTCGGTACACCTCCTTCTTATCGTCTTGAACTTTGACTTGGTCGTCTTCACCAACGTCTAATGCAAACAGGCTAGACTTTGCAATCTCGCCTTCTCTTCCGTCGGGCCCAAAGATCACATCCAGTCTAGCCTTCTTATCAATTCGTCCGCTAAATGATCCCTCGTTTGGTTCAATCACTTTGACCGGGTACACTCGGCCATCCTGCCAATGGACCCATCCGCATACGCTTTTTCGTTGTGGTGCCACTTGCGCGGGCTGGTCATTATCATTATCTGAATCCGATTGTACTCGGCGTATCGCTCGCTCAGCGTTCTTGGGCTGTCGAATAATCTCGCTATTACTCTTAAACCCTCTAGTGGGCGTACCGTGTGCTAAATGTGGTGCAGGCTGGGTCCTATTAAGTCGGACCACTGTATCTTGAATGATTCGCGGCGACTCGGTGCCCTTTTTGTCGCCATGGTCTTCTTCCTCGTCTCCGCTCTGAATTGCTTCCATATCGTCCACTGGCATTGGATCGCTATCTCCGCCACTGGCCTTGGTAAACAGGGGAGTTGACGTTACCTGCATTACTGCATCATCGTTTTCAGTCTCTTTAATGGGCTGCAGCATTGCACCAAACCGATACGTTGCGGGAGTTTCGTGAACTGGCTGAGTGGCATCCGTTCCCCGTACCGGCTGCGTAGGCGAGTCGCCTACAGGTTGAGTCCATTGAGGGGAGCTTGCAATTACACCTCTGTACGGAGTTTTCCAGTCTCCCAATTTGCCTACCCGTGGGGTCATTTGAACTGGCTGAGTAGCATCTATCTGATCAATCGGTTCTTGAACCTGCTGAGTCTCCCCAGACTGGGACTGATCAATTGGTTCTTGAACTTGCTGAGTCTCCCCAGACTGAGATTGAGATTGAGACTGTTGAACCTGTTGAGTGTTCTCAGACTGAGACTGAGACTGAGGTGGGTGAGCTGGCTGGGTCAATTGCGTCTCCAGCTGGGACCCCGGTCGCACTAGTTGAGTAGATTCGTCCAGTGATCCCATCTCTTCCACATCACCAACGTCCCCGTGACTCTCATTCAACTGTCGAAGGCGGTTTAATCTTTTCATGTCCACCTGTGAGTCGACGTATGGTCCAGCGGGAACAGACAGCGTGTCATCACCATCATCGTGATTGTCGTGATTTGGCGAACACGACAGCTCAAAGTCCTTTACGTCGTGGTCTTGCTGCTCTCCAAATGCCTCGGCCAACTCTTTTTCATCTTCCTTGTCCGACGAGTACATGAACGGCCCTTCATCCTGGGATTGCGAAACTGCAAATGATGGAAACGAGTCCAACTCGAAATGGTCTCCTCCGCCACCCGACTGTTGGCTGGCATCTTTCTGAGTCGGAGACGTCATATCATTATCCAGATGCGCTTTTCATCTACTTTTTCAACTGATTTCGGCCGGATACTGTGGAAATTCACGCGTTCAACCTAGGTACGGCGGACAGATAAGATAGTGAAATTGTGAAATTTGGGCTCGAGGCTATGTACAGAAGAGAAATGTCATGCTATTACTGTCAATGAATTAGAGTTTGCCTACTGGCCTATGTATCATGCTTCTAAGCAACTTTGCGTTTCTTAGCGTCTGGTCCCTCGGCATCTGTCCCCTCGGCACCTAGGGACTCTGGCTGTGGTTCGTTGAGGGTAGGTTCTGGTTCAGGCTGTGGAGCAGATGAAACCGGCTCAGATTGAGTAGGATGGGTGAATTGAGGAGTTGCTGGTCCGGGAGTAGGAGTGGTGCCTGGAGTAGTACCGGGGGTAGCACCAGGAGTAATCCCTGGAGTGCCGTCGGTAATGGGTCGGTATCTTTGACATTCTAGGTTGGGAATGGCAGACATTAGAGGTTCATAGAGCTCCGCCATCATGTTACATACCTCAATGAGCTTTTCCTTTGCAAACCCAAGGTCTTCCCACCATTGGGACTTTTTGTCCCTTGAATGCTTGGGATCAGGATATGTATTTGTAGCCTGAGAAGCCCAGAACAGACCGGCTGCAGCTATAGTCTTTGCTTCATAGAGCAGACACAGACTGGTTCGACAAGAGTCGTTAACAAACCCCCATGCTGCCTTGCAGAAGGAAAGATTCTCGTGTTTCATGTCATATTGGTTAATAAACCAGTTGAGAAAGGCGTAGGGAGATTCCAGGTTGACATCAAAGCACAGCGTCTCCAGCAATACCTCCTCCAAGTGAACAATACGCTCTCGCCATCGCCAGTAATCCCGCGACTGCTCGTCTACTACCATTTTAGGATCTTTGTGCGCAGTGCGAGTGCACGCCACGGCCACGTCTCGAAGCCGACGAAGCGACTCTTCTGCCTTTGTAGCCAGAAACAGGCACGTGCCTCCAATCTCGTAACAATGATAGTCCTTGAGGGAATGGCGTATATAGAATCGATGCAAAAATGTACAGGCAGCATTAATGGTCATCTCTGGCACTCGCACGGACGTTCCAACTTGAATGATAAAATTAATGCCCTTTGCCCGTTGTATCATCTCATGCTTTGGAGAAAGTCCGCCTTTAACAATGCTTGGAGAGCGCTGAAATACTTCGGTCTGACTAAAGATCCAGTCATTCTTTTTTCGCTCCATTTCCTTGCGAGGAACCCCTCGTTTGTTCGTCTCGTTGCCGTTTCTTCGTGATCCAGATCCATCTCGGTCTCGTTCTCTTGCTCTGTCCCGGTCCATATCCAGACCCCGTCCTCTATCTCGCTCTCGGTCCCGCCTGCTAGAGCCCCGCTGAGGGCTCGTACTATCAACACGGTCCGCTGGCCGCGGTGGCAACAGCGTTTCCCGTGGACTCTCTATTCGGTCCCTCAAACTAGTCATTAGTACTGATAAATGTCATTTCATCGGATCGTATATATCTTGGCCACGTGATACCCACCTGATACAGGTCACGTGCATAAAATCCACTATATAAAGCAGTTAAGGTATTGGAGTATAAAGCAGTTAAGGTATTGGAGTATAAAGCAGTTAAAGTATTGGAGTAGTTGTATTAGTTCAATTAGAGCACTAGTGCTCGAAAATCTCGTAAGTAGCAAACTTTCGTGTAGGCACCCGTCGTTCAAACATAATGTCAATTTCCTCAAACGTACGGCCCCTTGTCTCTGGGATGCGGAAGAAGGCCCAGGTAGCGCAAATTAGAGAAAGTGCGCCAAAGAAGAAGCCGATTTTACCTCTCATGTTGCCATTGGCCGGGTTGAACATGTAAGGAACTGCGACCGTGGTCACAATTGAGCACGCGGCCTGCACAGCGGTAGCGACAGCAATTGTGCGAGATCGTAGCTTGGTAGACGAGTCCTCACTGATGATCACAAAGGTCAATGGTCCAACTGTCAATTGATACAAAAACGTCCACACATCAAGCAGTGAACCTTGAGCCCACATAATGCCTGAATGGCTTTCATAGTTTGGCACACAGTCGATGATGGCTACCACAAACAGCAGCACGGTCATTAGATAGAGACCAGTTGTGTAGATAGACCTGCGTCCGAAATGGCTCAGCGACACAAACGTCAGACAGGTAGCAACGAACCCAATGGCAGTGTTACCAACGCCCATGTCAAACGCCTTTTGAGGATCCATGCCGGCCTGAGTGAAAAAGTAGTTGATATAACCCATCAGAGGGTTTCCGCACAGCACCTGAGTAGAATAAACCATGGCACAGATCTCAGTACGACGGAGATCCACGCCACGGAAGCAGTCAAAGTACGAGGTGGTCTTTCTGAGCTCCTCCTCCAGGAGGTTAGTCTGCTCAATTACCATCAGGGCCTTGTCTAGTCCTTCGCCCTCCTGCCACGCCAGCCTAGCCAGCGACTTTCGAGCGTCGTCTTTGCGACCCTTTCGCACGAGCCACCATGGAGACTCCGGAGCAAATGGCAGTCCTGCAAGCAGGATCACAGGCCATAGCCATTGGAGGGCAAATGGGGCCTTGTAACCCCATTGATCTTCGCGGGACACAAAGCCTGCACACACTCCTTGGCCAATGAATTGGCCGATTACAAATGCAAGGTTAGTAAACGCGGTCAGAATACCACGAAGGGCCACAGGCGACACTTCGGACGCATAGGTGGGAGCCAGGCACACAAAAACACCCCACATGATTCCAGCGAGAATCTCTCCTGCACACAAAACCCCAAGGTTTGGGGAAAAGAACTGGATGAATACAAAGCCAATGATAAGAATGTTGCAAGCAATGAGCACCTTCTTACGACCCCATCTCTCCGCCGGCCACGATGAGCACAGCGATCCCACAATCTGGCCAATGGGGTTACCCATTCCCAGAGCAGACTGCCATGCTGCAGAAATGGACTTTTCCGTAGCACCGTCAGCATACGTTCCGTATCGTTCCACAAAAGCGGGCAAGGCATAGAAGGACGAAATGAGCTGGGCATCGTATCCACACATGATCACACCCAGAGAGAAGAAGACGGACCAAAACATGGCCTTGGGGTAGATTTTGGCTGCCTCTCGCACCCCGAGCTGTCGCTCTTCCTCCACTGCATCTCGAGTGTTCTCGAGCACATACTGTACTGTCTTGTTGTTATCGCCCACGTCGCCAGGCCCCGCTACTGCCTCTTCATCGTAGTAAGTATCGGTTTCGCCCATCTTCGGTGTCAACCAGCACCGCACGCAAACCTATCGATCTATATATATATGCCAGCGGATGGGATCAGGTCTTTTGGTGAGTGTAACATCTAGATCTGGAGACGCAACCATTGGATAGCGGGGCATCCCCTATGTTCCTGCGGGGGAGCGCCAATTAATGCGGAGTGTTCGCCGGTCTGTACGTTCACGCAACTTTAATGCACTTGCGGACGGAAAGGGGTCAGAAAAATGCTTGACCAATATACTGACTAAGGCTTCAAAATAGCACTGGTCTGGATTATGAGAAACAGAGAGCCCAATTCGATAATCAGTTGGATCACAGGTACGCTGCAATAACTAGATTACGTACCAAGGGGCCCTATCTACTGTACGGTGGAGCCGACTATCACATCTTATCTACAGCGGGAATTGAGCGTCGAAAGCCGACACGAAAACCGGGGGAGTGGAATGTGACATTGATCAGTGTCGCATACCGGACCATCGCTTGCGACCTGCAACCAGTTGAAAATGGCAATGGTTCACGACAATGCCAGCTTGTGACAACAATGAGCTATTATGATATGATACAATGGTGAGTGTTATAATGAACAGCGAGACTACGTGATTGTCCAGGAGAGCAAGAAAGATGGATGGAAGATGATTTATTAGTTACTTTACAGCTTAAGGACTTTACAGCTCAAGACGTTACAGCTTCTTAAGGACGGCGTCTCGTCCAAGGTTGAGGAGGCGGACTCGAGAAATATAGTCATCGCGGGCAACGTATGCACCGCACATTCGCCGAGAGCCGGTAAAGGCCTTTCGTCCGTGCATGACTCGCCAGTTGTCAAAGATGAGGCAAGTTCCAGGCTGCAGCTTGATGACCACCTCGTTCTCCTCGATCAGACGCACCCATTCGCGAATGGCATCGTAGAACTTGACCACGTCCTCGGGGTTGTCCCAATTGTCCATGACCGAACGGTCATCGTTGTTCCATCGCACCTTGACCAGTTGCTTAGACACCGGGTCGTGGACAAAGATGGGCTCCTCAATTGCCTGGCTGATGCAAGTAGTCTCTTCGCCAGCACTGTGAGCAGGAACCCGGATGCGACTGAGCGTCTCGTAGTGCTCGGGGAACTTCTTCTTGAGCAGCTCGGCAAGCTTGAACGCATCGGCAAGCATGGTCTCTCCTCCAGAGCCATCGTGGTGAAGCAGATGGAACAATTGCAGTCCAGGAGCTTCAGTCCAGTATGTTCCGTCGGTGTGACATGCCAAGTGGTAGTTTGAGTATGCCAGGTCTGCCTTGGCCATGTCAGCAGTAAAGTCCCAGAACCCGCCATAGTGAGTGTGACGAATGTATGCCAGGCGCTCTACCAGCTTTTCAGTCGCCTCAGGGGACTCTGGCACTCCTGCGATCATACAGAATCCGTACTCGTACAGCTTGCGAGTCCATTCTTGCACTCCCGGCACGTCTCCTTCCATTACCGCCTTGTACTCCACCGTAGGCAGCTTGCCCTCCACATCGCTCTTTACCCAAAACGTCTGGGGAACCGTGGGAGTGTTGTCCTCGCGCTCCTTTGAAAACACTGGATCGTACGAGTGCAATCGCAGCCATTCTGCCGAATAGGTCGACTCGTGGCCATCGTGAGCCCACTTGACGGTGATGCCATCCCCGGCTACCGACGCTTCCTGCCCCCGCACATCCCGGGGGATCTCAAACGTATTCTGCGTGCGCTGCTTGGTCACCCCGTGGAAATGCTGGTCGCATTGGCAATGATCTCGAAGGAAAATGTTGTCAAACTTGGACTGGGGTCCGTCTCCCCACGTCACCGTCACGTGGCTGTCGCCGGCCACTACCTTTGCTACCTGTGCTACCTGTGCAGTCATAATTGGTACTGTTTCTGGTGTTGATATCGCCTGCACCTTCTTATCGGTCCGCGGTACTGTCGGCTATTTATACTGATTTGAGCTCCCTGCTGAGGCGGCGGCTATTCTCGCTGTCCCGCATATATAATTGCACGATCCGACAGGGGTGCTTGGCTCTTTTTTCACCCTATACTTTCTCGCCAAAGGCCGAACCCTAACCCTACCCCGGAATCCGTCCCGCATTTTGAACCTCCACCTTTAACCGCCCGAGGTTGACTATATTAAAGCAGAAGATTGGAGAGATAACACATCATTGCATTGTGCATAATGGGAATCTTCACTTCCACGAGGAAAGCTACTGTGGCTGCCAAGCAGCAGGAGCGTGAGGACCGGCTCCAGGACCTTCCTCCGCAGTACCACCAGCCTATTGGCGACGCTGATAAGGCCATTCTTAGCCAGGAGGCGTCTCAGGTAGTAAAGAAGGTCCAGTCTGGAGAGCTGGATCCTTCGGATGTACTGTTAGCATACTCCAAGCGGGCCATTGAAGCCCAGAGAGACTGTAATCCGCTGACGGAGATTCTGATTAAGGATGCCGGTCTGTGGGCCAACAAGGCTAACAAGAGTGGCCCCTTGGCGGGCTTCCCAATCTCGTTCAAGGACACTGTCGCCTTTGCCGGCTACGACTCGTGTATGGGGTACTCTAAAAAGTGCTTCCGCCCTGCCATTAATGACGCTCCCATGGTTAGACTGCTTCGAGACGCTGGCGCGGTGCCATTTGTAAAGACCAATGTCCCTTACACTCTGCTGTCGTTTGAATGCTACAACGACGTCTGGGGTGTTACCGAGAACCCCCACGTCAAGGGATACACTCCTGGAGGTTCTACCGGAGGAGAGTCTTGTCTGCTGGCCTACGGAGGCTCTCGACTGGGAATTGGTACTGACGTTGCCGGTTCCGTGCGAGTGCCTTCGCACTTCAGCGGCTCTTACGCTATCAAGTGCTCTACTGGTCGATTCCCCAAGGCCGGTAACATGACTACCATGCCTGGACAGGAGGGAATTCCCGCTGTGTACTCTCCTATGACTAGAACTCTTCCTGATCTTACCTTTTTCCTGCGTACTATTATCAACATGAAGCCTTGGGAGTACGACTACAGTGTCCACCCCATCCCTTGGAAGGATGTCACTCTGCCCAAGAAGCTTAAGATTGGTGTAATTTACAATGACGGAGTCGTCACTCCTTCCCCTGCCTGTGCCCGTGCTCTCGACCTCACTGTAGATGCTCTTAAGAAGCAGGGTCACGAGGTGGTGGAGTTTGTTCCCCCCAGCCCTCTGCGAGCTCTGCGAATTGCCTCGCAGCTGCTGTGTTCTGATGGATGCCAGGTTGCTCTTCGTGACCAGGTTCGTGGAGAGAAGAACGACAAGGGAGTGGCCCGCATGGTGTTCGCCCAGCGACTGCCTCGATTCCTCAAGAAGATTTACGCCTGGTACTTGGAGTACATCCGAGGTGACAAGGTGTGGGCTACCATGGTGCGAGACTGGAACGTAAAGACTATCACTGAGCGCTGGGATCTGGTGTACGAGCGAGAGTCTTACAAGGCCGAGTTCTTCGACGCCTGGAAGGCTCAGGGCATTGACTTCCTGGTCACTGTCCCTAACGCTACTCCTGCCCTTCCCCACGGTGGTCTGTACGAGTCCATTTCTTCTTGTGGTTACACTTTCATGTTCAACCTTCTGGACTATGCTGCTGGTGTTCTTCCTGTTACCAAGGTTGACCGTAACGTTGACCAGGTGGACAAGTCGTTCCGCCCTGCTAACCGAATTGAGCGAGGTGCTTATTCCAACTACAATGCCGACAAGATGCACGGACTGCCTGTCGGAGTTCAGGTTGTCACTGGCCGTCTTGAGGAGGAGAAGTGTCTCCGTGCCATGGAGCTTGTGGAATCCTCTCTGCGCAGCAATGGAGTTGTCTACGAGCTTCTCAATGCTTAGATAGAAATGTACAAATAAAATCCTGCCATTAGCTCGTCTGTCTCGGAGCAATCGTTCCTTTCATTTGATCTGATCTAGACCTCTACTGGCTTATCTTACCGCCCTTATCACCGTAGCTTATCCTGCAGATCAAGAGAAGATCAGAGATAAGACCCATTTCTCGATTTCTCGAGGTATAATAAGCTCTATTAAGCTTCCATTGCGTCGTATAATGGGAATTTTCACTTCAACAAGACAGTCAATTATTCAGGCTAAACGCCAGGAGCGCGAAGACCGCATTAGAAACCTTCCACCCGAGTTTCATCAGCCAATTAATGACGCTGATAAAACCATACTTAATCAGGAGGCCTCTCAAGTTGTACGCAAGGTACAGTCTGGAGAATTGGACCCCTCCGATGTCCTGTTGGCCTATTCCAAGAGGGCCCTAGCAATTCAAAAGGAATGTAATCCGTTGACTGAGATTCTGATCAACGAATCCATTCAATTGGCCAAGCGAGTAAACAAGACGGGGCCCCTAGCTGGGTTTCCGGTATCTCTTAAAGACACCGTAGCAGTTACTGGCTACGACGCTAGCTTGGGATACACAAAAAAGTCTTTCCAGCCAATTACCAAAGATGCTCCCCTGGTGCAACTGTTGAAGGACGCCGGAGCACTGCCATACGTAAAGACAAACGTCCCATACACTCTTCTGTCTTTTGAATGTTACAATGATGTATGGGGTACAACGGAGAACCCTCATGTTAAGGGATTTGGTCCTGGTGGTTCCACAGGCGGCGAGGCATGTCTTCTAGCTGCTGGAGGTTCGCGCCTGGGAATTGGTACAGATGTGGCCGGATCTGTGCGAATGCCTTCGCACTCTAGTGGATCATATGCCATAAAGTGCTCCACTACCCGCTTTCCGGAGGTTGGAAATATAACTCCCACTCCAGGAATGGACGGAATTGCATCTGTTTACTCGCCAATGGCTAGAACCCTGCCTGATTTGACTTTCTTCCTGCGGACCATCATTGATATGAAACCTTGGGAGTACGACAACACCGTCGCTCCCATTCCTTGGAGGGACGTACAACTTCCCAAAAAACTAAAGATTGGTGTAATTTCCAATGACGGCGTAGTCACCCCCTCTCCCGCCTGTGCCCGTGCTCTTAGCATGACCGTTGACGCTCTAAAGAAGCAGGGCCACCACGTCGTAGAGTTCAATCCTCCCAGTCCTCTGCGGGCGTTACGAATTGGCTCCCAGTTGTTGTGCTCCGATGGAGGTGAAATCCCCCTTCGCGAGCAAGCTTCTGGAGAGAACAACGATGCTGGATTCGGCAGAGTTGTATTTGCACTGCGATTGCCCCGATTGCTTACCAAGATTTACGCTTGGTACCTGGAACACATTCGTGGTGACAAGGTGTGGGCTACCCTGGTGAGAGATTGGAACGTCAAGACCGCTACTGAAGCATGGGACCTCATCGCTGAGCGACAGGCTTATATGCGTGAGTTCTTTGAAGCCTGGAAGGAACAGGGAATTGACTTTCTCATTACCGTCCCCAATGCTACCCCAGCTCTACCTCATAAGAGTTTGTACGACTCCATCTCATCGTGCGGTTATACTTTCCTGTTTAACGTGCTTGACTATCCTGCCGGAATTCTGCCCGTCACTAAGGTTGATCGTAACATTGATCAGCTTGACAAGTCTTTCCGCCCAGCAAACCGTGTGGAGCGAGGTGCCTACAAAGGATACAATGCGGACAAGATGCACGGACTCCCTGTTGGTGTTGAGGTAGTTACTAACCGTCTACAGGAAGAGAAATGTCTTTGTGCCATGGAGCTTGTAGAGTCCGCGCTTCGCAGCAACGGGGTTGCCTACGAGCTCTTCAATTCATAGAAAGCTATATTGACATGAATGTACCCCAGCTAATACTAATTGTATTACTGAAATACGTCTGATTCCAGGTTTCAGCCTAAGAGCCCTATGCGGCGCCCCTGTTTCAGTTCCCGAGAAGTTCACGACAAAGGATATCTCCTCTTTTAGAGTGGCCCTAATAGCTCTGGATAGTTGCTTTCACACGTTTCATGAGAGTCAGTACAGCATGAAGACAGAATCGCTGGAAATTGTCATGCACTGTGCCACGTACATTTAACTTTGGTTTTGAAGAAGACCTGCAGAGTATCAAACCTTATGTACTTTAGATAAAAAATAGGAAGTGTCCTGGATTGGTGTCAATTACCATTAGTTCATTACGTCGTTATATAATACAGTTTAATCCACCTGATGAATTAGGCTGCCAATTGCTCGTCAATGTGGTGAATGTCAGAAGTCAGGCTGACTTCCTCGACCGTCTTTACAAGCTCCTTGGTGCACTTTGCCATATCAAACAAGATTCCTGCCAGACGCTGCTTCAGGTACTTTTCAGGGTGATCTTCATGGTTAAGATGCTCAGTGTCAACCATAATGTTGGTTAGCCGCTGAGAGCAGTCTGCCAGGTTGGCGAGAATGTACTCTCCTTTATCCTTGAGAAGCCAATTCTTGGTCTGCTTCATGGAATTACCAGTAGCCTCAATCATTTGGTCTACAGACACTGTGATCTTGCCAATATGAGGTCGCAGCTTACCCATGATACTGTTATCACGGATGCCAGTCAACAGACTCTGAATCGATTCAATCACAGCAACTGTTTGCTCTTCCAAATAGGCCTGAAGCTCTGGGATTGTGTTGTCAGGATCCTCGACGTCAAAGTTCTGAACCACCTGTGAAATCTCTCGCGAGTATTCATTGGCGTATCTCTTCTTGACGGTAATGCGTCGCTGGGCATCCTCGCTGTCCACATCATTCTCCTCATTAATGATTCTCTCGACCGTACCAAGCCCTCTGGCACCATTCATGGGAGTAGTCGTTGTGGCTGTGGTCATAGTGGTAGCACTAGTGGCAGTAGTATCACTGGCATTATCATCCGAAGGGTTAATATTGTTGGCCACATGAATTTCTCCGGTGTCTGCAATGCTTCCGAATTCACTGGATTGTGGTCTGGGAGGAATCTTGACATCATCAGCATCACTTCCAGGCCGGATTTTGGCTGTTTTAATTAGGCTGATGACAGCTGCAGTCAAGTCAGATGCAGCAGCGTCCAGTACAGACACAGGGGACAGACCTCCTGAAGTGGTGTGGTTCCTAGTGCTTGTGATGAGATGGTTAGCGGTGTTAGACACTAATGAGGTCAACATTGACAGCTCTCCTAGTTCTTCGCTATCCTTTGAAAAGTCAGTGACATCTTGGTTGACTCCTCGGGTAGCGACAACCAGGTTATGCAGGTGATCCATAAGGTTTCCTGGATCTGTGCGAGACTTTGTCAAAAAGTCGTCCATAGAAACCTGGAACCTGGTTACAGTAGTATCCCGGATGCGACCGTGGTCGGGATCATAATATGGCGAACTCTTTCCGATAGGAGTTACAGCACTCTCGATGGAGGTTTGGAAAATTTCCTTTGCCCCATGAGTTGATGATCTCACGTCTCTCAGGCGACTCTTTGCTCGGAGGTAGCGGGACTTCCATTCTTGAACTTCAACCTTCAGAGACTGAATCTTGGAGGACGATTCGTCGTCGATGGTTGAGTAGCTCGAATCTGCTGACCTATGCGATGCTAACCGCCTCATCTCTTCAAGGAATTCAGATGCCTCGGCCTTGACTTGTTCGGTGATTCTCTGCTGCTCTTGGAATTCAAGGTTGAGCTTTTCATGCTCCTTCTGAAGCTGGTCGTATTTTTGCTGCAATTCCGGATCAGATCTAGAAGACACTCCGGCACCTACCAGTGCACCAGCGCCAGCTCCCAGAGCCATTCCAGTGATATCACCACCATCAATACCTCTAGAAGAACTGCTGTTCTCCTCCAGCATTCTGTCCTTCTCTGCCAGCTGCTTTCGTAGGTCATTAATGGTCTCTTCAGAGATCGTAACCTTTTCAAGAAGGTTTGCGAGCTGTTCATCGAGAGTCTTCTTGTGCTCCTCATGGGTGGATACCTGAGATTGCAGCTCAGTGAGCTGCTTGGAGAGCCCATTATTATCGTTGCTATGAGTGTTAACGAGGTTCTGGGTCTCAGCGAGTTGCTGTCCTAGAGAAACAGACCTTTCATTCAGCTCATCATGCCTGGATTGCAAATCTCGATAATCGGTGTGCACCTTGTCAGATTGCTCCTGAGCCTGACGCAATTGGTCCTGGATGTTTGACAGCTCCTCGCCGTGGTTGGACTTGAGCTGGTCAATTTGGGAGGCCAACTCATCCTTCTTGAGTTCCAGCTCACTCACTAGTTCATGGAGCCTGCCATTTTCTTCAACTAGCGAGGTTTTGGCGGCCTCAGCATCGGCCAGCTTAGCTTCAAGCTTGTTAATATTGTCATCCATTCTTGAGCCTTCAGCAACAAGCATTTGAATTTGCTCATCCCGATCACGAATCTGATCCCGCAGTTCATCAGGATTCTCAGTCATGAAAGAGGCCCTGGACATTTGAGACAGCCGACTAGTGCGGTTCATGTTCATGTTCATGCCATCAAGATAGAAATCCGATTCTGGGGGAGTAGCCTGACCCCCCACGCTAAGATACGAATTAAATTTCTGAGAATTGCGATCATTGTCGCCAAGTGGTTCCTGGAGCTCTCGCGATGTCTCTTCTTCTGGGTCCTCAGCAATGCTATCAAGGGTAGAATCCCGCAAGGAGTTTCGCATGAACATTTCTCGGCTTCGTCTGTTGGCATTTTCGGAATACACTTGCTCTGGCACAGCATTGTGTTCACTGTCCTCCTCATGGGTCAGTCCCCTGTCATTGCCAATGCCCTGACCGTCATCTTGCTCTCCGTCCTCCTCGTCCTCTTCGTCATCGTCATCTTCTTCTACCAGTGTAGACTTTTGGGGAATAATAGTGGTAGCCTTAAGAGGTTGGCGGGTGGTTGAGGGGGGATTATTTTCTGGGGATTTAGGAGAATCAAGGATGCGGTCAGGAGTTACATCATCAGTAACATGCACTGGGTCCTCAGTCGAAGCGACATCACGTACAGCATCTTCCTCAGCGTGATCCTGCTCAAAGTCGAACCCTTTTGATTCCACACTGTGAATGCTGCCGTTACCGGTAAACCCATTCGGACCCATGCTGGACTGGTCTGTATTGTCAAAGTCATCAACAGTGTCAACTTGAATTGTGGGGTAAGAGGGTTGGGTTTGCTCAGCATGTTCACCGTGTACAGCATGGTCACCATGTTCTCCATGTTCACCATGTTCAGGAGCAGGACTATGAGCAGTACTCATGTCGGGATAGTGTTGGCCATTATATACGGGGTACTGCTGTTCGGGCGCTTCGGTCGCGTGCTGTTGTGGATAATTCTGATCAGGATGGTCGAAACTCCTATCCTGGTAACTATCCTGGTAACGAGGATCTAATGTAGAATGATACTGTTGATCAGGTACAGGAGACGCCTGGGGATCCTGTGGAGCGTGTGGAGCGTTAGTAACTGGAGAAGGATACCATTGAGCGTTTTCGACGGGATGGTTCGATGGGTTGTCCATGCCCGTTGCAGCAGCACGTTGCTGCTCTTCTTGTTCAAGCTGCTCCTCATGCTTGTCAAGCTGAGGATACCGTCGATACAGTTCTAATACAATGTCGGTACAAAGGTCTCGGAATCGCGTAGGAGACAGCACATGGAGCTTCTTTCGGCCCTGGTTGCGTTTGGGATGGAACCCGTCTCTGGGCAGTAAAAAATCCGGGCTTTCAGGGGAGCTCCGGCGCTGACTCTCATCGTACACATCAGTGGACAGCTCCAGGAGCTGGGGTCCGGCCAATTTTGTTAGTTTCTCTCGGCCCTTCGACTCCTGAACGCTAACTGGCAAATGGCCCGGAGCTACCCCTAAAAATGCACAGAAGGTGTTAACATAATGCTCTGCCAGTTCGTCACTTGGACCATCCTTGGACTTTGGCCCGGCAGAGGGTGCAGTCATTGCGGAAAAAATTTTCTTCAACCGTCACCGCTCCTGACTGCAAATATATCGGTCAAATCCCAAAGGATATTAAGTTCTCGTGGGAACAAATGGAGCACTGCGACCAGCCACTAAGAAATTTTGAGGCAAGCAGATCTTTCCTGTGCTTTAGAGGCGTGACGCGGCCGTGTCAAGGGGGTTGATTGACGGGTGCCAGGAGGTGCTGCAGCTGTGAATCGCCTTGATTTGGAAGGCAATCGCCGGATCGCGGATGGGCCTGCGAAATAAGGTTAATTCTACTGCAGGCGCCCATTCCAGCAATGGGCACGGTGATTATTGCACACCATAAAGCATCCTCGACAAACTGCGCTGGCTACTAGGATTTGGCCTGTTCAAGACGTGTCTGCACCTATATGCCTGTGCACGCAGCAGGGTGCAAGTGGGCCGTGGCCAGTAGCTTACATAGATCTACACCAAGGCGGTCGGAACGTTAAAGGTAGCCGGGTCTGGTCCAGTGCATGATGGGATGATATGATATGGATATTGAAACGCTTTGTTTGTCGGTTTGGAAAAGGAGTCAGTCTATAGTTAGTATCTAGGCGGTGTCATGGGCAGTTTCAGGAAGTGTCATGGACAGTGTCATAGACAGCGTTCGTGAGTGATGGGGTTTAGTGTTTGCGCTGTTCTATTGCTGCACTGGGATATGCCCAATGGTCTGTAATATTAACGGTTATCAATGCACTGGTATAGCGCCGGCGAGAATTGCCAGCACGTGTGTTGGGGCATTCACATTGAGCAGGTATAGGAAGTGAGAAGACTGGAGTAGTGTGTCACCAGCCAATAGTCGTAATGTTGTGTGATGTTGTCGTGATAGGTAGACGGGTCGGTCTACTTTGACTGGTTTCTGAGAAATCCGGTTAGTTTGGACGTTGGGCCCGTATGAGCACAACTGGATCTACAACGTTTACATTGTGGGGTTCATGTTGGGATGTACATAGCATGGAAACATGGATTGGACGTGGATCCGGAGATATAACCCTATTGTTGTAAGCTCCACTGTAAGCTGGCAGGCTGGACTGTTGTCGGCTGGACTACTGGACTTATGCTGGAATTGCACCTGCCTTCGGACTTGTAACCTTGTCGGCGAGGACTCCAATTAAAGAACTATGAGCTAATTAATTCCGGTCATGAGCAGCCATAAGCATTACGATTAATGTATACGCTATAGTCAAAAAGCTGCTGTCGTACTGGTTGCGTATCCAGTTTAGAATTGGCCTGAATGAATACTCAGGGAGCACCACGGATACCCCTGTTAAACCAACCGATACGACTCCTAACACAATTACCCTACTTATTGCCTATTGCCTATTGTCCATATCATGCACACGCTCATTAATATATACAAGCCAGGGTGCTACTGACATCTAGTCTCGCTCTACGCTCTTTTGGCTCTGCTCTTGTCGACTCTTATATACAGGTGCAGAAAGCGGAACAACATTATAAGGTCCCTGTAGTAACCGCTCCTTAACAAACTCGGCAGCCTTCTTTTCACCATACTCCACGTAAACTGCTCCAACAAGAGCATCAATTGTCTTAGCTGCCACAGTATCAGCTCCAGACATTGCTCCCGACTGTTGGTAAGCTCGCTTCCAGAAAATGGACTGGTCAATCCGGGCCTGGCGGCACACCTGCGCCAGTACTGGGTTCGACGACAGCAAGTCTACCATCTTATTGTCAATATCAAAATTGTAGCCCTGGCCAACTGGTCCGCCCTGGGATGATGCATAGATAAAGGCGTGCATTCTCAGAAAGATGCGACCGAGGTTGGCCAATCGCTCATTAAAAGGCTTCTTTCCGTGTGCAAACGACTTGTGGGTCAGAGTCTGAAGGATCACTTCATCCGGCAGTGTGTATTTTTCGCCCAAAAATTCTCGCGCTGGTTTCAGGGTCGTTTGGTCTCCTGGGTATGTGATTCCCGTGGTCGAGGTCATGTACTCAGACTCTTCCTTTTTCAGTCCTCGGGCAAACTTGTTACCATTGCGCAGGACCACAATCGATCGCTGAGGCACACGAGGAACTAGGTGCGCCTTCTGACGACTACCGGCTCTCAGGGCACTTGCCAGAGGCCTTATCATTATATGCCTGTTAGTTCGAGGAGGTTTACGAGGTCTGTGAGTGGAAAATTGTTTGAAATTTTCCAAAAAGTAGGGTGGTAGGTTGCGGGCCTCGAGAAGATCTCAATGGAATGTGTAGAGTGAGTGTGTTTTTGATGTCAATGGAGAGGTGTGGTTGAGGGAAATGATTTGGCAAGAAGAGGTTTTTGTTGAAAGCTGTTAAAAGAGGTTCCTCAAAGTAATTGGTTCGATGATCTGATGAATTATGTGCCAATTGGAGGGATATATGAGGAGCGCCTCGTGAGGCTTATGCGCTGCTCACGTGCCCGCTGCCTCTACCATTCTCCGACCACAAGTACAAACCTTTGAATTCAGGGAAAAGCTGTAACTGCATAGGAATATAAAACCAATAATGCTGAGAGTAATTGACGGCACAATTGATGTATCAATTACACTCCGCCCCTGTTCTGTCCTTGTTTGTCCTGTAGTTGGCCTCAGGGGCATCATCGAGTGGTGCGGCTGGAGAGATATCAAACCCTTACCCTGAAAAAAATGTTGATAACCAAAAAAGCGGTTGGAAAGATTCCTCGAGACCAAAGATGGATATTTTCAAAGTTCTGAGTAGAGGAGCTAGTATTAAGCGATCTGGAAAGCATGAGAATGACTTGAACCTGTTTCGGTCTAAGCCCGCTAACGACAATGTGGATGTACAAGTGTCCAAATCAGTAGACTTTTTTGATAAACGACCCAGACAAAAGCCAGCCGACAAGGCAAACAAGCAGACCAATGGCAAGGGAGCGAGCAATGCTGACGACGCTGATATTAAAGACAATGGAGAAAGCACTCCTTTGGTAATTTCTTCCGAGGAGGAGGCAGAACAGCATCGAAGGGCACACAAGATCAAGGTGTCAGGGTTGGACGTACCACTGCCAATTGGGTCGTTTACTGATTTGACCAGCCGGTTTGATTTGCATCCTCATTTACTGAAGAATTTGGAAAACCAAAAGTTTGATAGACCAACTCCTATCCAGTCTGAAGCAGTGCCCATTATGCTGCGAGATATGGATCTGATTGCTTGTGCGCCTACAGGATCGGGAAAGACGCTCGCGTTTGCAATTCCATTGGTACAGACTCTGGAAAAACACTCGACCGGCGGAATTCGATGTCTTATTCTGTCCCCTACAAAGGAGCTGGCTACTCAGATCTACGACCAGGTGATGCGCTTAAGCAAAGGCCGGGACCTTAACATTTGCATTCTTTCTAAATCGGCCGTGGGCAAGTTGCGTAACGCATCCGAGTCCTCGTCTACCCAAAAGTTTGACATTCTAATCGCTACCCCTAGACGACTGATTGACTGTCTCGATATCATTGATTTATCCAAAGTAGAGCATGTTGTGTTTGACGAAGCTGACAAGCTGTTTGAGCACGGAAGCAAGCGCAGTGACGCTGACGCCATGAACAGTTTTGCTGCTCAGACAGATACCATTCTAGCCGCCTGTACTAACAAGAAGCTTCGAAAGGCAATGTTCTCGGCTACAATTCCATCCGGTGTAGAGGAAATGGCCCATTCCATTATGGCTGATCCTGTTCGAGTGATTGTGGGACTCAAGGAGGGTGCTTCAGACGATGTAGTTCAGAAGCTCGTGTTCACCGGTAACGAGGAAGGCAAGCTAATTGCCATCCGCCAGCTCATTTCCGAGGGCAAGGGAGACTTTGTGCCTCCGGTGATTATCTTTGTACAGTCCATCCAGCGAGCAAAAGCTCTGTTCCATGAGCTTATCTATGACCGAATCAACGTTGACGTGATTCACGGAGAACGGACTCAGGCCCAGCGAGATCGCGTGATCGCTCGGTTCAAGGGCGGAGATATTTGGGTGCTCATCTGTACTGACGTTCTGGCTCGAGGTATCGATTTCCAAGGTGTCAATCTAGTTATCAATTACGATGTTCCACAGTCCGCTCAGGCATACGTTCATCGAATTGGACGAACCGGACGTGCAGGACGCCAGGGTAAAGCCATCACCTTTTTTACAAAGGATGATAGCGATGCAGTAAAGAATGTGGTCAATGTCATGAAACAGAGCACTCAAGCTGACCTCAGCGACTGGATGCTGCAAATGACAAAGCTCGGTCACAATAGCAAGAACAAGATCAAACGAAAGCCTGTGGACAGAGCGGAGATCTCCACTGTTCCCAAGGTGTTTAAACAAAAGCGCAAGCAGCGCACCGAGATGATCGAGGCCTCCAAGCGACGCAAGCAGGAGAAACAAAAATCTCAGGACTAATTATCTTACGAATTTCTACATTTAATACATCATTTGTCAATTTTCCATCATTTTTCAACGAATTTCTTATCTTATCGTCGGTGCGGCTCGCCGGCCATTTTAGTAGATTTTTTTTCACTTTTTTTCCATTTTTTTTCAACTTGCTCAGCGGTGTATGAATAGACTGACAGCTTTGCTGTCTCGACCTAGTAGATTGTTCAAAATGACTGTAGAAGCCAACGTTCCCGAAAAAGCCGGAGAAAAGATGAGTCAAGCGGCCATTCCAAAGCCCAAACTCCAAGGACGCGATCTGTACGAGGCTATTGGACGTCCGAAGACCATTGTTGCGCCCATGGTCGATCAAAGTGAACTGGCATGGCGAATTCTCAGCAGGCGACATGGAGCTGATTTGTGCTATACACCCATGCTTCACGCTCGGCTGTTTGGCGAGAGCGCTCAGTATCGAAAAGACAACTTTGGCGACGATGACGGAGACCCAAAATTCGACAGACCCCTTATTGTGCAGTTTTGCGCAAATGATCCTGACGAGCTACTGCGAGCTGCAAAACATGTAGTTGGCCGATGTGATGCAGTCGACCTTAACCTCGGTTGTCCCCAGGGAATCGCTCGAAAGGGACACTATGGAGCGTTCCTTATGGAAGACTGGGATCTGATTTACCGGCTAATCAATAAGTTGCACACAGAATTGGAGATTCCAGTGACGGCCAAGATCCGCATTTTTGATGACCGTGAAAAGTCGTTGGCCTATGCCAAGCATGTTCTGTCGGCAGGAGCCCAATTTCTCACCGTGCACGGACGAACCCGAGAGATGAAAGGACAGAAGACCGGTCTGGCAGACTGGTCAGTCATCAAGTACATTCGGGACAACATTCCTCCTGAGACTGTAATGTTTGCTAACGGAAACATTTTGTATCAGGAAGACATTAACCGGTGTATAGAAGCCACTGGCACTGATGCCATCATGTCTGCCGAGGGCAACCTGTACAATCCTGCCGTTTTTAACATTAACAAGACTCATATCGACGATCGGTTCCCCCGAGTCGACGCCATGCTGAGAGAGTACTTTGAAATTGCAAAGAGCATGCCCTGTAACGCCAATCTGTCTGCCATGAAGACTCACTTTTTCAAGATTCTACGGCCATTCCTGGCAGTCCACACTGACATTCGCAATCAGATTGGACCCATTCGCAAGGGCAACTTGGAAGAGTTTGAAAAGATTGTCCAGCAGGTGGAGCAGCGAGTCAAGGAAGTACTAGTTACCGAGCAGGACATTATTGTAGAAGGCAACGGAGAGTACTATAAAGAGATTCCTCACTGGCGATGCCAACCCTATTTCCGAGTCGTTAATGGGGTTGCTTCTAATGGCAAGAAGCGAAAGAGCGACGACCAGGTTGACGAATCATCAAAACGTGTCAATGCATCTGGGGACATTACTGACTCTCCGACTGTTGAAGCATCTACTCAGGGCGTCAGTGTCAGCTCCAACGGTGCCGCTACTGCTGTTGCTGTTGCTGCTGCTGCTGATCCTGTTCAAGCTAGCTCCTCAAGCTAAAAGACTAACCCATCCTAGTTAATTCTAGGGTAAATACTAGACATATTGGGCTATTGTTAATTATTTACTAATCCATCTCATCTACATCTATCTTCTTTCATGATGCCGTCCATATTGGGCTATAGTTAATTATTTACTAATCCATTTCAAGTTTCATCTACATCTATCTCTTTCATATCTTTTCATAATCGTGCCGTCTATTATTCAAATCCTGGCAGTGAAGATATAAATGCGTCCAGTCCTAATACAAACAGCTCGTTATCAACACCAACGCCGCCAGGGTGCTCAATGGGACTCAGGGGGTTCTTGACGACGTACTCTGTGTACAAAGACACATAAATCTGCTGTAATGCGACCCTGAGGTTGTCCATCGTAGGATCGGTCAACAGGCAGAACCTCAGATTGGACGGTGTCTCGTAATAATGAAGCTTGTACTGAGACGTACTATAGCTGGTGAACGCGTCTTCGTCAGTCAGCTTTCGAGCCATGTTTCTCAGTGAAAATACAATGCCAAAGATTAGTTTTGCGTCGTCCTGCTGGGATCGTTGCCCGTGAGCCTGAGCCTGGGGTCTCGCGAACAGCTCACTGCCCGTGCTGGCGGTCTGCCTGTGAGTAAGCGTGTGCTGAACTGGGGAGCCATGCCACCGCTTGGAATATATACAGTCGCAATGTTTATCAAAGATCCATATTGAATAGATGGTCATTGTCAACTGGACAAATCTCTCTACTCTGTCGTGTTAAGTGAGGCTGTGTGGCCGGTCTAAGAATCGTCGGCAGGTGTTGTCTTGTTGATAGGTCAATGGTGAACATAGGATAGGGGCTGACCGATTTTCATTTGCTAGACTATTGTCAGTTCCATTGCGCCTTAATTTCAATTAAGCAATTCTCGTCATTTGCACCAGCACCGGTACCCCTGGAACTATAGTGTCAAAGATTAGACGATACTATAACCGATGCGTGCGGCTGAGTGAAAAGTTATCTCAAGCTCGACAGAAATCCAGAGCGGACAATCTACACATAATGAAAGGATCGGTGAGAATAAGACTGGCGCGGTTCGGGCGCAAGTTTGCTCCCGTGTATAACATCGTGGTGCATCGGGCCAAGGCTGCTCGCGACAGCCTGCCCATCGAGGTCATTGGAACCTACAACCCCATTCCTGCTCCCCGAACTAAAGAGCAGATTGATGGCGGAGAGAAGCCCGTCAAGGATGTGCGACTAGATTTCCACCGAGCAAAGTACTGGTTAGGAGTGGGCGCTCAACCGTCCGAGACGGTAGCTCGACTGTTCAAGAAGGCTGGCATTCTTCCTCCTGAATGGCCTGGCCCCAACAAGGGCTATTACATTCCCCCTCGCAAGGTCGAGAAGCCTTTGCAGGTTCTTCATCAGAAGGAGTAATCATCATGTAAATATTAACGAATTTGACAACTCAACTGATACTTTGGTTCTGTAATGAAGATTGAATCTAATAGTTTTTCGTTACATAAATGAAGATTAAAAGTGATACTTTTGGTTCTGTAAATGAAAATTACAACTGATATTTTTCGTTGCATAAATGAAGATTACAACTGTTGTAATCTGATACTTTTCTTTATATGAATGAGGTTAGTACTATTTGATATATTTGTTGATAAAGTTGCGGTGAAAATCTGATCGTAGCATGTCGTTAACAAATCCTTCCTGCTTTGGAGCCTGTCGAGCTTGATTCTTGAACACTGACTCGTCAGTCCACGAACGCTTGACGGAAAAGGATGGGTTTAATAAGGGGTTGCCATAGGCAACCTCTTCTTCTCTAGCTTGCTGACGGGCCTGTTCTTCCTTCTCTTGTTCTAGTCTCTTTTGTTCGGCTCGCTCCTTCTTGATTCGTTCTAATTCCTGTAACAGCGCTTGTTCATCGTCGGACTCGTCTTCGCTTTCACTATCACTGGCGTCCCCTTCTGATTCTCCTTCTTCTTCTTCCGATTCGCTCTGATCGCTTTCATGCAAATGAAACTTTTTCCGTTCGCTTTCGCTGGCCGCCGCCGGCTCTAACTGTCGTTTCTTATCATCTCCCTCAATTGTTTTGACCTCTTGATCGCGTCCATCGCTCTCAATATTGCCTTCTTTCCCAGTAGCTCGTCCTGTTTGCACAAAATGCTCCTTCTCTGCCAGTAACAGCTTCTGCTTCAGCTCTTCCGTACTCTTAATCGAAGTCTCTCCTCCCTGCCCCTGCTGGCGGAACTTGAGCTTTGTATGCGCAGGGAGATGCCTCACATGCACAATGGACCCTGACTCCTGAGTGCTACGGCCCCTGGCAGGGTCAAACGTCGGTCTGTGAGCAGTAGTCATCTCAACCCCCCTGTCAGTTGTGGCAGTTCTGGCAGTGCTGTCAAGTCGTGGAGACCGTTTCAACGGTTGATGATCGCTATCAAAGGGCGGTCCGGGGCAGGGCAGCGTAAACGTGGGCACCCCGGCGTAAATCCCAGCCTCGCCCGCCGTCTTGGGTCTCGTGAAGCATTCGTCATCGCCTAACTTTAAGGTATTTGTTCACTTGGGTACCTTTCTTTCTTTCCTGAGGTTTCTAGGGTGGTTAGCGCCAACTGGAGCGACATGCGCTCCTGCTGACAGAGTCGGCCAATTCCTGTTATATATTTGTTGCACTGGACCCGCACCTACAAGACGCCCACTGACACTTGTAACTGAACTGATACACACACACACACATACTCGCACAAACACATAACCGCAAACCCACAATCGAGCATTGTGCAAAAGGAGCCATGGCGAACATGATTCCTCAATTCCAATCTGCTCTAACGTATACTGACGTTAAGGACTTTGCGTATCCCGAATTTCACCCGCTACATTACGGAGTGCCTCAGGTGCCTCCGTCGGCCTCAGTAGAAGAGGAAGGAGAGGCACCAAACGATGGGCCTCCATGGAGTGAAGACGATGATCTGGCGAGCCCGGTAATCAAGGCCACAGACGTAGGCGACCGCATTTCACGAGAATATGAGTTCTCTGTAGCATCCGCGGATGAGATTCACGGACGAGCAATTGCCCTGTTCGACTTTACGCCCGAAAACGATAATGAGGTGCCCCTGAAAGAGGGCCAAATAATCTGGGTGTCCTATCGTCATGGCCAGGGATGGCTAGTGGCGGAGGACGCTGAAACTGGGGAGACTGGGCTGGTGCCCGAGGAGTATGTAGAACTAATTCCTAACCACGAAGCCCGACGCATTCAAGAAGAGCGACGGTTGGCCAGTGATGATCGGTTGCCCCAGTTTGACCGGTTAGACTTGAACGACGCTGACCCCGGTTCCGCCCACGACTCCAATTACTGACAACATGTCATTGCATTGTACGTAAGCCATGATTAATTAATAGACCTCATCCATCCATCATCTATCATCAATCATCAATCATCTCTCATCAATCGTCTATCATCTATCATCTATCATCTATCATCTATCATCTATCATCTATCATCTATCATCTATCATCTATCATCTATCATCTATCATCTATCATCTATCATCTATCATCTATCATCTATCATCTATCATCTCTTCATCTCATCCATCTCCATCCTTAGTATCATCCATCTTACGGTATCCTATGATATGTTATGACATGTCATGTCACTATGGCAATCTTGTATAGGGAGCCTGATGCTTTATTCATTAATCTAATCATCCAAAGTCTAGTATACTACTGTCCATGCCAGCGTATTAGTATTTAATCGTCAATTCCTTCCCATTCGCTTTCGTCCGAGTCTGAATAGTCGTCGTCCTTAACCTCTGGAAGAGACCGTAACATTTCCGAAACTGCCTCTACCAAGTCGGGATCCACTGATGCATCCTCTCGCTCGGTCAATTCGAGAAGCAGCTTGCAGGCATCGCGAGCTCCCGCAATGTGACGGTTGGCAGTTCTGCCTTCGGTCTGGCTCCTGAGCTCCTGATGGGCTAGAGCATTGAGATAGTACGCCTCGGCCACCGCATCGTCGGCTCTGTTTACAGTGGTGGTAATGTCCAGAACCAATTCGTGGCCTCCTACTTCAATCAAACTCTGGGCCAGTCGAACCAGAGCAGGAATGTCGTCGGCAGTGGCTCCTCCAGCCGCCAATTGAGACTCATACAGCTCCCACGACTTTTGCAAAGCCTTGAGGGCGTCTTCGTTGCGCTGCTGAGAAATTCGGATCGATCCCAACACTGAATAAGACTCGGCGATACTGTCGTCCACCATGATAGCCTCCGTAATCAGCTTATCGCACATCTCTTCGGCCTCAGGCTCCATACACAAATCGGTCATCCAAATCTCAATCATTCCGCACAGCGCTTCGGCAAGCTTCTGGCGTAACCACGAGGCCTCCTCCTGGGCCTCGTCGCCAGAAGAAAGCTTTTCTCGCAGTCCCTGGACTCCCTTTTCAAACCATGAAATACCCGGCCGGTCTCCTGCCAGCTGACCCAGCCACAAGAACTTTTCTACACCACCGACTGTGCCCTCAGGATCCAACTGGGCACTCTTATCGAACAATGCATAGGCGTTTTGAGGGTTTCCCACTTCTAGGTATGCCTCTCCTAACAGCTGAAGAAGAGGTACATTATCCGGATTCTTCTCAGCCTCCGGTAACAGGAGA
Organism: Blastobotrys raffinosifermentans; assembly: GCA_003705705.2. Taxonomy (NCBI): domain Eukaryota; kingdom Fungi; phylum Ascomycota; class Dipodascomycetes; order Dipodascales; family Trichomonascaceae; genus Blastobotrys; species Blastobotrys raffinosifermentans. The sequence goes on from PPJH02000046.1 coordinate 45,667, forward strand.
GCAATACACTGTTCTGCCTGCGATGTGCTCAGTAATTCCCTTCCCTGTGCTACTAATTCCATGCTAAAACAACAAACGGTGGTCAAACAATCGAGCTCGAGATCACTTTTTGGCGGATTTTGGATTTTTTCAAGCCCCGCCCCGTGCGGCGTGAAAACTGGAAATCGGTCCTTTGGTTGATTTCATTCACCCATCTAATTACTACTTAATAACGACAAACAATGGATCCTGTGGAGGAACAGCAGCAGGAGCTCGACGTCCTGCGGTCGATCTACCCCGATGAGCTAGAAGAGCTGTCGGAAAAGTCTTTTAACATTCATATTGCATTGGACACTGCCCCCGTTCGACACCTGATTCTTCACATCGAATACCCTGACGAGTATCCTCAGGTGGTGCCGACTATTGCAGTAGAAGCGTCAGATGGATCGTATCTGGGACATGACGAGGACGGTGAAGGTGACGAAGACCAGGCTGATGGTCCTGCATTTGAGTTTGAGCCTGAAGACATTAAAGCATTGTCCCAGCAGATGGTGGACAATGCCGAAGAGAACGTAGGCATGCCTAGCGTGTTCACTCTAGCATCTCTACTCAAGGAGGCGGCCGAAGAAATTTACGGAGACAAGGTTAAAGAGCATGAAAAGCAGAAGGAGCGAGAGATTCTAATCCAGGAGGAGAAGGAGCAGGCAAAGTTCCGAGGTACCCCCGTTACTCCAGAGTCATTTGCCAAGTGGAGAGAAGGGTTCCGCAAAGAGATGGGTCTGGACAAGCCTGCTGACCAAGGTTCTACCAAGCTCACCGGTCGGGAAATCTTTGAGCGAGGACTGAACAAGGATGACGAAGAGGATGACGATGTCAAGGATACTACTGAAGGTGTGAAAGATATGACCGTAGGGGAGTAGGCGGTGGAGTAGCCTGTAAAATGTTTATGATAATGAATAGACAATGAATAGACGACAACTATTAGGGATGACCGTTCTAGCTAGTCCAACGGTACAGTTCCAGGAACGCATAGGAATGATTGTTCCAGCTATCCAACGGTACATTTCCAGGATGCAAGGAATAACGGTACATTTCCGGAATGCAAGAAATGCCGTATTGCTAAAAATGGTCAATTGATTTACGGCACAGCAGTGCCTCATAACAGTTTCTTGTCAATCATCTGCAATTGCGCCGAATTATCCCAACTAGAGCCAATTGGAGCCAATTGAGTTGCTTTGGATTAGCGTTTTCCCCCACCGACGATCCGGCCCTGCAGAAGCCTCAACGTCCGGGAATTGGAATATCCGTATTCAAAACCTCGTACTTTTAGGCAGTAGTTTAATTTAAAATGGGTCAAATTGAGATTATTTCAAACGTAAATAGGTTATCCAGCATCCTATGCTTAATAGCTGTCGAATGATGTCACAGCTGGTAGTAGAACTGTGCTCGGAAAGCTGTAGGATGGACCTGCACGACCGAGCCTCCGACGATGCTCCTCGGAGTTTTTTCTCTGGACCTGAATGTGGGGAAGGAAATGTGTTTTTGCATATAAAAGCGGTAGCTAGAGCGCTATATTGTCAGTAAACAAATGAAGTGGGCTCAATTAGTTCAGCTGAGTGCCTTGTTGGCCGGCGCTTCTGGTCAGCAGATTTTCAATGAGGCCAATAGCTCAGTGACATCTAGAAAGTTCACTCCAACCTACAAGCAGTCATCGTTTGCGTTTACCCAAAGCACCACGGTGAGATATGCTTCATCAGTGCCCAGTCCTACCACTACCTCTAAGTATGCTGATAGCTATGAGGAGCTCAAGCATCTGATCGGCAATGTTTCTACTACTAGCTGGGGCAATTGGGACCCCAGTGGACCCAAACCGACTGACACTGGTGATGAGTACGGCCAGGCAGCCTTCTCTGGACTATGGGAGTCGGCATCGTTGGCCAATTTCACTCGAGGAATATACTCCTCTACAGTGAGCCCAACTGCCATTCCTACTTCGGAGCTGGTGGTGCCTCCTTCAGACCCCTTCTCGTTCAGAGACGATCTGGCATTTCCATCCGACTTTATAATGGGAGTAGCAGGATCCGCAGTGCAAATTGAAGGCGCCGTGGCAGACGAGGGCAGAGGTCCAACGTTCCAAGAGGTGGAATACCCTGTGGAGGACTTTGTCACAAATGAGAACTATTACCTTTACAAGCAGGACATTGCTCGTCTGGCCGCAATGGGAGTCAAGTACTACTCTTTTAGTATTTCATGGACTCGGATTCTCCCATTTGGAGTTCCCGGATCCCCAGTGAATCAAAAGGGAATAGACCATTACAATGATCTTATCAACACAGTTCTGGAATATGGCATGATACCCATCGCTACTTTGCACCATTTTGATACTCCATTGAACATTTTCCAGAATTCCACATCCAAGTACGATTACACCTACACCAATGCGGGATTGTCCAACCACTCATTTGTGGATGCGTTTGTCAACTATGGTAAGATTGCCCTGACCCACTTTGCTGATAGGATTCCTATGTGGGTTTCTATAAACGAACCTAATATGGGCGCTGCCAATGCTCAAGGAGTAAAGAATGCCCTGCTTGGTCACTCCAAACTGTACCATTTTTACCATGACGAGATTAAGGGCCAAGGGCAATTTGGAATCAAGTTCACACTGAGTTTCGGAATTCCTCTCGACCCCCTCAATTCCACTCATGTTGAGTACGCCGAGAGATACAACCATTTCCACATTGAGCACTTTGCCAGGCCAATCTTCCTGGGCCAGGACTACCCTCAGGACTACTCGGACATGTGGAAAGACACAGACCTTGACTACAAGCTGAGTGATGATGACCTGAAGTTAATTGCAAACACTTCCGACTTTTTAGGCGTAGACCCATACACAGTGACGGTGATTGCACCTTCAGACCAGGGTGGAGAGGCCTGTATGGCCAATGTCAGCAATCCTCTGTGGCCATACTGCGCCGACCAGATCTCCGAAGACATTCACGGATGGGCAATTGGATACGGATCTCAAAACTATGTATACACCACCCCCTCGTATGTCCGATCAGCTCTCAATTATCTGTGGAACACGTTCAAAAAGCCAGTGCTTGTCTCGGAATTTGGGTTTGCCGAGTGGATGGAAGAGGAGAAGGACTTGAAGGCCCAGTTGTTTGATTCGTCCAGATCGGCGTACATCAGATCTTACCTCAATGCCATGCTGGAAGCGATTCACTTTGACAATGTCCACGTCATGGGAGCTTTGGTATGGAGTTTTGCTGACAATTGGGAGTTTGGAGACTATGGAGCACAGATGGGCATGCAAATGGTGAACCGAACCACCCAGGACCGACGGTATAAAAAGTCCTTCTTTGACTTTGTGGACTTTGTAGAACAGCGAAGGTCGCAGTGATGAGTGAAATGTAGTTGAAATAAATATTCTACAGTACCAGATGTGATGATGAGTGAAATGTAGTTGATGTAAATATTCTACAATACCAGATGTGATGATGAGTGAAATGTAGTTGATATAAATATGTCTACAGTACTAAATGAGAAGGTCGTCAATAGACCCTTGGTTTTGAGTGGAGGAGGACTGAGGTTGAGACGAAGTCTGCGAGTTCTGAGAATTGGTCTGAGATTGACCCCAGATGTTGTTCTTTATGTTTTCCTGGGCAAGGTTACCAAGACTGTTGTTTGAAGCAGTCTGCTGGGGCTTTGGTCGCTTAGCGGCGGTCTCCCACAGAGATCCAAACGCATCGTCAGTCTTTTTCTTAGGTTGGGTCTGAGATGATCCCATACCCATAGACATAGGTTGTGTCTGAGATGATCCCATGCTCATAGATCCCATAGATCCCATAGATTGTGCCTGGCCCATGGATCCCATGGATCCCATTCCTCCTACTGGCTGCTGGGGAACGTTAGAAGCAAACGAGGAGAATCCACCCAATGCAGGACTGGGCTGGGCAGTGGACTGTGCGGTGGACTGCGCAGACAGAACTGGCTGAGAAGCTGGCTGAGCAGCAGGCTGAGCGGGAGTGGATTGCATGGCAGCAAAAAGGTCATTGATTTGCTGCTTTGCGTTATTAGTAGGAGCAGCAGCAGATGTAGTAGTAGAAGGCCCAGGAGCAGACTGAAAGTCGTCAAAGTCGTCATCGTCGTCGTCCTTTGCGGCGGCCGAAGAAGAAGATGCAGCGGCGGCGGGGGGCTCGTCGTCGTCAAAAGAGATAAAGTCTGCTACAGGCTCTGGCTTTGGAGCAGGAGGCTTTCTAGAGGAAGAGGCGGAGGAAGAGGCAGCAGCAGCTTGTTCGTGATAGCTGTCACCGGCTCCTGGGACTTCATATTCTTCAAAATCGTCATCGTTAGAGTACCCAGGGCCCCGATAATTGGAGCCATCAAACCCACCGCCATCTCCAAACACTCTGCCTTCGTAACCACCGCCAAACTCGAGCGATTCTGAGCCAAAGCCGCCATACTTTCTACCTGTACCGCCAAATCCAGAAGGCTCGTTGCCAATGCCAGAGTACTTTGCCTTGTTTTGACGGGCCTTTTTACGCTCCGATCGGATCTTGTCCACATCGGACAGCAGAGACAGCAGCTCCTTTGCACGATTGCGAATATTAATGCCCTGGTCCTTGCCATTGTGGTCAATGTAATGGAAATGCTTGAGCATGTCAATGACAGCCGAGTGGGAGCGGGCGTAGTCTACCACTCGCTCAGACCCATTCTTGACCAAAAACTCCAGCAACTGTAGGGCCTTGTAAATCTGGCGCCATTCCTCGGCGGACTTTTCGGTGAACCGCTTGTAAATCATGGGCATAATCTCGTGGAAATGAGTGTACGAGTTTGTTCCGTCCGCAATCTCCTGCATCAGAGTGCTACTGGCACCCCAGGGCTCGTTATTAGTGGCCTCCCGGACCTTTGCCTCCATCTCCGTCAAGTTCATGACCACGTTCTGGGCCTTGCGAACGTATGCCTTGACATCATAGATGGAAATGTTGGAGATTGTATCTCGCAGATTGTCCATGTTCCGTTTTTTTCACACCCTCTGGCTCTCTAGTTTTGGCTTCGGTTGTTGCGGACGTGTTCGACAAACCGACCGGCCACGGCTGCATCCCCGCCATATACTTGATTACGAAACGCGATAGTTAATAACAAGAAAACGGAAAAATGAAAATTCACGTGCCTCTGCTCACGTGCATCTGCCCACATGGAACCCACGTGCCTGCGTGTGCTGACACGTGTAGCGGCCCCTGCCAATTCAGGCCCCTCCCAATTCTGCAAACGTCATACCCAGTGTGGGAGTATTACACTGCCTAGAACAGCCATAGTGGGGCAGTGGAGATTAGCCGCTACTTGTTACCCCGTTGCCCCCGGCGCCCCCTTTGGTTACCGATTATTATGGGTACAGGTTGGGGTTGGGGTTGCTATGGAGATTAGGTCGATTCAGGCCAGCCAGGGCAATTAGTGCAATTAGTGCAATTAGCTGCACTGGACAGCCAAATGTTCTACAGGGTTCCAAGCAGTTCCAAGCGGTTGCAAGCGGATCCGAGCGGTACTACGCGGTTCCCGTACCTACCTTTTTGCCACCCAATAATTGGGCCCAATAGGGACGCGAGCCGCGATTGGCCTACCGTTTTGGGCAAAGACCACGTAATTGCTTTTTCCCATAGGCCAGGCAAAAAAGTAACACAAAAAAAACAGAGTATCCTGGTTGCTTCCGGTCTTGTTTTTGCCCCCTTTACACATATATAAATGCTCAGGAACGCATTTGCAATCTCCAAACGTCAATTCCACCACTCGAGAATCGCAATGGGTAACAAGGTTTTCTTCGACACTTCTATCAACGACGAGCCTGCCGGCCGCATTGAGTTCCAGCTCTACGACGATGTCGTCCCCAAGACTGCTGAGAACTTCCGAGCACTTGCTACTGGAGAGAAGGGCTACGGATACAAGGACTCGATCTTCCACCGAGTCATTCCCGAGTTTATGCTGCAGGGAGGAGACTTTACCAACCACAATGGTACTGGAGGAAAGTCCATCTACGGTGCCAAGTTCCCTGATGAGAACTTCACCAAGAAGCACACTCGACCTGGTCTTCTGTCCATGGCCAATGCTGGACCCAACACCAACGGTTCCCAGTTCTTCATCACCACCGTGCCCTGCCCCTGGTTGGACGGAAAGCACGTTGTGTTTGGTGAGGTGACCAACGGATTTGACGTTGTCAAGAAGATTGAGTCCTACGGTACCCGAAACGGTACCACCAAGGCCACCGTCAAGATCACCAACGCTGGTGAGCTCTAAGTGTAGATAGCTAAGGATCAATAAAGATTTCTTCTTAGTTTATTTGAGGTATTGATACCAGTTGTGATCATTCAATCGGTTCATTGTTCTGTTCATTGTTCAGCCAGTCTGTTCAATTGATAGTTCAGTTTAGAGTTTTGTTCATTGTTCTGTTCATTGTTCACTGCCGGCTGTTGACTAAACTGTGTCAAGTGGTTACTCTGTGAGTAGTTTCGGCATAGTCAACGATTTAGTCAGTTAGTCCAATTGATATATTCAGTTCACTGTTCTGTTCACTGTTCGTTCATTGTTCTGTTCACTGTTCTGTTCAGTGTTCTGTTCATTGTCCTGTTCATTGTTCAGCTAGTCTATTCAGCTGGTTTGTTCAACTGGTCTATTCAATTGATACACCTAGATGATATCAGTAATTCAGGTCTGTTCATTATTAGTTCAATTAGTACATGTGCGTTTCAGTCAGCTATTCAGTTCAGTTAGTATATTGCTATTCTGCTCAGGTGTTGGATTGCGTTCCTCAGCATAGTGGCAGGCCATTGTCGTCACCATTCATTATCACTATTCTAACCACTAGTCCAGCTAATGGTCAAACTAGTGTTCAATTGGTATCCAACTAGTGTCCAGTTGTTGTTCGATTAGTGTCTAGTGTCCACGTTCCAGCTGGTGACAATTACTGTCCAGAGTCCAGTTGGTGCCCAATTAGTATCCAGCTAGTGTCCAGTGCACAGTTGTGCAAGTCAGCATGTCATTGTGATGGAATAGTCTAGTGTCCCGGGGAAGGAGGCATAGTCTAGTGACCCGGAGAAGGAGGCATCTAATGTCCCCGGAGAAGGAGGAATGGTCAGATCTTCCTCGTCCTCTGAAGAATTGGACTCAGTGTCCGACTCTACCTCTGCCCCTTCTTTTTCTCCTGGCTGAATAGGATAAAATACCCGTCCCTCATTATCAGAATCAAGCACTACTTCGCCCTGGCTATCAGGGCAGTAATCACAATCAACCTCATCGGACGCAGTCCTATCACTCAATTGACAATCTTTCACCTCCGGTTCTGCACACTCTTGACTGGACACCAAAACGTGCTCTTGGTTATCATGAAGCAAAGAAATGTCTTGCACACACATTCCCTCTGGTACGGATTCTGTAAAACTCCAAAGTCCATGACTGCCTACTCGTAAATAATGGGACTTTAGAATAGAAATGCCCTTCTCAGGGCTCACAATGCCATTCTTGCGCGCCAGCGTCAGCTGTCGTACTCGGCGCACTCCTTTTTCTACATCCACCACCCGCTCTACTACCTGCTTGCGTTTGCGACTGGGCTTGATAGTTTGTGCTACTTTGAGCTGGGCCTTTAGACGCCCTGGCTTGCCTGATAAATAACTGCCATCTGTAGGTTCATTTTCCTTGTTACTCTCCTTATCTCTTGTTCTGGTTCCTTTTGCCTTTGTACTTTTCTGTTTGGCTTTGCCCTTCCCGGAGTTCTCTTTAGTGTTCATCGTGTTCGTGGTATTCGTCTTGTTCATGGTGTTTGTCTTGTTCGTCTTGTTCGTGTTGGTGCTATCCATTTCGTCAGGAGCTCCGCTCACATCGTGTAACTCTCCTTCTATTGTCCTGTCTTTATCATCGCTACTAGGCTCTTGTCCTTTTGGCCTGTATTTGTATCGTCTCAACTGCATCGTGGTGATTGAACGGCATGCGAGAGATAAATATCTTGCAGAAATGTCCGTCCCGACATTAAATGCCATCAAACAACACTTAGTTCACAGGAGTGCAATTACAACAGAATAACAATAATGGATATAATAAAGGACATAATAATAGAGTTCCCTGTAATAACAATAACCAGTTGTGATAGAATAATAGAGCCCAGGCATTTCCACGCTCTCGCCATGGCACTCTAGTCCGTCTACTCCTAATCACAACTACTCCTATTCACGACTGCACGACACAAACCACACTAACTACAAAGTTGGCAATGGTAAAAACACTGACGGTCGACAAATTAGACGTGTACTCAATTGTATATGTTAATTTTCGATGCTCTAAATGTTACCAGACTTCTTGAGCTGGAAGTAAGCAATGCCGAAAGGAGCGCCAACTCCAACGACTATGTTAGTACCAATACGAATAACCAGCTAATCATGGACAAACTGTCCCCTGAACCAACTGTCTCGTGGAGCATAGACCCCATGGACCCATGAACCGTAAACTAAAACTTACCGAAAAATCCCCAGTGAAGAACCCAGTAGGGGACGTACTTGCGGCCGTGAACCTTGAAAGGAAGGTTAGAGTATGGGCCAGAAGGAAGGTGACCTCCTCGAGCAACCGAAGAAGTAGAGAAGCCACGGCGAGCCACAGTTCGAAGTCCCTGACGAGCAAGCATTACGAATAGTCAATGAATGTTTTTGACAAATCTCAAAGCTTTGTTAAAGGTTTTAGTGGGATGATTTGGCCGCACCGGCCCAAAAGGCGGTCTGTGATTGGTCGGGCCGGAGAACGCAAAAAGTGACACCACCGATTGAATCCCGTTCAACTCTTCAAACTCTTACAAAATGGCCGCAGCTATCAAGCCCATTGTTGGTACTCTTAAGCGACGAATTATTCTCGACATTACCACTGGTAAGTTTGCTCAGCGTCTTGGACATTGTTTGCATGGTTAACTAACTTCAGGTTTCGGTACGGTTTGACGATATGACGAGTGATTGAAATGTGAAAATACTAACAACAGCTCTGGGAGGAGTGTTTGGTGCTGCCTGGTGGTACGGATTCCACAAGAAGCAGGTAACCAAGCGTGACGCGTGGTATGCTGAGTACGAGAAGACCAAGGCTGCTGAGAACGCCGAGTAGATTATCTGAGCATCCATAATAATGGCTACCAACAATCTATCCTATTCAATCTATTCATCCTTCTAACATCTCCTGGCCATTATCTTGACCATCCATCTTGACTATCTATTGTTCTATTATCGTTGTTCCTATTGCTATTCCTCGTTCTATCATCACTGGTATCGTTTATCGTTCCCCTGCACCATTCATCTTGTATACTATGGACTATGTTGGTTCTGCTAGTTGTCCTATTCCGTTGCTCCTAGGCTTGTAAATTGACATTGTCATTGACACCAGTTCACTAGTTTTAGTTCCGTTGTAGCTCTTAGAATAGTTCTCACGTCTGCCTTGTTTAGTTGTGCTCATTGAGCCTGTCTTATGTCCATTGTTGTAGCAATACTACTATTTCGCCATTATTAATGTCATTACTATATCATTATTTACCATTATTTATATTTCATTATTTATATCATTTATATTTACCATTATCCATTGCTCCATTTCCATCCATTCCCTCACAATATAGCCCCTACTCTTTGATGGATCAGCCTTCTATCTTATCACAACATGGACTTTCAGGAGCTACGGTCTGGGGCCCTGGAGGCCCTGCTAACAATAATAGATTCCATTCCAAACCCAAAAAAGTCTCTAGTTCTCGACAAGAACCTGAACGCAACTCTATCTTCAGTGGCATCGTTTTCAACCCTCAAAGAACACGGAGTCGATCGCATCTTTTGGCTCCAGACTCCAAATCTCGCCTCGTCCATGCCCTTGAACGACTCGGCAGTGGTATATCTGGCCTCTTCTTATGACTACAATTGCGTCAAGATTATATCTTCTCATGTCCAGCATGTAATCGAGACTGCCTCGGGCTCTTCTGGTTCGCCTGATGTTCACATCATCATGGCCCCTGAGGCTACGCTGGCAATGAACCAGGCTCTTGAAGACGCCAGCATTCTAGGCGACGCTTCGGTGCACTCATGGCCCGTGTACTTGTTACCTAGTGACGGTGATTTGCTAACTCTCAACTTGCCTGGAGGAGGGTTTAAGGACTTGTACGTCAACGAGGCGTCCAGTCCTATATACTACGGTGCCCAGGCAATTGATGCTCTGCAGCAAAAGTATGGACTAATCTCCCGGATCACCGCCAAAGGCGACGGTGCTCAAAAGCTGGTAGACATTTTGCTTCGTAAACGTGACGGCAGGCGCACGGACCTGTCATCAAAGCTGTCTAAACTATCTGTAGAACCGTCTCCCGAAGTGCAGTTTGAGTACCGATACTCAAACATTTTTGTGGGAACCACTATCGACCAGCTAATTGTAATTGACCGGCAGGCTGACCTTCTCACTCCCCTGCTGAGCCAACTTACATACCAGGGTCTGGTAGATGAATTCTACCCAATCTCCGACTCTGGTCAGGTAGAATTGCCGGCCTCCATTGTCAACCCTCCTGCCAATAATAATAACCAAGGCAACTCCTCGACCTCAAATGCATCATCATCTCTATCTACAGAGACAAAGAAGACCACTCTGGGCCTTTCTCATGGCAACGACTTGTTCTCAACTATCCGGGATCTCAACTTTTCAATGGTAGGTCAAACTCTCAATAAAGTTGCCCGTCAGCTACAGGCAGACTATGAACAACGCCATGAAGCAAAGACAGTGTCAGAAATCAGACAGTTTGTGTCTAGGCTGGGCGGACTCCAGACCGTCCACCAGGCCCTGCGTTTCCACACTTCGCTTGCCGAACAATTAATGACAAAAGTGCAGGATGACGAATTCAACAAATCTCTAGAAATCCAGCAAAACCTCCTTGCTGACACCATGGACCTCAAGACTATTCATTTGATGATTGAGAACATGATCGGTCAGGGGGCGTCTCTTGCCACGGTCCTGCGATTACTGGCAATCGAGTGCCTGTGCAACGGCGGAATCAAGCCAAAGGAATTGACGTACCTAAAGCAGGAAATCCTACAGAGCTACGGATACAAACACATTCTAACCTTACAAACCATGGAGCGAGTAGGCCTCATTTTCCCTCGTTCACCCTCTGTTCCAAACAACTTCCCTTCTCTGCGAAGGTCTCTCAACCTCATTTCAGACCAGCAACAGGAATTGTCCACAGAGCCAACCGATACTACCTTTGCATATTCCGGTTACGCTCCTCTGAGCGTGCGGTTGGTCCAATGTGTGGTGGACAAGCAGGCTGCTATTCGTCCTCGAAGATTCCAAACTCAGTCCTCTGGCTCTGGATCTGCTCCCTCTGGCCAGGCTTCTTCTTCTCTCAGTAGTTCAGTAGGCTGGAAGGGAGCTGAAGACATTGTGCGATTAGTCCCAGGCGCTACCGTAGACCAGGTCCAGCGCAGCGAGACTCAAGTGAGGGAGGGAAAGCTGCGCAAGATTCTCACCCGTAACTCTCCAAACCGCGAAAAGACAAACACTCTGGTGTTCTTCCTGGGGGGCATAACGTACGCCGAATTGGCTGCTCTTCGCCATGTCGCATCAAAGCCTGGTCTTTCCACAAACTTGATTGTCGCATCTACAGGATATATCAACGGCCAAAAAGTGGTGTCTTCTAATCTGTTGTAACGTTAAGATAAATAAACTTTTGCCTGTACATCTGTACTACATCTGCTTAAGAAAAGTTAACTTGTAGACGGAGAGAGAATGGCAATGCTGAGTCGGTAATGACCACTTCCTCTCCAGAGGCCATCAACTGGTTGAGACTCTTGGTCAAATTGGGGCGAGTGGCCTCTTCAAGCTGAGGAGGAGATCGCAGATACAGAGACTTTGATCCAGTGGCTAAAGAAGGACTCTTAGTCTTTGTGTCAGGGCGGTCTTGCAAAAGCTCGATAAATTCTTCCAAGGTAATGTCTCCACTGACAGTGATTGGAGCAGCAATGTTTCCACACACTGGACAGTCCTCCTTCTTTTGATGCTCAAAGGTATATGTGTATACCGAATCATTCCCCGTGTACATCATGTAGTTTTCCAAGTACGGGTTTGCCGAGGTTGCAATCTTGAATGCTTCATTGCAACAGGCTGCCGCGATAATAGCATTAGTAGATGCAATGGCCGGAATGATGTTCTTTACCAATCCCTGGGTCAATGAATAGGTCACTCCAGAAATTCCATACTCTAGAGCTCGCTTTTGGGCAGTCTCATACAGCCACAGAATATGCTCAGGGTTATCAGTATCAATTTTTACGTCTGGGAACAAGCGGGGCCATTCTAGAACTGACGCCCATTCAATGCAATGCTCGGCCACCCGAGGAGTGTTGGCAATGGTGCAAATAGGGTAGGTTGTTTGCTTGCCTAGCATGTCTAAAGAGCATTCATAGCACGATGAAATGGTAGGCAGAATCACCCTGGCCTGACCCTTGAACCCCTCAGTACCTCCGTCAATTAATGGCTTGAGCGATTCTGGGTTGGAGCTATCAACAAGGTTCACCAAAGTAGCATTGATCCATCGCCTGGCCTCCACAGAATCCAGTCCACAAATGACAATTCCAAACTTCATGTAGAAATCGTCATCCTTGTCTTGAATCTTGCAAAAATGAGGCGTAATCTCAACCCCTTTGACCCTATTCATGACAAACTCCGCAGCCACCGTAGCTTTGGGCTGCCCTACATCCTTTTCTCGGAACAGAAACTGTCGGTTCAGGTTGGACAGATCAATTGTATCCATATCAATCACATGGATGTCTGTAAACCCCGAAAGCGCAAGGTTCTTGAGAATTTCACATCCCAATCCACCAGCCCCGATAACCAGCACCTTGACACTCTTGACAAACTCCGCCACTTGAGGGCCCGGAACAAACTCCGGAATGCTAAACGGACCCTTGTGCGATACTATACGCGTAATCGGACTACCCAGTCAGCCTACACATTGCTCAAATCCTTTCCTTCATCATCTTACCTCTCAGTCATGATGCCGATAAGCTCTGAGTGTGCCCTTGCGTGCAAGTGGTGAACTTGGGCTCCGACGGAGCGCCCCACGAGCCGCGCAGCCGCACATTTATCGATATTTTTCAAAATGATCACTTCGGAAAGATTAGAAAAATCTCTAATTAGAGACTACTGATTGCCATGAGAAACCTCCTTACTGCGCACAGGGGCATTGCAAATGTGTGCTCCAGGGAGGCGCCGGATCTGCCATTGTCGGCGGTAGCCTTTGATCCGGCTTTTGACAAGCTGGTGTGTGCGTTTGGCCCTGGCGACCTTCCATGCATTGAGATCCAGCAGCTATTTGTAAGTACAGGGCATCTGAGATAACTAGGTCAATTGGCTAACTGGTTTAGAAAAACGGAAAGAGCGAGACGTTTGCCTTTTGGGATCTACCGGACGACGAGGAGTGCAAAGTGTGCGACCTAAAGTACTTTGCGGAGACCAATTCTGCCGTGGTAGTGCTGTCTAATGGTGATATTGTCAACGTTGTGGGCGCTGATGAATCTATTCCTGGTTCGGAGCCTACAATTGAGATTGTGGGATCAATCGATGGCGGAATCCATGACGCTAAATGGAGCCCCGATGAAGAAATCTTGGCTCTGGCTACCCCAAAGAGCATGATTCTTCTTAGTAAGGTATTCGATCCTATCGAGGAGATGGAAATTGATGTCAAGGACTTGTCAATGTCGAAGCACGTTTCGGTGGGATGGGGTAAGAAGGAAACCCAGTTTCAAGGAAAAGGTGCAAAAGCAAAGGCACTTCGAGACCCTACAGTGCCTGTTAAGGTAGATCAAGGAACGGTTTGCCCTGGTGATGACGGAAAGCGCACAGTTTCGTGGAGAGGAGATGGTGAGTATGTTTCTGTGTCCTGCACAGACATTATTCCCGACGAATCGCAGGAATCCACTCTTACCAGACGTACAATTCGAGTCTACTCTCGTAACGGAGAGCTCAACAGCGTCTCAGAGCCCGTAGATACAATGGAGCATCAAGTTGCATGGCGTCCCTCTGGAAATGTGATTGCCAGCGTACAAAGGGATCCTTCTAGAGCCGATGCAAAGGGACCTGACTTGATCTTCTTTGAACGAAATGGCTTACGACGTTACGAGTTTTCTTTACGCATAGCTTATGATACTCCTGTGTTAGATCTAGCTTGGAATTTGGACTCTGAGGTTCTAGCAGTTCATTTGCCTGACCGAATTCAACTGTGGACCACCAAGAACTATCACTGGTACCTTAAGCAAGAGATTGTACCCCGTAAGAAGGGGTCTGTCCCCAGCAGAATTATGTGGCATCCTGAAAAGCCCCTATCTCTACTGATCTGTTACCAAAATGGCCCTGAAACTCACTTGGAGACCCATCAGTTGCTGTGGTCAACAATTTCTGGGTCTACCTACCGACCTGACGATTTTGGAATCACCGCCGTAGTTGACGGTTCTTTAGTCAAGGTCACTCCGCTTGCAATTGCTAACACTCCCCCGCCAATGTCATATACTCAGTTCGAGGTCGAATGCACGCCTATTAATGCCGCCGTTTCTAAGACTGGCCGTCGATTTGGTCTCTTGCTGTCTGACAAGGTAGCCATTGCTGAGTGGGATACAGAGCGTTTGGCACAGAAGAGGCGTCCCGCCAGCCCATCTGTTGTTTCCACCATTGACATTGCAGATCTGTCGATTGTTCCCAAGCAAGTTGCGTTTGTGGGAGACGACGTAGCTGCTGTTGCTGGTGACTGCGATGACGGTTCTTCTGCGGTGTTCCTTTTGAGTGTAGATACTAAGCAAGTTTTGGCGTCTCACAAATTCACTCCTGAAGTGTTTGTGATTCGATCGCGGGCTGACTTTGAAGCCTTGTTAGTAGAGACCATTGACGGAACTGTCCACAGCATTTCTAGTCCCTTTGACCAGGTGGAACAGCTTGTTACTATGCCACAGCGATGCGAGACCATTTGTGGTACTCCTGAAGGCATGATTTTTGGACTGTCTGGCAATGGAAAACTCTATGCCAACACCAAATTGTTATCTCCCTCAGTGACTTCGCTGATGCTAACAGAATCGCATGCCATTGTCACCACCGCTCAGCATTACCTCAAGTTTTGTCACATCATGCCCTCTGCTCAAGAAATTACTATTCCCGCTGACGACTCAGTAAATGACGAAAGATGTCGAGCTATTGAGCGAGGTTCGTTGTTGGTCGCGGTGGTTCCTTCAAAGACTTGCTTGACCTTGCAGGCACCTCGAGGTAACCTTGAGACTGTATTCCCTCGAATCATGGTACTTACCGAAGTCCGAAAGCACATTTCCAACCTGGAGTACCGTGCTGCCTTTGCTCTGTGCCGCGCTCACCGCATTGACCTTAACATTCTGCATGATTATGCCCATTCCCTGTTCAAAGAGAACACCGCACTGTTCTTGGACCAGCTCAAGAGCACAGAGTACATTGACTTGTTCTTGAGTGGACTCAAAAACGAGGATGTTTCCGAAACAATGTACAAACAAACCCTCCAGGAGTCTGAAGATCCAAACATTCAGGAGAAGATGACCCCTGAAGTTATTAAGAACAAGGTCAACATTGTTTGTGACCTTATTCTCAAGGTGCTCAATACTGAAAAGTACAAGAAAGCTGGCTACCTTCAGAGCATTCTCACTGCATTTGCCTGTAAGGATCCTGCGGATTTGGAGTCTGCTCTAGAATTTGTAAGTGCCCTAAGATCCAAGAACATCGCTGAAGCCGAGGAAGCCATTCAGCACCTGTGCTTCCTCCAGGATGTCGAGCTACTGTACAACACTGCCCTGGGACTGTATGATTTGGACCTTACTCTTCTAGTTGCCCAGCAATCTCAAAAGGACCCCAAGGAGTACTTGCCTTTCCTACAGGAATTGCAGAAGCAGGGCCTGTTGAGAAGAAAGTTCTCTATCGATACTCACCTGAAAAAGTACTCAAAGGCCCTTGGTCATTTGGCTGAGATGGAAGGAGAAGATTCTTTCCAGGAGGCATTGGAGTACATCAAGGATCATCAGCTGTACAAGGATGCTCTGAGAATCTATAGATACTCTTCAGAAAAGCAGAAAGCGATTCTCCATATCCAGGCTCCTTACTTGCAGGGCAAACGATTGTATTCGGAGGCTGCTCTGGTGTATGAATTTCTGGGAGAAAATGATGATGCGCTGGACGCTTATCAGCTTGCTGGAGATTGGAGACAGGCATTGGCATTGGTGCACCTCCCTGAATTTGACCAAGAACGACGAGATGATGTCACCCAGCACCTGGCAGATCTCACTCTAGAGTGGAGACAGTACAAAGATAGTGCCATTATCAACCTGGAGTATCTAAAGGATATTGCGCAAGCGGTGAGATGCTACTGCAAGGGCTACCTGTTTGACGACGCAATTCGTATTTGCACCCTGCACAAGCTACCTGAGTTGTTAGAGAAGGAAGTAGACCCCATCCTTTTGGAGTCATTTAGTACAATTTCTGAGCTCCTGGCGGACTGCAAGGGACAGGTGGAATCTCAAGTGAAGCGCATTCGAGAGCTTCGTGAAAAGAAGACACAAGACCCATTGGCGTTTTACGGAGGCCCTGATGCCAGTGACGCTCCCGATAATGTGTCATTGGCCCCAACAGAAACTTCTACTGCGCCATCTTTCTTTACTCGATACACTGGAAAGACTGGAGGTACCGCAAAGACTGGAGCATCTCGAAAGACTGCAAAGAACAGACGTCGAGAGGAACGAAAGCGAGCTCGAGGTAAGAAGGGGTCCATCTATGAGGAAGAGTACCTTATCAACTCCATGAGCCGACTTGTGGAGCGACTGGATACTACAGAGCCTGACGCTGTGAGTCTGATTGAGGGACTACTTAAGAGGAACATGCGTGACCATGCGTACCAGATTCAGAGAGAGTTTGTTCTGATCCGACAACGATTGAGTGAAGTTGTGGGAGAGGTGTTTACGGTTTCTGATCAGGATCGGGAGCGTTATGATGACGACGGAAACATCTACTACGTTGACCCTCCGAAGGTACCTGAGATCAAATCGTTCCCTCGAAAGGAATCTTTAGACTATTAATGCCATGTAATTTTATAATGCTACTTGATCATTCTTTATAGCTACCTGTTGAGCTCATGCTCGACCTTTTGAGCCTGTATTTGGACTTGAATCTCTTGATCAGACGCTTTTTGGGGTCGACTTCAGTGGGAGGTGTGGGTTCACTAGCGGTGGCCATGTCTTCAACGACGATAACAGGAGATTTTGCCTTTCTGCGGATGGTATTGATAAACCTGGATGCAATTGTGCGTCTCATAGTAGGAGGATATTCTCTAGCTGTAGCAAAGGTAGCGGTAGACGCACCGGTGGTGGGACAATTGGGAAGTTTGAGCTCATCAAAGGCATGTGGTTGTGCATGCTGTGGAGATGTATTATTCATCTTATCCTTCCAAAGATTCTTGATACCATTCTCCCAGCGCTGGCTAAAATAGCTTAAAGCGTCATTGTCACTGCTATCACTGGATTCGTAAGCAATTGGGGTGTTGGGATGCACGTAGACGAATTGATGGTCAGGAAGACATGTTGGGGCAGAATTTTCTCCAAGGCTTTCTAAGGCCCTAGCAGACTTTTGTGCCTCCGTAGGCATCACAGCTGCATGGCCCTTGGGAGTGTTGGGAGAAATTGGCTGCAAAGGAGTAAGCTGTACGGAGCTAATTTGGTTTTTGGGAGTTGCAGAACTCAATGTAGATGGTGACTTGAGGTTGACTTCAAATTCACCGGCTTTTCCAAGCTTTTCATCCAGCTTTTCTTCCCATGCTGAGAAGTTAAATTCTCCATCAGAATTACGAGGAAGATTACAAAAGGGGCTCGATTCTGCTGACCCTATTACTAGGATTTTCCCTCTCCTGCCATCAGATGAAAATTCAGAGATAGTAGGAGATGAGTTTGTGTGGAAGGGAATCATTGAAAAGGACTGGCGGGAGGAGTTGGAATCAGATTCTAAGCTGCTGGGCAGGCTGTTAACCTGCATTGGCTGTTGTTGTCTGTCGGCCAGTGGACTATCAAATGCAAAAGAAGAGCACAAAGGAGCAGAAAACGGCGAGTCCTGCTGTGGTCTAAAAAAGGAATTGCGAATAGGAAACAGCCTTTGACCGCCACTGTCTTGCTCCGGAGAGGACAAACTGTTACTAGAGGACTTTGTGACACTTTCTGTGTAATCTTCAGAGTCTTGAGGGTCCAAATTTGCGGGAAGCAATGTCCGCGAGCGCAGCAAGCTCAATTTGTAGTTAGGACTCGTTGGCACTGTTCTAGGTCTTTGAATAGGTGCAGGTAATGGGGAGCTAGTTGAAGCAATTGGAGCGGTCTTTGGCTCACAATAGAGGGTAGGACCGTTTGCGCTGCCAATAACTACGTCCCTTAAATTAGTAGCAGACCACTGTTTAGATAACTTGCTTGTCATTGACGAAGGATTGGAGTCAACTCCATTGGGATTGTCTACTAATCCGTAGTATACGTCGCGATCGTAATCAATTGACCTCTTGATGCTAGTGCGTCTAGCAGCCTTTGACTTTGGCCTCATTGAAGACTTTGAGATCTTTAGCGGAGCAGTAGCAACGGTACATCTGGGTTTGCTACATCCACAGTCACAGCCATCATTGGGACAGGAGCAATTGAAGCACGAACAATAGATGCAGCTACAAGTCATAGCAGTTGCAATGAGCGCGGGGATAATTTAACATAATAAAGCTGCATGATAATGACATTGTTGTGTCACGTGATGTCTATGACGATGATAAAGGCTATTTGGACGATTTTGGACGATTTGGCCTATGTTCTTGTTACAAGATGGTCCATTCCGGGAACAATAGACTGTTCAGCACTTAGCTCTACACATTATAGTGCATTTAGCACTCGTTACTGGGTTAATTCCGGCAATACGCCGGTAATAGTGCCATGGCAGCTAAGAACCGCCGGGAAATGACGTGCGCCCCACCCGTTGCGGCGCAACGCACACCGGCCCGGCATACCCCGGGATAACCTCCAAGGTTGTGAAAAAGATGAAATAAATGCTGGACCCGATCTCCTGGAAGACCTCCGTATATTGTTGCACCAATTAACAAACGTTTTTGCATTTTTGATAGCTAGTCCAAAGGGTGATAATTTGGGTTGGATTTTCCGGGTATTACTGGGCATTACTGAGCGTTAAACGATTTGAGGATAATCTTCCCCCAGGGCTTCCCATTTCAGGCAGGTGAGAGAGGTTAATTAAACAAGAGAAGAAAACAAGGTTTTGACGACTGCTTGTCGCTTCGACTCTCGTTTAGCATTTTTTGATTATCACAATGCAGTGTTCAGTGGACAATGAATATGATGGGCAAATAGGAGTACGGGTGAGTGCCATTTTTGTCATTTTGGTGGGAGGGTCGTTTGGAGCTCTACTGCCAATCGTGGCTACTCATTCGTTATCACCGATTAGACTCCCAGACTTTGTGTTTTTTATCGCAAAGTATTTTGGATCCGGGGTCATTGTGGCTACTTCGTTGATTCATCTTCTGCAGCCCGCCAACGAAGCTCTCACAAACGAGTGTCTGGGAGAAGGATGGCAGGAGTATCCTTATGCATTTGGAATTTGTTTATTGGTAATCTTTTTGACGTTTCTGGCAGAGCTGGTATCACTAAGGTACCTTAAGAGGATGGGCATGGAGCATACCCATGGACCCAGTGGGTTGACAGATCACACTTTGGCAGAGCTTGAGGGTACAAAGGGACCTCGAGATTCAGGGGACTGTGCTGATAATAACATGGGCACGGTCCACACTCATCAGCATACTCATGATCACTCGTCGAGTGAATATAGCGACGATTTGGAAAATTGCAAGCCGGCAACCGTGGCAGCAGATTTGGGAGGCATTTTGATTCTAGAGTTTGGTATCATTTTCCACTCTATTTTTGTGGGCCTTACTCTAGCGGTGGCCGGCGAAGAGTTTAAGATGCTTTACATTGTACTTGTGTTCCACCAGCTGTTTGAAGGATTGGGACTGGGTACTCGTCTGGCAACTGCACCATGGCCCTCTAACAAGCGATGGCTTCCATGGGTGTTGGCGGGAGCGTTTGGACTGACCACGCCAATTGCCATTGCTATTGGCTTGGGAGTACGAAATGCATACGCACCAGGGTCGTCGACGGCTCTCATTTCTAATGGGATTTTTGACTCCATTTCGGCGGGCATTCTGCTTTACACTGGACTGGTAGAGCTGATGGCTAATGAATTTTTGCATTCACATGATTTTGAGCGAGCGTCATTTTCCAGAGTTCTCAGTGCGTTTGTGGTAATGTGCTTTGGAGCTGGATTAATGGCCTTGCTAGGAAGATGGGCATGACCAATGGCATTACGATGGGCATGACCGGGTGGACAGATAAAAGTATTTATTTAATATCATCAACTCAACTGTTATGATGAGTATTTTATCATCAACTAATACTTTTGTATAGACTTGTAATGATGAATGCATTTACTATAATTTTCTTCGTTGTAGCGCTCCATTCAGCTCCCCAACAATCTTGTCCACAGGGACTCGAGAGGCCTCATTAGTGGAGTGGAGGTGAAGCACAAAGTCTCCGTCGTTAAACTGTTGTTTTTTCAGAACCTTGCCGTCGTCTTTATAGGCCACCAGCTTGTTATTAGGCACCACGGCCATTCGAGATAAAATGGAAGGATGCCATTGGACCATATGGGTCAGAGAGGCATCAATTGGCCCCATGGCTCCGTCATACGTGTTAAAGCCGTCGTAGGACCGATGAAGAGGATCAATCCAGTAGTTGAGCAGCACTCCTCCATACATGTCGTCGTTTCGGAGCAAAAAGGAGGTTGTGCTAATGCCGCGGTCATTCTGAGTGACAATAAACTTGATTCGGTCTGCAGGGACTCTTCGGTAAGTGTGGATAATGGACTCCGGAGGAATGATTGGTGCGTTTCGGATCATGAGATTGGTTAGAGACGATGGAGTTAGCAGCGTATCGCTAATAGCAGTAGTGTGGTCCATGATTACAGCATCCTGGTCCAGGTACCACAGCCATTGCACGCCCTGGAACGCATAGGCGGCCTCTCGCATCAAAAAGATTCGGGCAAACTCCAGCGACACGTCTTGGTCAGTGTCTCCCTGAGCCGAACCAGCAAAATCCCGAATGTACCGAGCGTACAGTCCGTAGCCATGACGCTTTGCGTACTCCAGTCGGTCCTGGATGATTTTTTCTAAATAGTCCTGCGGGTACGCGTCATCTAGCGGCAGTACCAGCACCACCTGGGGCTTTTTGGTTGATCGAAACAATTTCGAATGAGTGTGAGAGGCCACCGACTGCCCGTCGGGAAGAGCCACCGTATGCGAAGCTCTATACTCGGCAATGTGCCCGAGGTCTGGGTAGATGTACGGGGAATCAGACACTTCCACCGTTGTCGCTCCATTGTATGTGAATTTAGGTCTGTCAGGGCCATGGGACCCCCAAACAAACACCGAGCAGAACAGAACAAATGATGCCAGAGCCACCAGCGTTAGTATCACCGGACGCCGTCGCACACGCCACGGACGGCCCTTTCTAGGGCTCATTCCCACCTGAGGAAGCGCAGAGTGCATCACTGTTGACGTTGCAAACTTGCCATGAAATAGTGCGGCGGAATTTAAAGTTGGTCGTATTCATGCAGCTAGGGGGCCCGGTGCTAGTTACTGCACACGGTATTTTCATTAAGTTTTTCAATTAAGGTTTAGGTATTGGTGCAATTGTTCTCCAGCAGTTTGTGCCGTTTATTAACTACGTCCGAGGTCTACGTCCGCAAGTCTACTCCCTGCCTGCTAACTACTGCTGGCGACTTCTTTGTCGGTCTTATTTTTAGACCGCAGCCGTGCACCCTTTAGTCCCCCGGCCAAAGTCTCCTACCACTTACCACTTTATGGCCCTCCAAAATGGCTGCGTTTTTGTCTGCATCTCCTGTTGACAAAGGGCGCAGAGCCATGTTGAGCCGCATCCATAGAACTACAATGGTCCATAGACAATGGTCCATAGACAATATGATCCATAGACAATAATGATCGATACTCTTACAATAATGAATCTATAGAACTGTACAATAATGAATCCATAGACTAACAATAATGAATCTACCATAACGAATCTATACTCTTACAATAATGATCCATACTGTACAATATCTATACTGTACAATAATAATAATCCATACTCATACAATGAATCCATAGAACTGTACAATAATGAAACAGCTATAGAACTGTACAATTCTACGGAGCGAAACAACTATGGAACTGTACAAATCGTATAGAATAGAATTGTTAATTGTCTAGTCGTCATGTACGTTAGTTGTACCTATGGATAACCAGTTACTCCTTCATCTCCACATCTTCATCCTTTTGGTCCTTATTAGTATTGTCAGCGGTGTCCTGTTGGGGCTCCTTTTCTTCTTTGACTGGTTCTTTAGGCTTGTCGTCACTCTGCGCAGTAGCAGGAGCGTCATTAGGGGCGGACTCGCTAGCACTAGCAGCACTAGCAGCACTTGGAGCAGTATTACTATCACTGGCATTAGGAGCAGGAGCAGATGGAGCAGATGGAGCAGTATTTTCACTGGCATTAGCAGCTGGAGTGCTTGCAGTATTGTCACTGGCACTAGCAGCCGGAGCACTATCGGTCTTTTCAGTGTTATCACCAACAGAACTAGCAGAATTATCATTGGCAGGGGCGGCCTCCTTGTCATTGCTGTCCTGTTCCTTCCCATTTTCCTGCACCTGCACCCGCTCGTCCTTTCCGTTGCCGGTCTTTTCATCAGCTTCTTCGTCTTCCTCGTCGTCATAATCTTCGTCTTCCTCTACCTTGCGCTGAGGAGCTTCAATTGGTTCAAGTTTTTCTGCTCGGCCATTCTCCTTGGCCTGCTGGGTAGCCACCCGCTTGTGAGGGGGATCTTCCTCGTGTCCCTGAGGAGCTCTCTTGAGAGAAGCAGGTTCAGGCGATTTTTCCGGTTGAGCGGGTTGAGTGGGCTGAGTAGGCTGAGCGGGTTGAGTAGAGGCAGCAGGCTGAGTAGAAGCAGCAGGTTGAGCAGGCTGAGCAGCAACGGGTTGAGCGGGCTGAGGTTGAGGAGTAGACTGGCCTGACTGGGATTGAGCAGTAGAGACAGCCGGAGGTTGTGCCTGAGCAGGGCTAGTCTGAGCAGCAGGAGGAGTCTGAGTGGCAGACTGTGTAGGCTGGGTCGACTGGGGTGGAGCAGCAGGCTGAGCAGAAGGCAGCTGAGGAGTGGATTGTGTAGGAGGAGGAGGTGCAGCAACCGATGGCAGAGGTCCTGGACCCTGGGGTGCCTGACCGGCTTCAATTTGTCCTACTCCTGGGTACTGCTGAGTCTGAGGAGGTGCCTGGAGCTGGGCCACCTGAGGAGCTTGCAACTGCGGACCAGGCTGACCCTGCTGCGGTTGCTGCTGTTGTGGGTGAGGCAATGGGCCAGGCTGGCCAGGCTGCTGGAGCTGGCCTCCAGGAAGCACCATTGGTCCCCCGTTGTGCTGGGGATGGGGTCCTCCTGGCTGGTGACCTTGTGCCTGGTGCGCTTGCTGAGCCTGATGAGCCTGCTGTGCCTGGTGAGCCTGTTGCGCCTGGTGTTGCTGGTGCGCCTGCTGAGCTTGGTGCTGTTGTTGTTGCTGTTGCTGTTGCTGGTGTTGTTGCTGCTGGTGGTGGTCACCCCAGATGGTCGAAGGGGGACCGGAGAATGCCTGGGGGTTGACATCCTGAGGTCTTGGAGGCACCGAGGGAGCACCGTTCTGAGAAGCACGCAGCTGCTCCAATCTTGCTTGAATGTGAGGATTGGATGGATCGAGCTCGGCGGCACGCTGGTAGGCATCTAGGGCGTCCGAAATTTGGTTGTTGCACGACTCGTACAGAGTTCCCAAGTCGTACCACACTTCAGAAATGTAAGGGTTAAGACGGATAGCTCTCGAGTAAGCGTCCAGAGCATCGCGGTACTGGTTAATCTGGTAATACAGCACTCCAATAGAGCACCAAAACGTAGGGTTTCGTCCATCGCGGTACACAGCCTGCTGATACGATTCGTAGGCCTGCTTGTACTGCTGCTGGGCCATGTAACAGCGTCCCAGCAAGTACCAGGACTGGGCATCCTGGGGGTCTGCCTCCAGAGACTTTGTGAGGTAGGAGATTGCCATTTCCTGGTTGGCAAACGACGACCCCTGCTGGTGATACAGCCATCCCAGCTGCTGGAGGACCTTTGCGTGAGTGGGATTCTCTACCAACACTCGCTCGTAAGCCTCCTTGGCGGCCTGGTATTCCTTTTGCTGCTCGTGAACGTGGCCAATCTGGAACCAAATGTCCACCTCAGTAAGCGGTCTAGGAGGGTTATGTAGAATATACCGAAAGCACTCCAGACTCTGGGCATACTTGAACTGCTGCTTGTAAATAATTCCCAGCCGGAAGTAAATCTCATTGGCCTTTTCAAACTGAGGGTCCATATCCATGACCTGGGAAAACGCTTCCTCAGCGTACTCCAAGGAACCGTAGCGGTCGTACAGAATTCCAATTCCATACCACAACTTTGGGTCCTTAGGGTCGGGTAGGTGATACAGGGCCTGCTGGTACGACGAGTACGCCTTCTGAAGGTCGTCCATCATTAAATAACAGTGTCCCAGGGCGCCCCAAATCTCTCCAGAGTCCTGAGACAGCGACAGCACCGTCTGGTAATATTCCACCGCCTTGGCAAACTGCTCCTTGGCCCGGTTGGCGTTGGCAATGCCCGTCAGAGCCGGCACCGAGTACGGATTGTGCTTGAGGCATCCATCGTAGCAAGTAATGGCTCGGTCGTGATCACCTACCTGCTCGGCGAACCGTCCCAAGGACAGCCATAGCTCTGCCGTGGTAGCGTCGAGCTTCTGAAACGCCGACGAGTGATTAGTACCGTTTCGAACCACCACCGACATGCCTTGTACTACGTTTCACTTCGCTCTGTTATCAAAAAATACCCGTGGTTGTACTTGTACTTGTACTGTAGTGATTGGCCTTTGTTCCCGACAGCTGTGGTGTTTTGTCACAATATCTGGATGTGGGCTACCAAAGACAGCACAGTGCGGAGAGTGGGTTGACAGTTAAAAAAACCTTTTGGTGGGTGGAGGTAGAATCGTCTGTAGCGTTACGCGTCCGGTGTTTGACAATGTTGGCCTGTTCAAGTTCGCGTCAAAACAGCCCGCAAGTTTCGCATATACTTGTCCCGTTCTTGTGGCGCGTTTGTGAAAGAAGGAGAGACGATCGGACCGGTGAGAATTTGATGGTGGGGGCTCTGCAAAAAGCAACTAAGACAGTGATCGACGTCAGGAGCCACTCGGTCAAATGTGAGACATGCTTGACACAATTATTGGCTGTTAAGCCGTGTGCTCGCTCAATCCAGCGACCGTTGGGCTGCTATTCATAGACAATGGGGAGCCCGAGCGGTTGGAAGGGAGGCAGGGCCCAGGGGTCAGGGAGGTGGCTGGGCAGGGATTGGGATGGAGAGAATACGAGCATGCACAGCACATTTGGTGCTGACCCGCGGGTTTGGCGGCAGCCCCGTGGCCCTGCCTATCCGGGTAGTTGTAAATGCCATTTCCGATGCTCGACAGATCGGCGGGTTGGATACGGCAGGTCGCCGCACCCATCCGCGTACCTGCGTGGCTCACGGAAAAGGCATCTTCATATGGGTCCGTAGAATGGTTAGGTAATGTTAGGTCCATAGAAAGTTAGGTGGTGTTAGGTCTATAGAGTGTTAGGTATGTTAGGTCCATAGAATGTTAGGTGATGTTAGGTCTATGGATGGTCAGGTCTGTGGAGTTAGGTATAGAGTGCTGGTTAGGTCTATGAATGGTTTCTAGAGAGTGATGAGTGATGGGTATGGTTAGGTCTATGAAGTGAATGGTGAACAGAGTAATGGTTATGGCTAATCAGAATGCCGTGCTAATAAATGCCCTCCGATCTGTTTTAACCATTCTACCTCCACTGTACTCACCATTCTGGCGTATGCTTTGGTGGTATACACATAGTCCATGTACATGATGGCCTCCTTCTTGCGCCCAAACATCATTGAACTAGGATGAATGTTGAGAATCTGGCCATTCATTACCGTCTTATACCGACGATCCGGCAGTCCTAGCGCAGTGTTGGCCACATAACCCTTGATGAATGTCTGCACTACCAACTCGTTCGAAACTGATTCTTTCGCTTCATCTTCCTGCTCATCATCATCAGTTTGGGGCTTGTATCCGGTGTACTGAAGCAGCTGCTTTCGCACCAGCTCTACATTGTCCATTCCTCGCCAGTTGACTCCTACAGACTCGCAAAACTCCTTTCGTGACCTGCGATCGGGAATACTGCGGTACAATGCCACCATCTCCCGAAGCATAATCAAGTCTCCATACTCCCGGCCTCCAGCAAACAGCTGGTTGCGCTTCTCATTCACCTCGTCTCGCTTGTCCGGATGGGGTGTCACCAGCAAATCGTCTACTGACAGGCACGCTACAATGTCTACTACCGTTCGCAGCAGCTGCTCGTCCTCCTTTGCGTGAATCAGCACCGCCGCTAGAGTAGGCGAAACGGGCAGCAGCACCATTTCCCGACCAAGATCTGTAATTTTACCATTATCGTCAAGCGCCTTGAGAGAGTACAGCTTGAGCAGGGCCGCCTTAATGGCCTTTTTAGACGGTGACTCTACCCACTCAAACCCTAGTACATCGTCTACTCCGGCTCTCTTGAGCATCAAAACTGTACTAGCAGGATCGCATCGAACAATTTCCGGCTCAGTCTGCGCCGACAACTGAGTGTATGTAGATTCTGGGAACAGCCGGAAACATTTTCCTGGGCCCTCTCGTCCCGCTCGTCCCATTCGCTGCTGTGCAGATGCTTGAGAGATTGGGGTCGTCAGCAGCGTGTCCAGACCCAGCTGAGGTTTCCACACCCGAATCTTTCGTAGTCCAGAATCAATCACATATCGAACTCCCGGAATAGTCAGCGACGTCTCGGCAATGTTAGTAGCGACAATAATCTTTCGTCGTCGAGCAGGCAGGGTCTCAAACACCTTTTGCTGTGCCTGTGGAGGCAAACTTGCATATAATGGCAATGCTACCATCAATGGGGCCTCCTTTGGCATCTGAGGGGCAATGGCATTGATGCGATCCACGCACTTGTCAATATCTTCCTGACCAGCAAGAAACACTAGCATATCTCCCAATGGTTCTCCGGAGTTGACCTGGCACACCGCCTGCACCACTCCATCTACAACATCGTCTACAGGAGCTTTGAGATAGTATCGGTCCACGGGGTACATTTTTCCCTCCACGTAGAGGATCTGGGCCCCAAAGAAGGACGCAAACTTTTCGGCATCCAGAGTGGCAGACATTACTACCACTCGAATGTCATCTCGACGACTGAGCAGTCTTTTAATCAGACCCATCAGAAGATCGGTCAGCACCGTTCGTTCGTGGGCCTCATCTAGAATGACTGTTGTGTACCGAGTCAAGTCTGGGTCTATGAGCATTTCTCGAAGTAACATACCGTCAGTAAGGTATTTAATTTTGGACTGAGGAGACCACTTGTTCTGAAATCTCACCGAGTAACCGACCTGTTGGCCGAGCTGAACCCCCATTTCGTCGCTCACTCGCGTGGCTAGGTTGATAGCGGCCACTCGTCTGGGCTGGGTGATGGCTACTCGCTCTTTTCTATCATTGTTCACTAACAACTGAGGTAATTGAGTTGACTTTCCTGAACCAGTCTCGGCCAGAAGCACCGTCACCCGATTGCCGAGAATCTTTTCCAAAATTTGTGTTCGAGCTCGGTACACTGGCAGGGAGTTGTGCACTTTATCAATATTTTCAATTGGCTTTCGGGGAGCCGTTGGTTCCTCGTCCGATTCGTAGAAATTAACCACCTTGTCCTTTCCAAGCTTACGCTTGTGTGCTGCTTTTTTTGTACCATTCATGCCATTCATGCCCCCATTCGTTAGATTGTCTTTTGACTGTTTGGACCCCTTGGACTCGGCCATCTCTTTCACCCCTTTGGCCTCGTTCAATCCATTACTAGTACCGTTAATTTCAATGGTATCTAGAGCGGACTCATTCTGCTCGGGGAGATCATTGGAGTGTGATCCGTCCACTACCGCCAGCTGCTCCAAGCGTTCCAGAGAAAGCGGCCCCGGAAGACCAGCCAACTTGGCCCGCTTTTTTAGCTGGCGCTTGGAGACCTTTGCTCCTGACGTACTAGGCCCATTTTCAAACTTTGTGTGAACTTTTGGCATAGATGAATGCTCGATTCACCGGCTTCTGATAATTTTGATAACGAAAAATTCCGCGCCGCAAGCGGCTCGCGCGGCGCGCATTAGTCAATTATTCCACAATTCGGTCCCTTGGCATACGACAGAACAATGCGACCAAACAATTCCTTCTACGCAGGAATTCCATGCTACTCACAATAACCATTCCCACTAACCACGAGGCCCATAAGCTCGCATATATACACATACGCCCAACTTCCCATGTGTCCACAATCCCTCTCACTCCCTATTGAGCACACCACGGCACCATGGCACGCCATCACCGGTACAGATCACCATCCTCGCCACAATAATATCACAATAATGCTGTGATTATTGACCAACCACAATTACCTCATCATTCTTGGTTACCGAATGGAGTATGGCAACGCCTTCGCCTTCGCGTTTGCCGTAGCAGCCACCCGCATAAACGCATGGTTGAAACGTGGCTGGATCAGGGGTAAGCTTGTACCGAGAGCTAGCTAGCTCAGGTCCGCTGAACCCGTGGCACTGTAGGCGCTGCCGGCGTGAACTGATATCAGCATTTTGTGCAACTTCTGTTCACTTTTTTGCCCAGTTGGGTGCCCAATTGATCAATTCAATTGGTGAACGGATTGCCAGTTGAGTTTTGATTGTGGTTGCGCCGCACAGATCGCCGCAGCGACCGCCAGTAGCCCACCTCTCCACTTTTTGCGGCCAACCCCTCTATTTTCGGGTTTATCTATTAAAGCATATCAGTGCTTGGAT
This sequence comes from Blastobotrys raffinosifermentans, assembly GCA_003705705.2. NCBI lineage: Eukaryota > Fungi > Ascomycota > Dipodascomycetes > Dipodascales > Trichomonascaceae > Blastobotrys > Blastobotrys raffinosifermentans. The sequence goes on from PPJH02000046.1 coordinate 74,767, forward strand.
ATCCCCTATTTTTTGGTCCCGTTGTTCATTTTCACTTTTTGGGTATTTTTGGTTTTTGATTTTTGTTAACTAGGGCACAGTTTTCTTGACCCGTTTTGTTTATATTTACTGCGCGTCATGGGTGTCCGTATAAGGGTCGCCTCGACCTTGGCAGTGCTTGTGGTTATCGCATTTGCGTTTGAATTGATCGCAGTACTTTCGGTGCCCGTAACTAGGGCCATTACCCTGTGCACGTATGGAGATTATGAATTTGGAGTGTTTGGCTACTGCAACTCCAAAACAAATAGCTGCTCGCCAGTGGGCATTGGATATGATGTGTCCCTGGACACGTTTTCACTACCGTCGGACGCAAGGCGGTCTCTGGCAAGGCTATTGGTAGTCCATGTCGTATCAGCAGCCATTACCTTGGTGTTGCTGATATTTGCACTGGTAGCCCATGTGCATGGGCCGGCCAATTCCATCCGATATGTGCTTTTTGTACTAGTATTTTCCATCTTAGCGTTTTTGCTTACCTTGCTAGCGTTTTTGGTGGACATTTTGCTGTTTGGATCCCATCTTTCCTGGGGCGGATGGCTCATGCTGGCCGCTACAGTGCTGCTGCTGATTTCGATAGTAGTGCTGTTCATCATGCGACGGCAGATCTCGTCCGAAAAGGCAATGAAACGCCGTCACAACATTACTTCGCTTCATGATCTGGATGCTGGTAATGATCCGTTTGCTATGGAGTACAACTACCGGGGCCAGGGCACTCCTGCCCTGCACGAGCTCAAGTATGAGCAGAGCCCGTCGGAGACAAACGACTCTGCGCCTCTGAATGAGCAGGCTCAGTCGTTTGCACACACTAATTCAATGCGAAATGATTCCATGGCCCGTCAATCCCGCCATTCGTTTGTAATGCCAGACACTGACGAGTCGTATGCCATGGCTGCTTCTCGTGCTTACAGAGGTCATATTAAGACTCAGCAACCGCCTTCTCCACCCGCTCCTGGCATGGCTGCCGGCAGCTCTACCCAGATTCCTTCTCCTGCTGGAACAGGAGGAGGAGCCCCTGCTGCAGCAGTGCCTGCAGGATCGTTTATTGAGGGTGCTGATGACGATGGCCCGGAGGAGTACGGACCAAATGTGGTCCCCATTCCTAAGCTTCGTCCTGACCGTGGCACTCGCAAGCCCAGTGGTCCTAGACCTTTCCAGATGCCAGATCCTTCTGATTATGACCAGGAACAAGCAATGCAACAGCAGCAGCTGGAACAGCCACAGCAGCAACCACAAGAACCAGCTGAGTACGTTCCTCCTCGGTCCCAGTGGAATAACATGCCTGGAGAGGCTTCGGCGGTTGCTGGCGGAGAGCGTCCTCCAGTGATGCGAATGTCTCCTGCTCCTAGACAGTCTGTACAGTACTTTGCTGAGGGCCCAGCTCCCCAGAGTGCTGAAATTGTTGACGATTCAGTGTACGAGGCACCTTACGATGCTAATAGCTACGGCCACTACCAGCCCCCACAGGCACCTCAACACGCTCAGCCAGTTCAGCCCGCTCAGCAAGCTCACTACCAGCCTCCTGCTCAGAATTATCCTCCTCCTCAACAGTATCAACAGCAGCAGCAGCAGTACCAACAGCATCAACCGTACCAACAGTACCAACCGTACCAGGACTATCAGCATCAGTATCCCGGAGCGTCCCAGACTTCGCTCCCATACTCCACTCCCCCTCAGTCGCGGTCCGCGCAATCAGACCGTCAGCAGACTTCTCAAAGTGTCCTAGACACAAACCCAGACTTTCAGGTGCCCGGATCTAAAAAGGCCCATCAACATCGACCTCGCAACAAGCCTACGGGTCCTGGCCCAGCCCAGCCTAACCCCAAGGAAAAGAAGAAGAAGTCCCAACCCGCAGCATTTTCCCTCAATGACGGACCTTACAACATATCACGACAAATGGGCAACTAACGACTAATGACATAGTAATTGCATGGATCTAACATTACGTATACTTTCTTCACTGTTTCTTCACTGTATTTCTACTTCCCTACTTCCCTACTTCCCTACTTCACTGTTCTTTTACTGTTCTTTTACTGTTCTTTTACTGTTCTTTTACTGTTCTTTTACTGTTCTTTTACTGTTCTTTTACTGTTCTTTTACTGTTCTTTTACTGTTCTTTTACTGTTCTTTTACTGTTCTTTTACTGTTCTTTTACTGTTCTTTTACTGTTCTTTTACTGTCTCTTTACTGTCTTCTTCACTGTTTCTTCATTGTCTTCACTGTCTTCACTCTATACTTCTTTTACTGTATCTCTACTTCCCTACTTGACTGTATCTCTCTTAACTGTACACTTCCTATTTGTTGCATCTCTCTCTCTCTCCCTCTCTCCTTCCTATTTACTGTATCCTTCTTCACTGTCGTCTTCACTGTCGTCTTCACTGTCGTCTGGATCCACGATGCCTCCTTCGGATCTTACGATCCTCAGTCGCCATCTTACGATCCTCAGTCGCCATTTTAGAGCTGTCGCGTGCGTTTACCTGTTCTGGCATATCTGATGTTAGCCGCCGCCTTCCGATTCCCGCCGTTGGCCGTTGGCCGCTGTGACTTCCTCGGTCCCCTACCGCGTAAATCAAATTTCATCATTACATCTCTTCCCCCTGGCATCGGCTTGTCATCCTGATTATCTCCATTAATGATTCGATTGCGCCCGCGAGCTTTGAGGCCCCGGGGCAGGGCGTTTGTGTCCACAAGGGCACATCCGTTTTTGATTGTGGACGAGTACTCGGCGTTTAAATCGTTACTATTGGACAAGCCTACTCCAGTACCGCTGGAAGGTCTGTGCGTGATGCATATTCGCAACTTGCGACAGTTGGAGGAGAAGAGACGGTCGAGGGCAAATAGCATAGACGACTCGGCGAGACTATCATCGATTTTGAAGAAAAGACTGCAGCAAAAGGCCAGCTCTGATAGTCTGGTAGACCTGTCGGGAGTAGAGCTGCCGCCGGCAGTAGTGTCTGAAGTGGTGGAAGAAATTTCGTCTCTTGAACAGATTGACGCTCAGGCAATCACCCGCTGTATGCGCCGGTACGCAGGACGGTCGTATTCCGACACTGGCGTGTTTTCTCGAAGCAAGGAAAAGAGTGCAATGGTAGAGGTGTTCCGCCTCATTTTGACAATGGTGGACAGACAATCGTTGCCGGTAGCTATGGAGGTGCTGCAGCCGGCGCTGGTGTCTGGTTTTGAAGGAGTGTTTTTGTCGGAAAGAGAAAAGAAGAAGCTAGTAATAGGTGTATTGGAACAGGCGTTGGTTCTGCACCAGCCAAGCTCGTTCCATCAAAAGACTGACACGGTTGAGGGAGTGTACGATTTGGAGTCAATCGAGCCATTTGTTAATTTATACAAGCTCTACGTTGAGACCACATCGTCAATCCCCAATGTACGAATCGAGTCTGATCTGGAAGCCTATGATCTGGTTGTCCGCCTGGCAGCTCGCAGTGGGCCAATTTCAGTGTCTGGTCCACTGTTGCAAGACATGATCAATGCTGACATTGTGCCATCTGCCGACACCGTAGATGCGTTTGTGACATCGCTTATGCGATACCTTAGAGCGTGGCAGTCGCTGGGGGAGGGCCAGAGCGTGGACTTTTTGGACCGCGTGAAGCAGGACGTAGTAGTGTACCGGTCGCTGCTTATTTCCGAGCAAGTGACCCCTTCTGTCGTGCAGTTATTGCTGCTGCTTTCCCGCACCCTCGATGAAGTATACTCAGTTTTGGAGGTAGCGTCCAATTCGTCACATCGCGACGAAATCCTGCGCACCTGCCAGATTCCCATCATTGACGCAGTGGTCAATGCCGCTCGACAGGACATGTCTGAAAGTAGTAGTAGCAGTGATGATGTTGACAGGGTAGGACCGCCAATGTCTGTGGCCATGGCTCATATGTTTGGCGTTCTGACCCGATTCAAGCCTGTAGGAGTAGCTGCTGAGACCTATGACCGGTGTCTGGTCCAATGTGCTATCCACGGTAACTCTCCAGGAATGTACCGGTCCATTGCACTGCGAAAAGGGCTGGAACAACATCATATTGATGGCGTTGAACATAGCTCTTCTTCTCACCCAGTCAAGCCCATGGACGAGGATATTATCTGCCAGGTTCTGGACAGGCTACCAGTGACTGACGGATTGTCCAAGGAAAAGAAGGAGAGCCAGTGCTGGTGGTTTTCCAACGACTTTGTGTCTGGGTCTAACTCTGTAGACAGATCTGTCCTGTTCTATCTGAGATCGCTGTTTGACATGCCCGCCCGTCCCTACCGACATTTCATTGGCGCTCTGGGACGGTTTGGCATGTCCAAGGAGCTGTCTGAAGAATGGGAAAAGCTACAGTCGTCAGTTCCCACGCTCGAGTCGGTGTCTCAGGACCTAATCCTGGAGTTTATCCAGGCATTCCGGGCCGCCAATGATAGTCCCCAAGCACTGCAAGTGCTGGAGGCTGCTCTCAAAATGCGAAGCGGATACGCAATGAGCATCTTAAAGCATGTCTTCCGATACAGCATCATTCCGGTGGACCAAGCACTGCTGTTTGTGTCCAGATTTTTAATGCAGAACCGCGACCGTCACGACCAGTACTCTCAATGGGAGATTGAGCAGGTGTTCCAAGAGGTAGGGGCATTGAGAAGTAGCTCGGAAGCCAAGGCGGCTTCTATGATTGCAAAGGCAGTTGCGGAGGCCGTCATCCAAGTTCGAGATGGTCAGGACATTGACGACAGTCTACGCAATCTTGACCATGTCCTGGCCAGGCATATGCTCTAGGATGCACTGGGCACCATATTTAACGACTAATGATATAGACATAGAAAATTGCATCTGATGATTACTACTGAAAATGATGATTGATAGAATTCATACTACTGAAAATAATGGTTGATGTTAGATCATACTACTGGTCATGGTGATGTTAGAATTCATACTACGAAAATGATGATGTTAGAATTCATACTACTGAAATGATGATGTTAGAATTCATACTACGAAAATGATGGTCCATGTTTGATCATACTACTGGTCATGGTGATGTTAGAATTCATTATACTGAAATGATGATCATACTACTGAAATGATGATGTTAGAATTCATTATACGATTAGATGCTGTGTAAATGCAATTGTGCCCAATCAGTCACTGCTCAAACCATTGAACCGTTGGACCGTGAAAAACCGTTGGAACCGTGATCGTTGGAACCGTGTGGACTAGGAATTGGAATCACCATCGCTGGGAACAGTGGGCCGAGTGGGAGCAGGTGCTGGCGGTGGAGCCGACCCGGACGACTGACGTCGAGGTTTAACCATGAGTATAATAAACAGAGCCAATACCACTAGACATAGTAACAGAATGATCTTGCACTTTTGCGTCCTCTTTTGGTAATGAGATCCCTGCACCAGCTCCTTATCCGCCTGCTTGACGTGGGTATACATTGTCTCAACGTTATAGTCTATTCGGTCCAGCAGGGTGCCCTGGTCAATCACCATAGTCTGCAAATCCTTAAATATGTCCGCCAGCTCCAAAATGGACTGTGCAATCTTTGTAATCTCCGCTTCTCGCTGTCGTATCGACTCGTCTTCAATAGGCACTTGGGACTGAGACTGCGCCTGTAGAGCATGCTGGGACATTGTTACATCCATCTCGTCTTCTAGAATAGGATCATAACTTCCAGGGTACGGAGACGGCGAAGCGGAGTAAGAATCGTTGCGCAGCGATTTCAAGTACGACGACTGCATCTTGCGGAACCCAGTGCTCTTCTCCTGAATGCGAGTGGCCACTGATATTTTCATATTAGCAGCCATCTTGGCCTCTGCAGCCGACTGCGGGTTGGCAGACATTTGTTCGAACCGCCTCATTGTGTCCTGGCACTCGTGCAATCGCTGGGTGATATCGTACGTCAGCGATTCTATCTTGTGTTCATCCTGGGTGCGGTCATCAAACCCTGGCAGCGCATTCTTGCGATGCAGCGACTCCAATTGGTTCATCAGCCGCTGAATCTCGCTCAAACTGTCGTCAACGTCCTGGCTCATATCCAGCCAAGCTGGAGGCAATGTGTCCATTTCAATGGCCATTCCCTCTGCACCGCTCATCAGTCCTTGCTGCTCCTCCGACCCATTCGCAGCCGCCGCCATGGCTGAAGACGCCGGTGTGAACTGAGGATGGTGCGCATACGACTGCCGGTACGATATAAACAGGTTTGTTCTATCCCTGAACATGTTCTAGGTTGTTGAACTGGTAAACTGTTGAACGTTGAACTGTTGAACTGTTGAACCTGCCACTGAATGCCACCGGTTGCGGCTCGCGAGGCAGGGCTCAGGGAGACAGGCCGGGGGGCAGCGGCTATCGAGGGCAATAATTTTGCAAAACCGAAAAAAAATTCTTCTTTCAACAAGAACAGACTAGAATGACCGAGGAGCTCAAGCACGACACTATCAAGGACGGATGGTTCCGAGAGATCTCGGAGACCATGTGGCCCGGCCAGGCCATGGCTCTGCGGGTGAACCAGATTCTGCACGTGGAAAAGTCAAAGTACCAGGACGTGCTGGTGTTTGAATCGTCCGACTATGGCAACGTGCTTGTGCTGGACGGAGCCATTCAGGTCACGGAGCGAGACGAGTTCTCGTACCAGGAGATGATCACTCACCTGGCCGTCAACTCTCACCCCAACCCCAAGAAGGTGCTGGTCATTGGCGGAGGAGACGGAGGAGTGCTGCGAGAGATTGTCAAGCACTCTAGCGTCGAGGAGGCCTGGCTGTGCGACATTGACGAGGCCGTCATCAAGGCCTCCAAGAAGTACCTGCCCTCGCTGTCGGTGGGATTCCAGCACCCCAAGGTCAAGGTCCACATTGGAGACGGATTCAAGTTCCTGCAGGAGTACAAGAACACTTTTGATGTCATCATCACCGACTCTTCTGACCCTGAGGGACCTGCCGAGAGCCTGTTCCAGAAGCCTTACTTTGAGCTTCTGCGAGACGCTCTCACTGAGAAGGGAGTGATCACTACTCAGGCCGAGAACATCTGGCTCCACCTCAAGATTATCAAGGACCTCAAGCAGGCCTGCAAGTCTGTGTTCCCCGTGGCCGAGTACGCCTACACTACCATCCCTACCTACCCTTCGGGACAGATTGGATTCATGGTGTGCTCCAAGGACCCTGAGGCCAATGTCAAGGAGCCTCTGCGATCGTGGTCTCCTGAGGAGGAGCAGAAGCTCAACCGATACTACAACAAGGAGATTCACCGGGCTTCATTTGTTCTTCCCACCTGGGCCCGTGACGCTCTTAACTAAGTACTAGGTTGCTAATGTACTAGGGTACTAGGGTGCTATGAGTACTAATGGGTGCTAAGGTACTAATGGGTACTAACGGTACTAACGGTGCTAATGGTACTAGGGGTCCCAATGGGTCCATTAGATTGTACTCAATAACGATTAATCAATTCAGCTCATGAACTACTACTGCCTTATTCTTATTTTATAGTTATTTTGCCATAACTTTGTCATTAATGTGCCATTTTATCCTTATTTTATACTTATTTTGCCATAACTTCGTCATTAAATTTCCCATAGATGCACCGTGCGGCTCGAAAATATCATTTTCTGATCTCCTCGAGTCCGTTCATTCATTAACTTATCTTGAAATGTCCATTGTATTACCGGGAGATCCCATAGAAGTCGAAGGGACTCTGGGCCCAGGAATTTACCAGGTCCCTCTGTCATCCGCTAGGCCAAGTGTGGCCGGTGTCCTCGAGACCCGGCAGAAGCGCGGAACTGAAATTGTATACATCGATTCCAACTCCCGACGCTATGTGCCCAGTCTAAAGGACAATGTGGTTGGTGTAGTGATTGGAAAGCACTCTGAAGGGTACCGAGTCCAGCTCCAGGATCATTCGCCACCGGTCAGACTGGACCAGTTTGCATTTGAAAACGCTACGAAAAAGAACAAGCCCAATCTTGCCCTGGGCGCATTGGTATACGGTCGCATCAGCGTAGCAGAGCGAGACATCGAGGCCGAAATGGAATGTTTTGATGCTACGACGGGTAAATCAGGAGGATTCGGAGAGCTCAAGGGTGGAAACGTGTTTAATGTCAGCCTGGGATACGCTAGAAAGCTGCTATTTGAAGGCAGCCCTGTTCTCAACGAGATTGGACAACGAGTGCCTTATGAAATTGCTATTGGAATGAACGGAAAAGTGTGGGTAGATGCCCCTGATATGGTTGCAGTACTGAAAATCTGCCGATGCATTCAACAGGCCGAGGCCATGGCCTCTGACGAAGCAGTCAAGAACGTCGCAAAGGTGTTCCAATCTGCCCCTACCTCTTCCAACTCCTCCTAATGACATTATGTTTACTAATGATTATCTCTCAATGTATTTCTCTTGAATATTATCTCTCATTGTATCTCTCTTGAATATTGTTAGAATATTGTATCTCTCTTGAATATTGTTTGATATTAGATCTCATTGAATATTATCTCTCTTTGGATCCCCATTCTATTGCCGAATCCATTGGTCATAAAAGTCGTAGTTTGGATCATCATAGTCGTTAGCAATGCTCACATATTCTGGCTGCGAAAGCTCGTAGTGCTGCTTGTATTGCTTGTAATCGTCATCGCTGATCCTCAGACTGGTCAGAATGTCATCTGGCGACATTGATGCTGTATAAATAGAATAATTGTCATGGCTCTCTTCATCGGTCAGGTCCCGGTCGTGAACGCTCATGTCCACCAACTGTTGATACTCGGTTCGAGTCTGATCCTCCCATGATTGTTCGGGAGGAGCCATTATATCAGTTAGCTTTTCCTTCAACGCTTTAATGCTAGCAACGTCGTCATCCTCGGTCTGGATTTCCTCCGGAATTGTCTGGGCAGCTCCAAGCAGTCGCTGGAAACTGGGCTTTCTATACAGCTTGGACGCCCTCTTGAGTGCTTCGCGGCGAATGGATCCTCCGCTGACCTTTCGCTCATGAGTAGGTCGCACCGGCTCTCTGTGAGATTTTCTTCGAGACTGGAATGGTGACACATACTCATCCGGCCGAAGGTATCTCAGAGTGGAGTTCATGTTATATGCAAATGTGGTATGCAGAGACGTCAGGGCCCGAGGTCGATAAAACTCATTCCAATAATTATCAACAAACCCGGGGTATGCCACCAAAGGTGCCGACAAGTCTACCAGTGCCTCAGTTTCCTTCTCTTTAACCCGTTCATGAGCAGACTTTAAGTTATTCCTAATCCACCAGTAGATATAACTTCGGCGGTACTTTCTTCCTGCAATGTTGTTGTGAAGGTAATAGTCCGTAGACAGGTCCCACAACCTAGGCTGGTCCTTATCCCAAACGTAATTGCCCAAAAACAGGTTGATTGCGTCCTGGCGCTGCGAGTCCACAAACGAGTTGCTATAAAACCGGCGGATGCTCTCAATCATATCCCTGGAATGACTCGACCACTGGTTAATTTTACGATATGTTTCCATGGTGTTGACCAAATGTGACCCTCCATACTGTAGTGCAATTGTATCACCATGATCATGGAACATTTCCGTCAAAAGGTTTACAGCATCCGAGTCATATTCCACATTGGGACTGTCAATGACCTTGAGCGCATACAACTGATGACCTAGAGCTTTCTTACCAATGACAAACTGCGCTGCGTTGGTACGGTCCAGGCAGTCAATGCAATTAGTTCTGCAAATTCCGTCCTGAATGCGCATTTTGAAGTTGTGGTCATTGTGAAAGAACCCGGTAGTCTCGAGTACTTTGGATGCGTACGATTCTAAAAAGTCAATAACCTCCTGGTTGCGACCCTTGGAAGCCCTGGACATGTCCCAGGCAGTGTATTGAATCTTCTTGTCCTCGGGAAGAAACTTGTTGAGGTAGTTTATGCACTGAGTGTACTCCTTGAGCAATTTTGACTCTCGCGGAATGCGCTCCCGAGATTTTACCAAGTTGAGGACCATAATCGGATTGCCATACCTCAGAAACATATCACTAAAGTGAAGGGCCGCCGATGAGAAGAACGGGTCTACATTGGTGAGTTCAATTGGCGGCTTTGGAGACATGTTGCTCACATCTTGGGACCAATACAACGGAATGGATCCTCTATGCTGGACAAATGACGTGTAGTGAGGGTTATTAAAGATGCCATTTCGCGAATCGTGAAACGAGCTTGTCAACAAATCAGTTACTATTTGTTCGGTTTCCACCTCATTTGCAACGTTACCTTGGTCGTTGACTCCTCGTTTAAGGAAACGAGCGCCAGCAAAATAATGAGACCGTCTTGCGATGATCGTTACCAACACTGACTTGTTGCTCACTGAAATCTTTGCCTGATCAATAAACCCGTGGATGATTGGAACGCACCAGTCCATGAGCTGGGGGAAACCAAGCCCTGGTTGCAACAGAGCATGGTTCCATACAAACATCTCATTGTAGCCAGACATTTCTTCGGGCAATGGAATTCCCATTGCCTTCTGCTTTTCTCTAATGATATTCTGCTGTAGCGTGTGTGTAATGTCATACGTGTAGGACAAGTAAAAGGTGCGGGAAAGATCCAGGTTCTGAAAGGTACTCAAGAACCTAGCCTCTTCAGACCGCCTATCTGGCCGCTTGTACACGCTGCTATGTGTGAGAGGCACCAATTCTGTCCGATCAATGTGATACACATAGTGCCCGCCAATTAATGCCACCACAGACCGCTTCGTTACTACACACATGTAATAGCCTTCGGTGAATCGAATGAATCCCAAGATGCCAGACGCAGTGAGACGTTTGCTCAGGCCTTCGGATGAATTGTTGTTGGTTTCCAGCGACGACAGAACGTCCATAATCTCCGATCGGGTGCAGGGCGACGTTGTTTCCGAAATTCTCAGCTCTGACTGCGGGCCCTGGAGATCAATCTCCAGCATTCTGAACCTGGATTCTCGAGCATTTGAACCGACAATATATATCTTGTTCTTGGTCTCGTACACGGTGAACTTTGTCAGCATAAACGGCCGAACCTTGGTCTCTGCTTTTATCTTATTTGGCTCCTTTGCCTCCTTGACCGATTCCTCGTCGAGCGAAATGTCAGCGGGAGCTCGATACTCCGAGTTGGAGGACGAGATAGGGGCATACGCAAACTGCCCAACATCTGCCGATGTCAGCAACTCGGATTCCGTCGACTCCATACTGTAGATGCAGGAGTGTGTCGTTCACGTACCCTCAGTAGCCGTGCTAAGGGCCCGATAACGCAACCGACAACTACGACGTGAGCCGACGACTAAGACGTGAGCAACTACATGAACAGCCAAGAGAAGGATTGCAATTGACCTTCCCTGGACTGGTAAAGTACATAATTTATTCTAATAGAGGGACCAATGAATCATACCAAGAATCGATTACACCTATAACAACTATTACCCTCAATTTAGCGGGTAACAAAGCCTCCGTTGGCAAACAGAGTCTGTCCATTGAACCACCAGCCCTCGGTGACAAGGAACTTGACAATGGGGGAAATATCCTTAATGTCAGTGAGCTTACCGTTCATGGTAGTGGTTTTGAGGAATTCCACCGCCTCTGGAGTCTCCTGAGCGTAGAAGAAAGGAGTGTCCATGGGACCAGGGGCCACAGCATTGACGGAAATGCCTCGAGGTCCAAACTCTTTAGCGGCAGCCCGGGTAAAGTGCTCCACAGAAGCCTTGGCTCCAGCATATGTGGAGTAATGGCCTGTGAATGCGCCCAGCAGCGAAGTCAGCAGCATGACAATCTTTCCACCGTCAGCTAGCTTCCTGCCGGCTTCCTGGAGGAAAAAGAAGGCAGACTTTGAGTTTGTGTTGAACATCTTGTCGTACTCCTCCTCGGTAACGTCAACAATGTTCTTCTTCAGCATCACTCCTACGTTATTGATAGCGACGTCAGCAGAACCAAACTCATTGATAGCCAGATCAAACAAGGCAGCGTTGGCCTTGGGATCCTGTAGCTCACCCTGGAAAAGAACCGCCTTGGATCCAAGAGCTTGGAGCTCCTTAACAAACTCTTCTCCCTTGGCCTTGTCTGACGAGGAGTGATAATGTAGCACAAAGTTGGGCGATCCTAACTTTGCCAAATCCCTAGCGATCAAAGCTCCAAGGTTCTTGACACCTCCGGTGATCACAACAGTCTTTCCCTTAAGATCAGTAAAAGCAGCCATGTTATCAATTGATCAATTGCAATTGTTAATGACCATCTACCCTGCTATAATGGTCCTCTTATATAGCACTACTGGGACCTGCCCACCCGGGAATAACATCTCCACTTCGTCCGCGCAGGACCCGCTGGACGTCGGATTTAAGCAAACAATTGTATAGCCATGGCAGTTTACTGACCTGACAGATCCGCTATTCAGCGGACGTAAGGGCATTAAGCAATTCTAATTACTAATGGATAGTAATGGACAACTTGCTCAATTTGCACGAGAAATTTCCAAACGGTATTAGGTCTGGTAGGACGGTTGGGCGGGGTGCCTCCCTATCGACATAAGACCGGATCCACGCTGTACAGCTCTGACAAACCCAATCCGCTAAGAACCTTTCCACATCAGCAACCACGGCGCATACTGACTAGATTAGTCCAATTCCGCGTGAATCGCGGCGACTCTGGTGTACTACCAGTTCATAGGTAGCAAGCACAAACCTAGTGATAACACCTGCCAGTCGGTCAACGCAGCCAGCTTATAGCCAGTTAGATCATGTCCTTATAAGGTACTCTTGAAAGTACATAGAACTCTAAATATCAAATTGTTGTTGTTGTTGGTGTGTTCGAGCAATTCAAATCCGAGAATAGAGTTCGGTACTTCCATTTCACGAGCCATCCGGGGCTCATGCGCCTCACGAGGCAGCCGAAATTAGATCAGTCGCGGTATCGTACGACACGCGCTACGCGAACCTGATATATATATGTGTATATAATTGCTGGTAGCCATAGTAGACCTCAATAACGTATTACCAACTTGCCAATGGCCTGGTGGCTGTATATATAACCCTGGTGAGCGGTCGTACCACGTATAACGTTTGACACGCCCTCGGCCGCCCCAGGAGGAACGCGCGGCTGCCATTGTTAACAGCACACCCATATTCAGTGTCGCGTTGTCTTTCTCTCCAGCTCATCATGTCTGCTACTGGGTCTGCTGCCTATCGTACTGAGGGGCTCCGTCGACGGGCCCCTGAGGAAAAGGCGCCTAGTTTTGTTCAAGAACAGGAGAAGGAAAAGGTAAGTTAATTGGTTGCGGGAATTCGGGGAATTCGTTTTGGCTATTTGTTCATTTGGCTAACATATAAGCCCTCGCAGAGCTCTTCTTTGGCTCAGGTGGAGTCTATTGTGGCACCAATCGTGTTTACTGCTCTGAGTTTCTTCACCAGATTGTATCAGATTAGCAAATCGCACATTGTCACTTGGGATGAGGCCCATTTTGGAAAGTTTGGCTCGCACTATCTCAAGCGCGAGTACTACTTTGACGTGCACCCTCCTCTCGGTAAGATGCTGGTGGGTCTGTCGGGATACATTGCTGGATATAATGGATCTTTTGGATTTGACTCGGGTGCTGAGTACCCTGAATACCTTGATTACACTAAGATGAGAGTGTTCAATGCCATGTTCAATGTCTTCTGTGTGCCCCTGGCATACTTTACGGCAAAGAACTTGGGTCTGTCTATTCCTGCAGTTTGGCTGGTTACGCTCATGATGCTGCTGGAGCACTCGTACATTACTTTGGGCAAGTTTATTCTGTTGGACTCAATGCTGGCCTTCTTTACTTTTACTACCGTGTACTGCTTGTCCAAATTCCACCTCCAGCAGCGTCGGTCGTTCTCGTCAAAGTGGTGGACTTGGCTTCTTCTCACCGGTCTGTCCATCGGATGCGTCACCTCGGTCAAGATGGTCGGTTTGTTTGTGACTGCCGTAGTGGGAGTTTACACTGTTGCTGACCTGTGGATCAAGTTTGGCGACACCCGAATGCCAATCAAGACGTACATTGCTCACTGGGGTGCCCGAATTTTTGGCTTTATTGTAGTGCCCATTTTGGTATTCATGGCTTGTTTCTATGTCCATTTTGCAATTTTGACAAACTCTGGTCCTGGTGATGCAAACATGAGCTCGCTGTTCCAGGCTAACCTCAATGGCACCGACATTGGCGGAGGTCCTATTGACCTGGCTTTTGGTTCCCGTATTACCCTCAAGAACCAGGGTCTCAATGGTGGTCTGCTCCACTCGCATATTCAGACCTTCCCTGAGGGATCTGAGCAGCAGCAGGTTACCACCTACCACCACAAGGATGGTAACAACGAATGGCTTGTCGAGCACATGCGATGGGACGAGTTTTACTCTGACGAGGAGGAGCTCAGGTTTATTGAGGACGGTGATATCATTCGTCTGATGCACCCTTCTACTGGCCGTAACCTTCACTCTCACGAAATTGCTGCTCCTCTGACCCGAGGAAAGTGGGAGGTTTCGTGCTACGGAAACATTTCCATTGGAGATGAAAAGGACAACTGGGTTGTAGAAGTAGTGGAGAACGTGGATCCTAATGAGTCCAAGACTCGCGTCCACCCTCTGACCACCACTATTCGTCTTCGAAACCAGATCATGGGCTGCTACTTGTCCGGAGAGGGTAACAACCTTCCTCACTGGGGATTCCGCCAGGGTGAGGTTACTTGCAATCCAAAGGCTGCGTACAGAGACAAGAAGACTTGGTGGAACGTGGAATTCCACTCGCACCCTCGATTGGAGGAACCCGAGTCCCGAAAGCTGCCCAAGTCCTCCTTCCTAAAGGACTTTGTTCAGCTCAACTTTGCCATGATGGCTTCTAACAACGCTCTGGTGCCCGATCCGGACAAGCAAGATGACTTGGCTTCAAAGGCTTGGGAATGGCCTATTCTTCATGTCGGTCTACGACTGTGTGGATGGGGTACCGACAATGTTCGTTACTTCCTTCTTGGACATCCTTCCACCACCTGGCTCTCTACTGCTTCCATGGTCGTGTTTGGCCTCGTCACTGTCGTATACATCTGCCGATGGCAACGCCAGTACCGAGATTTCACTCCCACCCAGCTGGAGCATTATGCTATGGCCGGAATCATTCCTGCCTTGGGATGGTTCTTCCATTACCTGCCTTTCTTGGTCATGGCTCGTGTCACTTATGTGCACCATTACCTGCCAGCCCTGTACTTTGCAGTTCTGGTTCTAGGATTCTTGGTCGATTACTCCACCCAAAAGTGGGCTAACAAGTATGTGACCACACTCATCTACTTGGCTCTGTACGGTGTCACCATTGGACTGTTTGTGCTGTTTGCTCCCATCAGTTTCGGTATGACTGGAGAGGTAAGCGACTACAATCATTTGAACTGGTTTAGCACTTGGAGAATCTAAGCACCTTGTGGTATAAAAATCAGGCTCGTGGACCTTTTAAAATAGATAATATATAATAATACCTTTATCAATTCTCATGATTGTTTCTTTCTTAGAAGTACTTATGTCACCGAGCATTATATCGGCTACTCGTGTGTTCTGAATCTCAATTAGACAACATTTGTCACTAGTATTAGATCTGCTACTCGCGTTCTCTGAACCTCAATTAGACAATGTTTAATGCCTTTGAGTATTAAATAAATGATAAATGTTATATATGTCTGGGCCAAAGGGCAATTATTCAAGATCCAGTGGAATACAGGATCTGTTTTTACAGATGTGACCGGTCAGACCTCCTTTGTTGTGTTTGTCGTACAAGGCTCCGTAGACAGTATCAGGAATGTTCCTGAAAAAGTCAATTGATGCCTCATCAACACGGATAACAACGCTGTTGGGTCGAGGTTCAGACTGAAGACTGTCCATGACTCGATCAAACTGGGCTCCGTCCTTATCCTCGCCTACGAGTACTACGGTCTCCATTCCATTCATGCGTGCGAGTACGGACCCCAGCATGGAGCAGTATCCAAACGGTTGGGCAGTAAGGTCCTTTCCGTAGCAATCCAGAATTCCAATCGCGTACGTTTCGTACTCTGAGTTGGCCAGGATAGCCGACAGGCGATAGAGATTGGCACAGGACACTCCATTAGACGACGGCTCGGCAGCATCAAAGCCTGATTTTGGTCGGAACAGGAGCTCAGTAGCGTTCTCCTCTTCTACAGAAAAGAATCCTCCGTTCTCCTTGTCCCAGAACAGGCGGATTTGAGTATTCTGGAGCTTGATGGCCCATTCCAGGTACTCATGGTTGAAGGTGGCCTCGTACAGGTTGATCAATCCAGAAATTAGATAGGCATAGTCTTCGTTCATGCCATTTGTGGACGAACCGGCAACTCGACGAAGTGCCTGGGTTTGGGGATCGTACGAGTTTTCCTTGAGAAACTTTGCTGCAGATTCGGCAGCTTCCAGGGCCTTTTTGTCTCTGAGAACACGGTACGACTTTGCCAAAGCACCGATTGCCAGTCCGTTCCAACAGGTGATAATCTTCTTATCGACATCAGGAGGTTGGCGGTTGGCTTCCCGGTACTCTAACAGCTTTGTGCGGGCATTCTCGACTACCTGGAGCACCTTGCTTTCAGATGTTCCGTACATCTGAGCCACTTGCTTGAGAGTAGATGCCTCGGACAATACGTTTTGTAAAGCCAATTCCTTTTGAACGTCGAACTGGGGGTCAACGTTTCCATACTCCTCAACTCCCCAGAACATTGCTGCCATGTCGTTGTCCAAATTGTGTCCACCAAGAGCCTTGTAGAACTCCTCGTAGGACCACACATAGTAAGCCCCCTCAGCATGATGGCCATTCTCAGCAAGCGAATCTGCATCTTGAGCAGAATAGAATCCGCCTTCGGGATTGGTCAACGGGCCCGCAGTCAGGAAACGAATGATATCTTCAGCGTAATGTTTGGCAAACTCATTCTTTTGTCGGTCAAGCACATACGCATCCAAGTAGGCAGTCAATAAAAGCCCTTGATCGTAGAGCATCTTTTCAAAATGAGGGAGGCTCCAGTCTTCGGTGACCGAGTATCTAGCAAATCCCGTTCCTACCTGATCCTTGATACCTCCCTTGCCAATTTTCGACAGAGTAAACGCTGCCTTATCTGCCAATCCGTCCCTGCCTCCAAGATACTTGCCATACTTTATCATAAAAGACAGCATGTGAGGCATAGGGAACTTTGGCGCATGGGTGAACCCTCCGTTGTAGGAATCAAATACAGAGGTAAAGTGCGATTTCACATCATCCATCAGCCCGCTTGTGAATGACGCTGACTCCGCTTCGCTCTGAGCTTGCACTAACGTCCTCAGCTTATCTGCTACAGACTTTGCCGACATTCTACACTTTTCCTGGTCCGATCTCCACACATCGGTGACTCCGTTCAGCACATCTTCGAATTGCGCTGCCTGCGTTTTGGACCCCGGACCTGCCCAGTAAGTTCCACCAAAGATTGGCTCTAGCGTATCTGGAGTCAGAAATACATTCAGCGGCCATCCTCCCTGGCCCGCCATTGCCTGGAGGTACATCATGTACACTGCATCGATATCCGGTCGCTCCTCCTTGTCCACCTTGATAGGGATGAAATTTTCGTTCAACAACGACGCAATCTGATTGCTGGAAAACGATTCCTTGTTCATTACATGGCACCAATGGCAGGTGTGATACCCAATCGACAGGAACACTGGCTTGTCTTCTTTAGCCGCCAATTTCAGTGCCTCCTCGTCCCATTCTTGCCACGCCACCGGGTTTGATTTGTGGCTCTGAAGATATGGAGAAGAAGCCTGAGCCAGACGGTTCTTAATGGCTGTGGAATATGCTCGCGCAGCTCCCATTGCTGCCATCGCTCTTGTCCTGAACATCTTGGTTGCGAACGGCAGATGTCGCATCGACAACTTTATATAGGCATCGGGCCCGGCTCACCTGGGGAAGTCCATGGACAAGGGTGAATGAAGATGATGAAAATGGAAAAAGGATAAAAAGGATGGGAAAACGATGGGAAAACGATGGAAAAAGTATGGGAGGATGAGAGGATGGGAGGATGGGAGGATGGGAGGATGGGAGGATGGGAGGATGGGAGGATGAATGAAGATTGAGTTAGGCAAAAGTTGTATTTACATATTACATTATAAGGAGTAAATTCGTACAGTGCAGTCCTCACTAGCGACTGCAAACTGGTTGGTGCCTGGTCGCCAGGCAATTCGGTCTACGCGGAGATCAGGAGTGTGCCTAGAATCGACAGTGCGGACGTGGACAATGTCGGTTCCTTCAATCTTGTGAACAGACAGAGCACCGTCATCCAAACCGACCGCAATGAGGTCTCCCGAGCAGTCAATGGCCGTAACTGGAGACTCAAACTTTGAAGTTGCAACTGCCTGCCAGGTCTCGTCCTGCTGTTTCCTCCACAACTTGACGCAGCGGTCTCTTCCGGCAGTCAGAAAGCCATCTGGAGTCCAGCAGCAGTCCCATACAATTCTGCTGTGAGCCTTTGGATCAGAAAAGGACAGTTCAAAGTCGTAATCGCCAGTTCGCTTCCACAGCGAAAGGGTTCGGTCTCGCGAAACACTGAGCAGATACTTGTCGTCAGGCGAAAACTGGAGTCGAGTAATAGTCAGACTGTGAAAAGCTAGTGGATTCTCAATCTGCTGCCATGTGGTGGTGTTGTATAGCCTGATAACTGCATGGGCTTCAGTATTGGCCTTACAGCATGTAGCTACTACCTTCTTGTCGTGAGAAATATCAATGGAAGAGATTTCATATCCATGACCGTACAGCTTGTCCACCTCTGGCCACAGAGTGTGTCGCTGAAGATGGTCTTCTAGCGGTGGGCTTGTTAGCCGGGATAGAATGTCGATTGTAGATTCATGAGCTTCCTGAGGCTCGTCGTCGTCATCTTCGACTTCTCCCCTGCTTGGATCATCCTGCTTGTTGGACAAACTGAGAGCAGGAACCATAGCAGAGTCGGCCATGGCGTCAATATTCTCCGTTTTGATCCCACACACATTTTCTAGTAAATGGGCAATTCCCTTGGGCTCCTCAAACACTCGAATGGTCTTTTCATCTCCTCCACTGACAAAAGCGTGGCCGTTAATTGACCTGACAGCAATCATATCGTAACCGTGAATCTGAGGCCGACTCATTTCCTGCCACGATCCTCCTTCACCGGTACTCTGTGCGTACAGTCGAGTGGTCTGGTCTAACGACGCCGTTAATAAATACTGTCCATTGTCTTCCCAGGAAAGATCTGACACTGGACGAATATGTCCTGTAATTCCTACTAGAGGAGAAAACTCGTGTGCTCCCTTGCTTTGCCATAACCGCCACGCACCGGTCTTTCCTACCGTAGCAATTCGCTCTTGTTCTTGGTTGTTGTCTTGTTTGATCAGATACAAAGCAGCCCAGAAACCTCCAGAGGCACCTGTAGCGGTACTTGCTCCCTTGATACTGACGTCTCCTAGACGACTGGAGCACACCCAAACACCAGATGATTCGTCGGGGTTCCAGATCATCACAGAGGTGTCTGCCGACGACGACAGGAGCTCCAGTCGAACGGGGTGCCACGAAACAGAGAAAATCCAGTCATCATGGCCCATCAACAGTGCTTCAAACGTCACAGATATTCCACCACTAATGCTATACTCTTTATTAGACAACAGAGCGGTGTCCACATCGTCTGCGGTAGTGGTTCTGCTCTCAATTGTGTCTGTGCTTCCGCAATGGAACCTCCACAGTCGAATATACTTGTCCTGACTGGCACTTGCAAGAAGCAAATCTCCATTATAGGTCCTGAAATCGAGGCTTCGAATCCAGTTCTCGTGGCCTTCTAACGACGCATCGAGCTTAAACTGACCCGACGAGTTCGAGAAGATGTACACACTATTCTGCGATCCTCCGGCACCCACAATCACACTTCCATTGAACATGGTGACAGCTACACAGAGAGGATGGAATCGAGCATTGACCGTACACGATTCGATCAGCTCCTGCGAAGAAAACTTCCAGAACCATACTGAACCATCTGAAGATCCCGACACAATCAAATCCGCCTCAGCGCACACTGCCAGCGCAGTGATAGAGCCAGTATGCTTCAGAGTGCCAGTACAGATATATCCAGACTGTTCCTTGGTCCATACTTTGACCGTCTTGTCGCTGGATCCTGATACAATGTAATCTTTATAAAATTTGACCGCCGTCACTGGCTTTTCATGGCCCTTCAAGGTACCGCACAATCCTCGGTCAACATCCCACAGGGCAACTGTTCTCCCAGCACCAAACGCAACAACGTTTGTGCCATTCCAGTCTGCACAATGAGGGTGCTTGTTAGCTCCCACTGATACAAAGTCCAGGGACATTGTGTCGTAAGGTACGGCGAATTTTCAGATCAAATTATATCTCATCGGGGGTAATGTCGGGATAGTGCAAAATTAACACGGAACAATAAGTAATATGGAATAGTGTTTGGATACGCTGACAATGTAGTTTGGTAGGGCCAGGACTTTTATATTAGCAGCGGATTAGATGCTTTGTGTCATAGTAGATCTAGTTAAGGTCAGTCCAATATC
Source organism: Blastobotrys raffinosifermentans (assembly GCA_003705705.2). Classification (NCBI taxonomy): domain Eukaryota; kingdom Fungi; phylum Ascomycota; class Dipodascomycetes; order Dipodascales; family Trichomonascaceae; genus Blastobotrys; species Blastobotrys raffinosifermentans. The sequence continues at coordinate 95,292 of PPJH02000046.1, forward strand.
GTATACCAGATCATCATGTCCTACGATATATCACTACAGTATTATACTGACATGCGGTTATAGTAAGGTATGAGTATCATTCGCAGTACACTGGCGGAATATATCAAATTGAGGCTCATTTGAGTTGTACATATCTACCATATCTACAGCGACTCGCTAGGTACTTGCTGGGCCTTGCTGGGCTTGTCTTAAGAACTTCCGCTGCCCGCTTTGGGACTGCACATTCCGCTTTTTCTGGGGTCAATTGACAATTGAGGGTTAGTGGGTTCTTTTGGGGAGAGTGCTCCAGTACTTTTTAATTACTCTTCCAAAAGCTGATCACTACCAGCTCCAAGATAATGGTTCTTCAAATCAATGTAGAGAATCGCTCTTGCCGCAATTAAACCCTTTTCATACCGGTCAGCGATTTCAGGAGTAGTAAGTTGGTCTAGTATGTATAGCTTCAAGTTGTTGGACAATGTAGTCACTAGGAAATTCAGACCATAAAAAGGAAGCAAGACCAGACTTTTCACCATTCTACCGGTGAAGAAAAGTTTGCTTTTAAACTCCTCGTACAATCTGATCATATTGTTCTGACAGTGATCTATCTTTGTGGTATACGCATATCTTCAAAAGAAGCAAAGCAGGGTAGCAAGTATGTACTAAGAGCGATAAGCTCGACAGGGTCCTGCATATTTCATCTCCGTTATGACGTTGACCGCCTCGGCTCTTTGATCTCCTGTCCGATTAAGATGTCGAGGGATTATAGTAAGCAGCACACCACCCTTTAATTTATTGTAAACAGATGTATACCATAAGTTTTCAGTTGCTCGCTATGGAGATATTGCTAGGGTCCAGCTGTACAAAATAAACCGTGTTCTTGTGAATGCTTAAAACAATAGCCACCGAAATATGTAACTGCAGATTGGTATATATGAATTGGATTGCATCGGCACAGGTGAAGGAAATAGTGTAAAGTAATAGAGATAGAATGGCCAGGCAATTTGTGAGCGCCTATAGCGGACGATCACAATTAATTTGAAGACCTAGGTAGCCAGTTTAGAGAAGGACCCAATTCGCTCCGGACCACATGCATTGAGCGTTTATGCGATTGGTTTGTCGAAAAAGGCCGCTTTCTCGTCCGGTTTTTCGTTCCCAAAATGTTCCAGACTAGTAAATCAACGTAGCCTACATCGGGAGCATTGATAGCCCGCGCGATCTCACGGAGACCTGCAAAGGTAAGGTAACGGAATCTGATGTAACCACCGAGAGTTGTGTTGGGATTATAGTTTGCCTGCGTGAGTTGATCCAAGGCTATATCTTGGTCCCTGGATACAGAGCGTAGGTCGTTAATCCATTCCAGATGAATGGGCATATGGAGAAGATCCACGTCCATCATCTGTTCTTTCGGCGAAAGCCCTCTCAAATAAGTGCTAAGCTCATTTTCGGTTACGGTAATGTTGCCATCGTCCACCAAGGTACAGAGTCCCGTTCTGGGAACTTGGATGACCGAATTCTGTGGGACGGTAAAATCCTTGGAAATTGGTCCAAACGTCTGTGGTTTCGTATGATGGACAATGGCATAAGTCGCACAGACAATTGCTTCACGGGGACTAAGTTGTGAGTCGAGATCACGGATATCCTGGCGGTTTAGGATATTCTGATAGTGCGCGATCTTGGTCGGGATATGAGCTGCAAATTCCTCTAGTCTCTCAGTGTTAAATTCATAGAATCGTTCCAAGTCCAAACGCTTGATTCCAAGATCTGGACATAGGCTTTGAGCAAGGGCAATGTCGTCGGCTAGCACACGGTTAATGTCATCAACGTCCTCCTGCGCTGGAGGCATAGTTACCCGAGGATGATCCAGAAAATATTGTAAAAGTCGAAGCTGTAGGACAATGACACTGGCCTTTATCTTTGCTGATACAAGCAGTGATTCTCTTGTAACTGGACAATGCTGAGGATCAAGGTCGTTCGCTAATTGGAGGAGGTTGTCAACTGTTGAATCAAAAATGAAAATATCAACCGAATATGTCTCTGGAGAGTTGTTTACCCCAACTACAGTGTTAACCCTTAAGTAGCTCCCAGCAAGCCAAGTAATGCAATCTTGAAAAAGTTTCCGGAAGTCATTCGAGTTGGCACTCTTGATCACTAAGGACGGAACTTGACTCATCCCAAGAGCTTCGCACAAATACATGATGTAAATTTCTTTCATCGAAGAGTCGGTCTCACTTTCTTGGCTGTTACTGAAAAATGTAGGTGCCTCGAGGTGGGTAAAGTGGGCGTAGAAATCGAAAACGGCGCCAGACATGAGGTTGGTAGCTGTTCGACCCCACCAAGTATAAGTGCGACTCCAGTTAACACCGCCTGAAATAAGCCGACTCAGACCCAAATGTGCATGCTTGTGGTTACTGTTGTCCATGGTGAGGATGCAGCAGAGAAAAGCACAATTAACCCTTGGCTCCATACTGAGCTCTTCTAGTGTTACAAAGAGATCTCCTAGTTTTTCTCGTACTTCATCCTCCAAGCCAGCACCTTGGTCTATCACAATTGTCACATCGTAATCTGAGCAGTATTCCTCAAAATCAAGATAAGAATCAAGACATTCCTCGTATTCCCGAGTATCAATATATGCCTCAATACAATCCAGTTCTTCACATTTGAGTAGCACATTGTTCTGTTTTGCTCTTTCCGGAACGTTTGGAAAGAGCAAGTCCAGATACGGAACGATTTTCTCTGAAGGAGCAGAGTTACTGGGAGAGACAAAAAGAGGTGGACACAAAGGATCTCTGAAAAGAGTCTCTTCGTCTGTATCAACTTGTTCGCACTGACTGTTCATGGGAATAAGATTATAGCTCTCGAAAGTCTGTGCTGGCTGATAAGCACACGGCTTCGAGCTTATCGAGCTTATCAAGCTTGTCGATAAGATAAGATAGCGGTGAAAAATATTGGTAGTGAAAAGACCAAATTATGGGTCATCACGGAAACAATACCAAAGGGTATAATTTTTTGTCAAGAGCGGGAATAACTAAGGTTGTTTAATTCAATTGTGATTCTCCCGGATCGTCTCAATAAAATATATTACCTGTTTAAATGCTAATAGTAATAATAAAGAAATTTGTGCTTGGAAACTGAGTCCTGCCTAGCTATTCAAACATGTTGAAGTTGATCAGTGTGATCCAGATTTAGAACTTCCGCTATCGACCTATGTGGTCGGGAACGTCTCAACAAAATCCATTTAAAATAATCATCCTCTTGCTGGCGACCAAAGGGAACTTGAGGCAATCTTTCATCTGCCTCTTGTGATTCATAAACTGCCCTCAGGCCCTCAAGCGTTAGATGCTTTACTTCAATCCATCCACCGGGTAGGCTTGGCCGGGCTTGATTGACACTCCCATATCTAATGAGTCTCTCCCGTTCGAGTCGGGCACGGTCTCTTATGAAATCCCATCTAATATCCCTTCCCCGGACGAGGCAGTCTCCAAGCGGGCGCCATGAGAAGCTTCTCACCCATCTGTTGAGACGTTCACGATCATTAGGGAAACGTACATTTGCCATCCCATAACCAGTCAATGCCTTCTGGGGGACATTTAGATGCACATTTTCACCAACGGTAAAGTTTGGAGCCACAGGCCCCAGAGATAACGGAGGTCCCCAATTCCGAGCAAGTAATGTGGCTACCCTTAAAACTGCATCCTACTCCATCGAGTTCATTCTCTGGTTGTCCCCCCAGCGTCCCAATGTTACGAACTATGCGCTGGTAGTAGGCTATTTCTTGCTCAATCTGTACTCGGCGGTCCAAGAGAAGTCTAATCGTGGGAACATTCAAACCATTTTCCGGATGTAGTAGAAATTCGTGACCTTCTGGACCAGCCAGATCTTGAATTGCTTGAACATCTTCCTCGATTACTGCATTGGCAGCTTCAAATAGATCTTGCACATCCTGAGGTATGTCCTGAGGTATGAAAACAGTTGTAGGAAGCAGTTTGTGAGCCACAAGCTGCCCTTCCTGATGATCTGATAGCTTGGCATTCTCGCGGTTTATGAGAAACAGAGTCAGTCGCAAGTCAATTAGCCAGCGCCTTGCTTTATACTTGGCTACCATGCGCAGACTCTGTAGGTCCCTACCATGGTATGCATTGGATATAATGAGACGCTCAATACAGTTTACGGTGCAATCAAAGTTCCAAATGTCAATGGTAAGTGCAGATTTCCAAAGGTCAACAGCTAGGACAGTTTCGACCAACAGCATAGACCCACAGATCCAGCTAATTACAGCAGTAAACAATGATTTGAGATTCTGGGAATCTGCTAGCTCTATTACGAGAGTTGGCACTGTCAGTGCCCCGAAAGCGTTGCAGAGTTCTTCGCGGAAGCAAGGGGCATAGCTTGAGTCAGGCATCTTTGCAGCAGTAGCATTCCATGACTGACCGAAAAATCTATTGATAAGATCTCCATCCAAGAACGTAGTACTGTTACGCAGAGGAGAAGCTTCACGCTCAAGAACAGGATTTAAAAGAAGATCTTCCACCCTAGCAATTCCTGTAGCATGGTCTGGTCTAACTATCGTACAGCAATAACAATTAAAAAGGCCTACAAATATTCTGCCCTTCCATCCTGCTGCCTTGAATATCTTGTTAATGGATTCACTGCCAAGGGCACCGTCTTCAATGACAATTGTAACATCTCCTTTCAATGGAAACCTGGCTTCGTTGATGCATCTGTGTAGGCTTTGCAAATAGCCTTTTTTGACTCTTTTGTTGTATCTAAGAAAGAAATTCCTGTCCTCTGCTTCAGGGTCCGGGAAGAAGTGGTCCAGCAGGCCAAAGAACTCTTCCGATGGCTCGCGCGTACCAAACGTGGTAAACTTGACTTCCGGTTCTGAAATAGAGGCCTCAAGTTCTCTTTGAGGATTTCGCATTTTGTTGTGGTCTCAATGGTTTTATACAGAGGAGCGATTTGGAGCAAAGCAAGTAGTTACAGGTCACGGGTAGGGGAAGTTATCACTGTGCAGATGAGCCACGCAATGGAGCCCGCCTTCAGCCAATAGATTCCATCATTTCACAAAGAAGAATTTTATATGATGTTACATTGCATCTCAATTATAACTGATTTCATTATTGTTGTAGATCACTGGCAATGGTTCTGGTTGATTTTAATCTAGTCTGCTAGCAATCTACCACGGCCTCCAAGCCTGTAGGACCCGCCTAAAATTATTGAACTATGGCCGCCGTTTCGAAAGATGCCATTGAGGTGTGTCACTCTGATAGGTGTTGCTGAAACGTTGGGTACAAGGGACTATAGGAATCGAAACAACCAAGATCACTATTCAATCCATGTCGGATACGTCTATTAATATTCCAAAGAAATGGGGAGTAGCTACGGAGAAAGCTCGGAATTAATAACCTTAAATACGGGCAGATTCTTTGCGAATAATGCATGCATCTATTTAACCAAAAATTGACCTGTGTATAACATTTCCAAGTAGACCAACTTTATGCATAGTGGTCTTGGTTGTGCTGTGACTCTCTTCCAAGGTGAACATTGATGATTCTACTCGTCCCATTCCGCTGGACTCCAGTTCCTGAGATCGTACACTCTCACTCTACTTAGGCGGTGGTGATGTAAGTAGAACATTGCAGCTGCTATTCTCAGAGCCCTAGAATTAAATATCCCCCTCCCCACGTATCTCCGAGCGAGACTGATAATCACGTCTTCCTTCAGATGGCAAATGACAACATTCCGGACGGTAACAGCTTCGCCATGCCTAAAAGCCTGGTGGTCAAAATTGGGCCCTTGAAGACGAACAAACTCTTCATATCTTGCATCAGAAATGTGTCTCCTCTGCAGGGTTAACGATACGGAGGATGTTACATGTTCAAGATTGTCAGCTGCACAGGAATCAGCAACAATCCTGTAAATGTAGCGGAGAGCTTGAGCACCCAGCACGAGCCGGGGCTGATCCACGACCTGTCCATCCACGAC
>PPJH02000047.1:0-97855 GCA_003705705.2 Blastobotrys raffinosifermentans
TGTGCTATGGATATTACTCTCTGAGTGGTTGATATTGCTGTAAAAAAAATCAAAGAAAGCTGCCTGGACCCTGGTAACTGGGGCAACGAGCCGCATCACTGTCATTCCGAGTATGGAAGCTCATCAACATCAACCCTTGATTTCCAGACACAATCCTTAGCAGTTTGTCGCTCGATACCCGCCTTTAGCTATGGAAGTGCTAATATCAGATTTTGAAAACCTGTCGTTGGAGTCGCTTTCAAAGCTCAAGCGGCAGCTTGTAGCGGGAGGTCGAACCAAGGCCAAACCTGCCTCCCCACGGTTGGTAGAAGACATTGTAACCGCGACGTTTAAAATGTTCGAAAAGGGCCAGATAGGAAAAGATCAAATTTCTGACAAGCAAAAACGACTGATTGAGGCCTGCCGGACCGCGTTCCCCGTGTTATATGAGCACAGTCAGTCTGAGACTATTAAAAAGCATCTCATGTTTATATTTAAGCTTCTGGATTGTGGGTTGGTTGAAGATGCCCTTAGGGAACTGTGGACCGCATTTGTTCACTTTTCCAAATATCACAATGGGCGAGTGATTCGAGCTGCCTCCCCGAAATACGAGCAGATTCTTTACATTCCAGAGGGGAAATACCCTGCACCGATTGTAAATAACCTCCAGCTCCTGTTGCTTCGAAGCGTCCAAAAATGTACCCAATTGCGATTCAAACCGCTGTCAAACTTGGTAAGTGGACATGTAACACAGTTTAATTGTTTTTTTATGGAGCGGAATGCTAACTTGCAGGAACTAGTAAACTCTTTCAACCGCGAAGACGGGCCAGTCAGTTGGGTACGTAAACTTCCTGTCGGATCTCAGGATCAAAAGCTAGATACTATTGGGAAGCTTTTGTTATCCATATCCAATTCTGCTTCTTTGGTGACAGCTGCCCACCTCAGGCTAATAGCTCTGCGCCTAATGCCGTCGCCATCCCAGCAATTCTTTGACCTGTTATTGAAATCTCTCAGTGCAGTTAATAAGTCCCACGATATTACGACACTGCATTCAGATATTCAAGCGCTGATAGATGTTCATCCTAACGACGAGTTAGCCAAATGGCTTCCGCAAGCAGCTGAGGTGTCGCCCACTCAACCTGAACAACAGGACTCTCAGCCCGCACAACCATCTCAACCATCTCAACCTCTGGACAGCGCAGAGATTCCAGCTGAGCTGAACAATTATTTGACGTCAGCTATTGATAAGCGACGATATGCATCTCTTCTCAGCACCTATTTAAAAGCATTCACTCCGGAAAGTTCCTCCTTACTGACTAATTCTAATACCCATCTTCAAATTTGCATCCGATTCAAGGAATTTTTATCTCCCAAGCATGCATTGGTACTGTCAAACTACCTATTCAAATGTGGAGAGAGTTTACAAAAGGCCGGCAAACCTCACCTCGATTTCTGGGTGGAGTCAATAGCAATTGACAAAAGGGCCACAGAGAACAATCTCACTGGACCTAAGATAGAAAAGCTTGCCCTTTATCTGGCGACTTCGGGAAGCCCCCAGAAAGCCTTGGCCTACTTGGTCCCAGCAATCCAAGCTAAACTGCCACAAGAGCCGGTGATATCAATTACAATGAATGCTCCTACTGTTCAGACAATGGTCAATGTTTTGTGTCGCATCGCTCTAGACAACCCTTCCGTTGAGTTTCCCCCAACTTCTTCTGAAATCTGGCAACTTGTATTGCAAACGATAGCGCAATCTTCCAGTGTCAACAAGGTGGGCCTTGCTGAGACCGCTGTGCAGTTTATATTCAGCCAACAAGAACGGCCTGCATGCCTTCTTCGCTCTCTGGCTGCCTACTTTAACATTGCAAAAACTATCCCCGAGAATATCACACCTCAAATCCAAACCGCTCTTGAATCTCTTTCTGATGGGCCAGTTGAATCAATCCTCGAGGGGTATTATTATTATATGGCAAAGTCAGATCTGCCCAAGGCTTGTGCAGGGTTCATTCGATTTTTTGAGTCTACCAAGCAGAAGAAGGTCGTCGAGGCCAATTTGCAGACCGCCTTGGCTTGGCTTGATCAAGTGCAGGCTCTTTTAGAAATGTACGGACTGGACGAATTGCGCTGCGACATGTTGAAATCAGCACTTCCGTGGTCTTCAGACCCCCTGATTGCTTGCCAATTGGTTGAATCTTACCTTCACTTGGGATATACCAGTGCTGCTGCATCAGAACTAGAGAAACTTCCTGCCCACCCTGAAGACAGCATAACAAAGGCATTGATTTTGTTAACCAAATCAGAGTATCTCATTTCTGTTGCAGACGACTCTGCAAAGAGCACTCTGAAGGACTTGGGAACAGTAATCTCCAATGACAAAACGCTTTCTTTGAGTCCGAGCCAAGGTAGAGCTCCTGGAGAAACACCCCTACAGTTCCAACAGCGAATTCATATCCTGGCCCGATCTGCTAGAGCTTACGCCAGAATTTGCATGACAGAAGGTGACAACGGTCAAGCACTAGTATACATTCAGAATGCAGTTAGAATTCTGCAGGGATTTTTGAGAAAAGCAACGTCATCCGGCTATTCGTCTTTGTGTACTTGGCCCTTGATATCACTGACACTCGATTGTCAGGTATTTGCTGCAAAAGCGTTCGAGAAGCTGGGAGTTGCACGAGAAGCGAAATACTATATCCGAGATGCAATCAATCTTGCAGACAGTATTGGCTGTGGGCTCAAGACTGCAGTCTTGTTCTCAATTGATGGAGAAATGGATGTTAAGATGAACCAGTTCCAGCAGGCTCAAAGTGCATTGGAAAGGTGTGAGGATATCATGGATCGATGGAAAATTAAGGACGTCAATTTTCTGCAACTAGTCCATTCATTAGCACTATTTTTACAGCGACAGCAGTGCTATGCAGAAGAGAATGTGTACTACGATATGTCTGATACAGTGTTTTCTCAGATCCTCACCAAGAGTCAGCGCCATTTCCAAAAGACGTCCCAATCAAGGACTGCAAGCAGAAAAGATCGCAGGCTGGAGGCCGGTCTTCAGGTTGTTCATAATAACATTCTGAGAGCCCAAGTTCGAAGCCTTAGCCTTCAGGATCATCTCGACAACGCCAATGTAGTTTGCGGCAAGATCAAACCAGTAGACCCTCGCGATAGTGTGCTGCATGAAACTGCAAAGGCGCACCTCGCATACCTACAGGCAAGAAATATCCTGCTGATGGACCCTGCTTTTTGCTCGATCCAGGATTGTGCCCTCTCAGTACCGTGTGTGACTAATGCTGGTGGACCCAAACGGGGCCGTAAATCTGCTCATTTGGAGGCGCTTGCCATGCTAGTGAATGCCAGAGATGCCATTCTAGACTTTAAAGAGACCGCACTGAAGGTCTGTTCCGCTGTTGAGCTGAATGAAATCTCCGTTCTCCTCAACAATATTTATATTCTCATTCACTCAATTGATAGAAGCAGCACCACGCTAGTCAATGGGGCAACTTCAACTCAGTTACTGTTTGAATTCTCCAAGGGGTATTCAATGCAGCAAGAAGCAATGTATCTGAAACTAAAGGCCGATGGACTCGGGCTCACAGACTGGGTCCAAGAGCGACCTGAGGTTACCTCGACGGAAGCCAACAACGTTGAACTGCAGAGTATTCTTCCTTCGGATTGGCTTGTTGTTTCGATCAACTACTGCAAGGATACTGGCAATTTGATGATAACCCGAGTAGATCATGATGAAACGTTCATCTTGTCACTGCCATTAAACCGCCACGTAAACTATGACGAGGACTTTTCATTTGAAGATGGAGTCACTCGATTGCGGGATATTATTCACCGAAGCAATGCATTGACAAATAGCAGCAAGACATCGACGATTAAGACCAAGGAGGACCGTCAGGCATGGTGGCAGGAAAGGTTCGAGCTTGATAAAGAGCTAAAGGAGCTTCTGGATGAGGTAGAATTCAACTGGCTAGGCGGATTTCGAGGCATTTTCAGCGACAATAAGCCAATTGCAGATTTACGGGAACGATTCCATGAATCAATGAAGGCAATTATGAGTCGCAGCTTCCCCTCTCGGTCGAGCAAAACGGCCAAGGGAAAGTCATCGCCAGTCGAGATTCATCCAATGGTTTTCGACCTATTGTTGGGTATAGGATACCCTGAAACGTCCCCTGATCCGGCACTATGGGAAGACCTCATCTACTTTATGTTGGACATTTTGCAGTTTCATGGAGAGCATAACGCTTATGATGAGCTGGATACCGACGAGATAACCATTGATATCGAAGAGGCATTACGAAGCTATTACAGTCGAATTGGAGACTTTGAGCAGAAGCAGTATGCACACACCGTGTTGGTAGTCGACAAGAGTTGTCATATTTTCCCGTGGGAATCTCTTCCATTCCTCAGAGACCGTCCAGTGTCTCGAGTCCCTAGCTTTGCTGTGCTCAAAGACTTGTTGCAAAGACAGCAATTCCACATCGAGCGCAAAGATGTGTTTTACATGCTCAATCCAGGGAAAGACTTGGTTAAAACCCAGGAGAGGTTTGAGGGAATACTTGAAGGACTCGACTGCGGAAAGGGACTTATTGGCCAAGCGCCCACTGAAGATGAGTTTGCTGATGCATTAACTACAAATAATCTGTTAGTGTATCTTGGACATGGAGGCGGTGAACAGTATATCCGTTCTGGTAGAATTAAGGCACTGAGAAAGTGTTGCCCGACGTTTCTATTAGGATGCAGTTCGGGAGCTCTCAAAGATGCTGGTGATTACGAACCTTGGGGGACTCCCATAAGTTATCTCACCGCAGGGTGTCCTATGCTTGTAGCAAACATGTGGGACGTGACGGATAAGGACATTGATACTCTTTCGATAAAGCTTTTTGAATCATGGGGTCTATTTGAGTCTGAATCTGGTGACCAGAGTCGACAAGACTGTGCGAGGGCTTTGGCAAAATGCAGAAATGAGTGTACACTCAAGTACCTCAATGGTGCTGCACCTGTGCTATACGGGATTCCAATGAAGCTTTCATAATGTAGATAAATAATGTCTCCACAGGCGCTTTAGAAAGGGAATGCAATTGCTTCCAGTAATGTATAAATAATCCTGACCTTCTGGAGGACTGATTTGCGCCGAATTAGGGATATGAAACACAGTATTACCCAGTTCATCAACAAAGTAAGGTGCTTTGACATCGGTCCATAATAGCTTGTAGTAGGTCTGGTCGTTTTCTGCTGGCGGTTCGAAATGTTTGGTAACTTTATCATAAGCCGAGGCCAAATCATGAAGGAGAACCTTGGTCAAAATCTCTCCAGAATTGGTGGGCCATTTAAGTCTTGAAGTGTCAATCTGGTCAACATTTACTAACCGCTTCTCGGGGACGTCTATTAGTCTCATGATCCCTTTCATGCCCGACTTTTGAAACTTTTCCAGTCCCTTGGGGATCGGTTGGAAGTATACCCGTTTCTTGGGCACCTTTGAACGGATGTCCTCGCGGATAGGCAATAAATACACAGAATCATCATCTCCAGTAGATATTGGTCCATAGGGTACTAAAATATCCCGGGGATATACTAATCTTGACTGAGGATCAAGCCGGCTGGGAGATGCAAGAATATGGGCAAAAACGTTGGAATCAAGCCCTGGCATTAGTGATTTGCTCGAGTCACACTTACTAGATAGGTCCTTTGCAAATCTTTTGTCCTTTCGCGCAAACTTGCTTGCATGTGTAGCCACAATTGACCTTCCTAGGGTGCTGGGATCTGGAGGATTGTAGTTAGCTAGCTTTTCCAGGCGGATCTCGTCCGCATCTTTGATCGTTTTGCTAACTATTCGTGGCCGATCACCCTGTTGCGGTCTATTCTGAGATGGACGCTTTGGACACTTCCATGTTGTCTTAAGATTGCGTCGCGAATTGAATATGCTGAGCGCAACCCTTGTAAGGTGCACATGCCTTCTCCGACCCATGATCGGGCAAATGCTTGGACAGGTGAAAAATAATAATCAGCCGAGCTCTCCAGTTAAGTTGGTGAGGCCAACAGACCACTTTAGACATAGACTATTGCGACAATGATAAAGAATGCATCACGAAAGGGAATTGGCAGCCTTCATGACATGTACAAAAAGGCCATGGGAGGAGTGGCAGCATCTGCTAATATAATAACGACCACGCTACCGCATAACAACGAACCTAGAGGACTAACGGTGTCGTCGCTCACATCACTATCGATAAACCCGACCCCAGCAGTGTCATTTAACATCCAAGTGCCTTCTCGTACCTCACAGGTCCTACATAAGAGCGACATGTTTGCTGTAAATGTGCTTCCGTGCACCACAGATTCGATCAAGCTGTGCCAGGCTTTTGGAGGAGCGCTGGGGAGGCACTACAACCCTTTTGAGCATTTGAAGCACCTGTTTGACTATTCTAGTGGCATACCCATAATCACTACTGCTACGTCAGTGCTGCATTGTGAACGAAAGCAGGTTTTCCGAGTCCAGGACCATGAGATCTGGGTAGCAACAGTGCTTGGAGTGGACAACTATGATGATCACAGCAAGGGCAATCTGATTTATCAAAACCGAGCCTTCCACAGCCTGGGAGACAAGCAGGACGACTAACAATAACGCAACGCAACGCATCATGTATATAGACTTACGAACCGATGTACGACAAGAGCATTTAGAGAAAGAATGTGCATACGAGTCATTATCATTCTATAGTCATTACATTCGTGAGTTCCCCGAGGCTTGCAAGATAGTGGTAGTCTGGCGTTTGGTTTCCTCGACGCTATGATCCATCTTGTTAATTGAATCGGAGAATTCTTCTTGGAGTTTGTGTCTTCGCTCTAGCTTGAGGTCTCGGAGCTCTTTTCTTCGTGCAATCTCATTAGCTATCAATTCCGACACTTCGGTGTCAAGATGCCTGCAGTCTCCAGACAGGCGGTCCTTCTTGAGCTCGAGCTTTTCCTGTTTGTTAATTATACTGTTGAGTTCGGACTGCAGAGGGGCAATTTTAGTTTCCCACTCCTCCTTTGCTCGGCGATGCTCTTCAAACTTGCTTTCAACCTGGTCCATTTGAAACTGGTACTGTTGCTGATGCTCGGAAAAGGTATCCTGTCCTTGGTCCTGCTGAGACGACAGCTTTTCGGTGGTGGTGATAATCTCCTCAATCTCCTGCTCCAGTTGCTTTACGGACTCACGAAGCGACAGGACTTTTCGTCGGTTTCGTTCGTCTCCTTTGTCAGCCATATCCAGCTTGGCCCGAACAGATTCGATTTCGGAACGTAGGGATGCGTGTCGTTTGGTGTGCTCCTTGCGCAGTCGCTTTAGACGGGCTTTTTCTTCCGATAAAGACATTTGTGCAGTTGTCAGGGTGTCTAATAAAGTCGTGACAGGCGAAAGGGGCCGCGAAGTCATTACTAAAGGCGCGGGCTGGTTGGAGTTTGCCTTGACAGTAGTGCACACATTGACCTTCATAATAGTGCTATCAATGTCACTTTGTTGGATTTCCAATTCATACTGGGTGACTGGTGTCAACCCGTACACTACAATTAAGAACCCTCCGTCATAGTCGTACTCTTGATCGATGCAGACTTGAGGCCATTGAATACCATTTACCAGCACTGTATAGGCCTCTCTTCTGGTGTCATCGAATCCCACCATTGCAAAAACGACCATATTATCCAAAATAAACCGAATAAAGCACTTTGACTGATTAGATGAAGATGAATGTCCACCATTAGTACTTCCCTGGCCTGGATCATGCTCCTCTTGCCGGGCCGCCAGCACCATACTAGAAGCCAGAGTAGACCACAGCGGCTGGTTAGCCCTCACCGCAGCTAGTCTCTTGTTACGCTTTGTTGCTGGAGGGTACAGCATTGCAAAATCTACCCTCTCGGGAGCAATATCATCATCGGCATCCGTAAAAGAGATTACAGTTGTGCCATATTCAGGTTCGGCAGTACTAATACCTGCACTAGAAATTGAGCTACTGGTGTCTTCTTCGTGGTCCGCTCGTTCGGGAAAGATTCGTTTGACAAACGGCACCAGTCCCATGCCAATGACATGGATGGCTATAATCTGGTACCCCAGAAAGGGCAATTCTCTGCGCCAGTCCACCGCCTTGAGAAACCTTGCTGTGCGACTGATGAGCGACACTGCTCCAGTGAGAGTATTAAATCCTTCATAAGAATGGAATCGCGGTCCGGAACCGCTGGCTCCTCCTACCGACATTGTCTGCGCTGACAGGTAATCGTCGTCAAACTCCACAATGTCACCTTGCCAAATGTATCGCGTTAGCACTAGTCGGATCACCTCTGCCACCGTAGTCGAATATATGGCATTTGAAAACACTCTATTTCCTCCTCCCAGCGAAGACGCAACTGTCGCATTAGCGAACATTAGCACCACCTGACGAGCCGGTCCCAGAAACAGGGTGATGCATGCCACTACCGTATCTATTACTAGGGTCTGAATCACCATAGTCATAGTAGATACCCCTCCATGCCCCGTGGACGCAGTCCATCCTGACCCCAGCGAGTTCCATCTCAAATGACTTCGAGAAGCCATTGAAGATGAAAAGATTGTGGTGATGAACACACAATGGATCAGCAACATGATAATGATTGGCAACCTCGAGAACAGGGCCAGAATGGCTAGGGTATCAGCAAACGGAGCCGGGCGGATTACATGCCATGGCTTTACTGCTTTCTTTTCCATTCGCAAATAAATAAAATGCAATAAATAGTGGTAGATGTCGCCAGAGACGATGCTCACACACTTTTCAAAATGGGTCACGTGGGCGGCCGCGTGAAATAGCACGTGCATTGTGCACACGTGCAATCGCATCGTTCAATTTATGGCTTCGTTCTCGGCTCCTGTTAATCAAACCTTGCATATATTTAAAATACACACACTTCCCGCTCCGCTGGCTATATCAAACTACGATGACGTTTGACGAGGACGAACCGACATTGCAGGCAATTGTATACGAAAGTGGACGATATCCGTCGCTGGAAATCCTAGACCAGCTCAAGCTGCCTCATCAGACGGAGTATGTTCCAATCAAGACCACCGCTGATGCGTTTGATGCTATCAAGAGAATGGTGGTAAGAGGAGCTCCTGCCATTGCTATTGTGGCGGCGCTTTCGCTGGCGGTTGAGATCTCCCGACAAAACTACTCGTCCGCAGAAGCTGCCCGTGCTGATATTGAATCAAAGCTTGACCACTTGGTGTCTGCCAGACCTACGGCCGTCAACTTGTCCCAGGCCGCAGGCATTCTCAAACAGGTGAGCGCTTCGTCATCTTCTCCTGTGGAAGACGTGGTCAAGAGGGCTGAACAGATGCTGGAGGATGATATCAATGATAACAAGGCAATTGGGGAACACGGATCAAGGTGGATCCGAGACCAATTGAACCTCCAGGACGGGGAACAAATTGCTGCGCTGACCATTTGCAATACTGGATCTCTTGCTACTGCTGGGTACGGTACTGCATTGGGTATTATCCGCTCCTTGTATGAGCAGGGTGCGCTGTCGCATGCCTACTGCCTGGAGACCAGACCATACAACCAAGGATCTCGTCTGACTGCGTATGAGCTGGTGTATGACGGAATCCCTGCCACTCTTATTACTGACTCTATGGCCGCGGCCCTGTTGCGCCAGCACCCTGAAATTAAACTAGTGGTTGTGGGAGCCGACCGAGTAGCCAAGAATGGAGACACTGCCAACAAGATTGGAACCTACCAGCTGTCGATTCTGGCCAAGCAGTTCCCCGGGGTAAAGTTTGTTGTGGCTGCTCCTACAACCTCAATTGACCTGAATACTGCGTCGGGAGATGCAATTGTAATTGAAGAGCGCCCTCATCATGAGCTGGTGCAGATTACAGGTCCTATCCTCAATGGAATCGACGTGGATTTTGACAGAGTTGAAACTCTGATTACTGCTCCCCGTGGCATTGGCATTTGGAACCCAGCCTTTGACGTGACTCCTATTGAAAACATTGATGCTATTGTTACGGAAAAGGGACTCTACCAGCCTTCATAATATGTTCAAGATTTTAGTAGTAGGTTAACATTAGTACTGATAAAATGTGGATGTTTATGTGTTGTGTGTCTTTTGCAACCAGTTGACATGGTCGGTAATGCGATCACAGAGCTCGTTGATATCTGTCTGTTTCCAGTCGTTTGTAACAAGGCCCTCGCGCACTCCGAGGTCGCAAGCTTGCCATTGACATGCTTTCCAAAGATCCAGCTCAATGTCTTTTCCGTCCAGCAGGTGGCTCTGTTCGGAAGGCTTTCCGTAGAATCTCACTCGCTTATCGTCATCTCCAAAGTGATCAGGGTCGTCCTCGAACAGCTCGCGAGGGTTGAGCTTTGGATAGTTGAGATGCATAAACAGCACTCGCGGACTGGTCAAAGAAGACACTTTTAAGGTGTTGACCAGATAGTCGTCATGAGGGTCCATCTGCAGCATTCCCACGCCCTTGAAGCCATCAGGTTCAAAACGACCACATGGCCGAGTATCCTGCTTGACCTGATAATACTCGTCACCAAGCACCTCAGCGGCAGCCAGGTAGGTTTCTTTGTCTCCTTCTCCTCCAGAGCCCTGGGTGAATAGCTGATAGTAGGCCTTGTATCCGTTAAGGTTGTAGTACACTGCCAGTAACAGAGACTTGTAGTGGCGGGACTTTGAGATGAGAATCTGTCCAGACTCAGTGGACTTGTCAGGCAGAGCTCCCTTGCGGTCAGCTTGGGGGACCAGCTTAGGATCGGTTTCAGAAACATTTCCTCGCACTCGCTCCCCTAGGGTAATGTCAGCAATGTCGTAGAAATAAGGAGAAGTGGTTCGGAACCAGTAGTCTGGCCACAGCACGTAGCCATGAGTGGTAAAAGGCTCCTTGAGAAGCAGAGGCTCAATGTCGTTGAGAGGGACCGAATCGGCGTCGACAAATATGACATTTTCAAAAGACGATGCTAAAATAGACATGACCTTGTATTGATAACCATGGACATCATGTTGCTTCATGGTCTCACGGCCAAACACGTCTTCCAGCACTACGCAGCGAGCGTTCATGGTAGGAAGCACCTTTTCACAAATGTCGGCCTCGTACTCTTCCTGGTCAGCTACAAAGACCTCGATGGGCAAGTGAGGGGACACCTTTCGAAGCGCACGCAGAGTGGTCAGCATGACAGGCATGTATCGCTTACCAGACACGGTGACAATGCCGGAGCCCTTGTAAAGGCCAGGAGGAGGCGACGCAGGCAACTCGCGCACCGTCTTTCTGTGGGCAGACCTTAGAGTGTCCAAGTCCGAAGGCGATACCTGAAGAAATTCGTACAATTCCTCGTTGGTATAGATAGGCAACTTGTCGTCAAACGCCTTCTTCTTTGCTCTCTGGCCATCCTTGTAGTCTTCGAGCTTCTTGACGTCAGGGTTGTGACGGGCAAAAATGTCAAAGACCTTTTTATAATGATCTTTGGCTCGGCCAACGTCAAAGTCGTCGTTGGTAAGCGTCCATCGTCCTGCCGGAGTGGACTTTGTATCTTGAGACCCCGAAAAGCCAGATTTCATTGCCAACTGCTGGGCGGTGTTGGCCACGGCCTCATAGTGGTCCAAGGGCATGAGAGCCAAGTACACTACTAGCAGCAGGATCACCACCACCACATAGCGGATATAGGGGCGTCTCATGGTAAAAAGTATCAGACTTTGTCGTCGGATCTCTTTTTTTTTTTTTTTTTGTCAGATCTATACGATCAGCCAGACGCCAACTTTATCTTTGCGGCGGAACCCAGGGGGAGGGCATAGAGGTCCGCGACACCCTGCATCTCGGCCAACATTAGGCGCCAATAAAAATAATGCATTTGACAGCTCAGGGTAAGGCTCAGTGATGGTTCTGCTTGCAACTGCTACAGATTGACAGGGAGTCGTCATTGTCCATCATCATCCATCATGGTCCATCTGATCAACATTCGGGTATAGTTACGGCTCTAGATCCGAATCTAGGTCCGAATCTAGATCTGAAAAATAACCTCACCTTGGTAGAGTTTAGGGGAGGTATACTGACGAAACAGAGATTGACCCAGTAATTGTTGCCAAATTGGGTAGAGGAGATTTAGACGATGGCCAGACCGAGTTATGGGTTGTCACGCGCGGAGAATAACACGGATATGGGTATGGTATCCTGTGATAGTATGGGCTGGTGAGTACAAGCCTGTGGCTTATGGTATTATGATAGTTGGTATCGTTGGTATCATTGTATCCATGGGTGCCATTGGTGTAATTGGTATCATTGGTATCATTGGTGTCATTGGTTGGTATTCTTGAGTTTAGAGGTAATAGGCACAACCAGACCAGGATCACAGTCTGTGAGAGGTATTCAAGATACATGGTATGATGTCCGAAGGTTCAACGGCACCCCTACCTCATGTGTACCTATGCGTACCTCATGTGTGTCTCATGTGTGCCTGAAGAACGGGCAATTGAACATGATTTCATACTTGTGCAAGGAAAGACCGTTGAACGAGCCGGTGAGATTATGGGGAATGCGGCGCTAGGCATTGCACGATCTCGGATCATCCTCGGTACGTGACCGATCGACTAGCAAGACAGAATATGCTACAGCGAATAGATAAAAGGCACTAACCCACGGTATTTAATTGTGTTTAACTGTAGTTAATTCACTACCGCCGCGGGTGTATTTTCAATCCAATAATTCACAGTTCTGAGCGTTGTGAATAGCATCTCCCGATAACTTCAGGCATCATGCCACAGATCAGCAACCCGAGTACACACACGTGACCAGTAGGCACGTGACATCCCCCCATTTCGGCATTTGCGATCGTTCATGTGCCAGCATATGACCACAGAGCTTGTGATAGTTTAGCTCCATCAGGTGATTTTATTAGAATTATCAACCTCTGGAGTGGTCAGAGATGGCACCAGGGGCACCCGAAGTGTAGTGGTGCGTGCAGACATCCAATGTCCGAAGGGCTTATTGACCCTTCTGCCATAGTGTGCAAGTAGAGCCGACGAGATCGGTCCAGCACCGCTTTGTCAATTAATTTTTTCCCTTGTAAAAAGGCTGCTTGCCATTGTCTCGACAAATCGACTGAAAAGTGGCCCGATTTGGATCTCGACAATCATTTGCAATCATTTGGAGAGGCCACAGTTGTCTGCGGTGGCATTGTCATGTCCCCCTGTTGCTATGTGTGCCAGTGACTCGCTCCGCCTGCAATTTAGTTCCCCATTCATACCCCGTAACCCCGGGGCGTTTCCCCAGATTTCCTCGGCACCGCTCACCGAAGCCCTTAACCCCCCGAGTGCCGAAAAGTCGGTATTCTCGGAAGGCATATAGAGAATTATGAAATAAAAAGAGGACAATAAAGCACGCCGGATACAGAGCGAGCGGTAGCCAACCCTCTACCGTCTTGTCCCATTCTCTAGCATCATTTCTCCGTCCGTACCTTCACCCAATCCTACCTCCCGGACTTGTCCTACGCGGGTCCCATCGCCGAGCGCAGCCGCACACTTTCACGAGCCGAGGTCCACCCCCCTTCTTCTTCTTTGGGACCACACACTTCCCCCACATTGCACATATAAAGCTCCCGAATCAGCCATCATACGACTTCCTCACAAAGCCTTTGGCCGGTTCTATTTTATCACAAAACCTTCGATAATATAACACAATGGCCAGTCGCCTAGCTAACCTGGGGGCTAACCCCACTGCTGCTGTCACTCATGATGGCAAGGAGTACAACACTTTTACCGAGCCTCCCGTGGCCCTGGCCCAGGAGCGAGCCAAGGCAAAGTTCCCCGTCCGCGAGCTCACCTACTACCTCGATGGTGGTGAGGAGAACACAAAGAAGATTGAGGAGATGATGCTCGATATTGAGCGCAACCCAATCTTCTCGATGGACGACCAGTACGATCTGCCCATGGAGAAGAACCGAGAGATCACAATGCAGCGAGTCGGAGTGCTGTCCCAGTACGTGCAGGCTGCTCCTGAGTTTGAGTCTCTCAAGCGATTCTCCATTGTTGGACTGATCGATGCTTCTACTACCACCCGTACCGGAGTGCACTTTGGTCTGTTCTTTGGTGCCGTCCGATCCTCGGGAACCAATGAGCAGCTGGCATACTGGGTGTCCAAGGGAGCCGGAACTCTGCGACGATTCTTTGGATGTTTCTGTATGACCGAGCTTGGTCACGGATCTAACGTGGCTGGTATGGAGACCACCGCTACCTTTGACAAGAAGACCGACGAGTTTGTTATTCACACTCCTCACGTTGCTGCCACCAAGTGGTGGATCGGAGGAGCTGCTCACACTGCCACTCACACTGTGTGCTACGCCCGTCTGATTGTGGACGGAAAAGACTATGGTGTCAAGAACTTTGTTGTTCCTCTGCGAGACACTGAGGACTGGTCCCTCAAGCCTGGTATTGCTGTGGGTGACATTGGTAAGAAGATGGGACGAGATGGAATTGACAACGGTTGGGTCCAGTTCACCCACGTGCGAATCCCTCGTCAGTACATGCTTATGCGATACACCAAGGTCGACTCTGAGGGTAACGTCACTCAGCCCCCTCTTGACCAGCTTTCGTACGGTGCTCTGATCGGAGGTCGTGTGTCCATGGCCGTGGACTCCTCTCTGTGGGCCGCTCGTTTCCTGACCATTGCTACCCGATACGCTGCCGTTCGTCGTCAGTTCTCTTCCACTCCTGGTGAGCCCGAGTCTAAGATTCTGGACTACAAGTTCCACCAGCGACGATTGATTCCTCGTCTGGCTTACACTTTTGCCATGCGAGCTGGTTCGGAGAAGCTGCTGCAGTTCCACTCCAAGGCTATGGAGAACATGCTCAACGTGGACAAGAATGACAAGACCGCCCTCAACTCTGCCATTGAGGACATGAAGGAGCTGTTCTCCCTGTCGGCTGGTCTCAAGGCCTTCTCGACCTGGGGAACCGCCGAGATTATTGACCAGTGCCGTCAGTCCTGTGGTGGTCACGGATACTCTGGATACAACGGATTCGGCCAGGGTTACAACGATTGGGTTGTCCAGTGCACCTGGGAGGGAGACAACAACATTCTGTGTCTGTCTGCCGGCCGAGCCCTCATCCAGGCCGGTCTGTCTGCCCGCAAGGGAGGAAAGGTTGGTGACGCCGCCTCTTACATCACCCGATCCCAGGAGCTGGCTTCCAAGAAGCTCAATGGCCGGGATATCCGGGACCCTAAGGTGCTGGTCGAGGCATTTGAGTCTGCTTCCGCTCGAGGTATCAACCGTGCTGTAGACCGATACCTGGAGCTGACCGAGAAGAAGGGTCTGAACCAGACTCAGGCGTTCGAGGAGCTGTCTCAGCTGCGATTCGAGATTGCCCGAGTCCACACTCGAACCTACCTGATCCGATCCTTCTTTGCCTCTGTGGAGGCGGCCAAGGACTCCATCAAGCCCGTTCTTAGCGACCTGGCCACTCTGTTTGCTCTGTGGTCTCTGGAGGCTGACTCTGCTCAGTTCCTGGTATCTGGATACCTGTCTCCCGATGACATTCCTCAGATCACTACTCTGGTTGACGAGTACAACGGCAAGGTCCGAGAGCAGGTCATTCCTATCATTGATGCTTTCAACTTGTCTGACTTTTTCATCAACGCCCCCATTGGTCAGTACGATGGAAATGCTTACAAGCACTACTTTGACAAGGTTGTGCGACGAAACCCCAACCGGGAGTCGCGAGCTCCTTACCACGAGAGATTGGTCAAGCCATTCATGCAGCGTCCTGAGGAGGAAGATGATGAGGATCTTGAAGAGCTTGTGGAGGACTAGTTGCATTATCTAACGACGTACGTACTTGGGACATCATCCTAGAAGATATTGAAATTGATTTATGACAATTGTATTTCACTCTTTCATGATATAACATTTTGGATAGAAGCTTCTGTGCATGCTAGATTGGACTTAAAGGTTAGTCTAAAGATAATTGCGTAACATCTTAAGTGTCAGAAGATGATAATTGACTGTTCATAGTAATGTAATAATGTTATAATGTCAATAGTGTTGAGAGTGTCAATAGTGTTGATAGAGTCAATAGTGTTGATAGTGTCAATAGTGTTGATAGCGTTGATAGTTGATATTTCATTTACTAGATACCATAACATAAATCATCAAAAGCGATTAGAAACGATCGTTGTCTCGGCCACCACCGTATCCGCCTCGGTCAGAGTCCCGGCCGGAGGAACCGTAAGAAGAGCCACCGTACGAGTCATTGCCGCCACGGCCAGAAGAGCCAAAGCCAGAGGATCGGTCGTTGTCATCGTCTCGTCCAGAGGATCCGAAGGAAGAGCCTCCGTAAGAGTCGTTGCCGCCTCGGCCAGAGGATCCGAATCCAGAGGATCGGTCATTGTCATTGTCTCGTCCAGAGGATCCGAAGGAAGAGCCTCCGTAAGAGTCGTTGCCGCCTCGGCCAGAGGATCCGAATCCAGAAGAGGATCGGTCATTGTCGTTGTCTCGTCCAGAGGATCCGAAAGAGGAGCCTCCGTAGGAGTCACTGCCGCCACGGCCAGAAGAGCCGTATCCAGAAGAGGATCGGTCGTTGTCATTGTCACGGCCCGAGGATCCGAATCCAGAGGATCGGTCGTTGTCGTTGTCACGGCCAGAAGAGCCGAATCCAGAGGAGGATCGGTCGTTGTCATTGTCACGGCCAGAGGATCCGTAAGAAGAGCCTCCGTACGAGTTGTCATTGTCTCGTCCAGAGGATCCGAATCCAGAGGATCGGTTGTTGTCGTTGTCTCGTCCAGAAGATCCGTACGAGTCATTGTCACGACGGTTGTTGTTGTTGTCGCCGCTAAGGGCGTTAGAAGCGAATTCACCAATCTTGTCTCCGAGTCCCATTGTTAATGTGTTTGTATTTGTGTTATCAATTCAATTGATGACCTCTACCAAGGGGCCACAGTGGCCTCTTTATAGTTTTTGACCCGCCCTGGTTTGCTTTTTGCCAAATGCGCCCCCCTCCTGATGGGTACCATCGTTGTTTTTTGCTATCGCATGATTACGCAATGGTCAGAATAACACCGATCCTTGTCCAATTGAGAACGGCAGTGAGGGAACATGGCCCCGACCCGCCTCAGTTGCTAAACTGGCCACACAAGGGGGGGAGTGTGGGGAGGGATGAATACAATTTGTCTCACGATTGGGTTTCCCAAGAAAACCTTAATGGACTTTTGTTGAACAATTACAATTACTCTCCGGGACAGCTCTCAACACAATCCCAAAGCTAAGCTCCTGCTACCGCATACCTTGGGGGCGGACCAGGGGTATTGTTCCTGCAACTCCAGGCACCAGTGGACCAATCAACACCCCACATCGTAGGCATCCGGAGACGTGCTGCGATCAGGTACAGTGGCAATCCTTGAAGCTACCAACCAAAAGCATAAGCAATGTCCATGCCAATGCTGGCCAATGCTTGCAATCTTGCACCACCGGCACACAATATCCCCCAACCAAATCGCCACAATGTATACACAAATGTACCCAAATGTAACAGGGGCTAATCCTTCGCCTCTCTTGCGCCACCGCCTATCATCAGGTACGGTTATGATAGGCCAAAGGGGGTCGATTTTGGGTTGGGAAACAATGGAAAATCCCCCCTGGCCAATCCGGAAGCGATCGGTGCGGCGCCCCGCACTCCTGTCAAGGTGGTTGCTATGATTAAACCATTACGTGGCCGGCGGAGACGATAGACAGGCTCGGAGATGAGCTTAAATGGCTGGTGATGACGCCAGACGATGACGCAACGAGATTAAAACGGTTTTGGCGCTCCCCGAGGGGCCCGTCGAAAGCTTCTCGACGAACAATGGACTGCCTCAGGGCGCAGTACTGTTGTTGTTGCGCCGGCAACGCAGGGGCATGTAGCATCGGTTTAGTCGGCAATGTACATTCCAGGTTTCATGTGCGACAGAACAATACTGCACGGTGGCGTATGGAGGGCCTTGTTCGACGGATGGGCCGTGCAGTGCATTATACAGGTACAGGTTGACATTTGCCACCGATCGCTTTGAAGTGTTATGGACTGACCGTTGTTGCTATTCTTAGCTGGAGCGAGCCCGTTGGCAGTCGTGCGGCGTTCGAGGCTAATCGTTCAGCCGCGCAAATTGGGCCCCGAGAGACTGACAATTTTCAATCCGTCCGTTGGAAAGTAAAATGTCCAGGGTGAGGAAGAGTGCCGAAGTGGTGAGCCAGTTGTCCAAAAATGTGATTGTGGATGCCAATGGGTGCGAAAAGGCCGCTCAGAAAGTGTACGAGGCAATGAAGGCAAACAACTATTCCACTGCCACTTGGTCGTCCCATGCACTTAACCCGGACCCCTGCAAGCAGTCTGCCCGATCAGTTGTGGATTGGATAGCCACCGTAGATCTGCTTAATTTCAGCTTCTGGTCTGACGTGGATGAAAAGGACTCGGGAACTACGGGGTCTGGACGGTACTCTGTTGAATACAATGGCACTCACTATACAGGCTACTGGAGTTTAGTAGCGGCAATCAATCGTGCCCTGGATCAAGGAATTGCAATTACAAGTCCCGCATTCTGGGGTACAGACGAGTTTAATGCCCAGTTTGCTCTCGATAAAGTGTTTTACAGCTCCACCGATGAGCAGATTCCTCTATTGGAAGAACGAATCGCCGTCTTGAAAGAAGCAAGCTCGGTGCTGAAATCTATGGGGTACACCAGTTTTGCCGAGTTTATTCCTCTGGCACAGCAGTCGGCTACACAGCTTGTGCAATTACTGTCCGACAAGTTCCCATCGTTCAATGACACTTCCATGTACAATGGCCACAAGGTCTACATTTTCAAGCGGGTCCAAATCTTTGTAGCTGATCTATGGGCGTGCTTCCGCGGCCAAGGATACGGCCAATTCACAGACATTGATGAGATCACAATGTTTGCCGACTATCGAGTGCCCCAGATCCTCCACAGCTTGGGCTGTCTAAAGTATTCATCTGAATTGGAGACCCGCCTGTTAGACCACGAGCTAATCCCGCACGGGGATGTCGATGAAGTAGAGCTGCGAGCGTGCAGCATCTGGGCAGTTGAACTAATGCTCAAGCACATTCTTACCATTGACCCCTCCGCTGCTGTCAATGCCATTCTCATTGATTTCTATCTCTGGGATACTGCAAAGCAAATCCAGTCCCAGCAAGGCGGCCAATGGGCCATTCCTTGTCATCGCACCAGATCCATCTATTACTAACCCCACTCATTGCAATACATAACTTAATGCTATACGACATGCCTTGTACATATCTCCGTAGTCCATACCTGTTTAACTGGCTGCTGGCTTATTCAACGGTCTCAAAATCGGCGCCTTCTCGTGCCGGTCGTCTACCAGGCTGGATGTCTTCTGATGATGTCGCTAATGGTGATAACCGGTTTCGTCTAGGAACAACTCGAGCTCCAGCCCATCCCCATCGGAACCCCAGCTCGTGGGCGAAAATCTCTCCAAATCCAAGCATCATACCATTGATAAATGGCAGCGCCAGGTTAATGGCCCATGACGCTATCACCGATACAAGGTCGGTCCTGCTGCGAGCTTGCACCGTCCCGCTCGACGTATCCGACTCTATTAGCTCCGACAGCTCCTCATCCTCTACCGCAGGCTCCGCAGAGACATCTGGCACGTCGTCAATGGGAAAGTCGCTCATTTTTATATTATTGATGGCGGTATTTGATAGGGCACGGGATTTATAGGGGCCTTTTTTGAAAAACGACAGGTTTGATCTCGTAGCCTCACACATCATGACCGACAATGATCAGGGCGCGACCCAGCCCATAGTGGACGAAAAAGTGGTCAATGACTATCGAGTATGGAAGAAAAACGCGTCCTATCTTTATGACCTATTTGTGTCTACTCTGCTGCCGTGGCCTTCGCTCACCGTGCAATGGTTTCCCGACGTAGAGACTGGCAAGACCGAGTGCTCTACGGTTCAGAGATTATTACTGGGCACCCAATCTGCTGGCCAGGGTGACGAATACGTTCGAATTGCCCAGTTTGATCACACTAGGCAGTTGGCTAAGCCGGGAGAGCTGGATGCCAAAAAGTACGACGCTGATCTAGGGGAGATTGGAGGATACACCAACACTGGCACAAAAATTTCCATTACCCATAAGATTAACCACGGTTCGTTTGAAGTGAACCGTGCCCGGTACATGCCTCAGAACCCTGATCTTCTGGGAACAATCGGGTCCAATGGGTCAGTTTACGTTTTTGACCGTACAAAGCATCCTTCAGAGCCTACGGCCAATTTCCGTCCTGAAATCACTCTTGAAAAGCACACCGGGCAAGGATTTGGTCTGTCGTGGAACACACAAAAGAAGGGACATCTGCTGAGTGCTGCTGAGGATGGCATTATCGCTCATTGGGACATTACTCAGATCCAGGATGCAAATCAAACCACCCTAAATCCATTATCTACAATAACCAGTCACTCTGACGTGGTCAACGACATCAC
The DNA here is from genome assembly GCA_003705705.2 of Blastobotrys raffinosifermentans. Lineage (NCBI taxonomy): Eukaryota > Fungi > Ascomycota > Dipodascomycetes > Dipodascales > Trichomonascaceae > Blastobotrys > Blastobotrys raffinosifermentans. The sequence goes on from PPJH02000047.1 coordinate 20,476, forward strand.
CTGGCACCCCACGCACGATTGTCTTTACATGTCGTGTTCGGACGACAATTCTATTCAACTTCATGACACTCGAGACAGTGGAAAGGTCCGCTCAGTGACTACTCAGCAACCGCTGTCGCTGGCGGTGAGCCCGGCAAACCCCTACTTGCTTGCCTGTGCATCTCAATCGGGTGATATTAATCTATGGGACATTAGGTTTTCGGATACTAACAGCCAGCCATTGACGACTTTTTCGGGCCATTCCGGGCCAGTAGTGGAGCTAGCGTTCAGTCCGTTTCACGAAACAATCTTGGCCAGCGCTTCCGATGACCGAACTGTCAATATTTGGGACGCTTCCCAGGTCGACCAGGGCGACAAGCCCCTGTTATTTACCCATGCTGGACACATGGGCTCAGTTAATGCAGTTTCATGGGATCCCTCGACTCCGTGGACTCTGGCATCCACCGCTTCTGACAATTCCCTGCATATCTGGAGGGTTGCTGATGCTATTGTTGGTGCTTAAATTCATTAATTCTTGTCAGTCTTCGGTGCTTTTGCTCCGGGTTGGACGGCATCGTCCATCTTATGCTTGCCCACTGTCACCTCTCCTATGTCCTTCTTTGGTGGAATAGAACTAAACACTCCACTGCTGAACCATCTATTATTTGAGGACGCGGTTGCGGACACATTGGCGGGTTGCTGAGGAGCAACAAGCTGGATTCCTTGATCACTGCTAAACGCCAGTGATGACTGCAGTCCCGAGACGGGCTCTCGTGCGTTGAGTGACTGCAAACGATGTTGCATGCCTTTTGACATCTTGGCTCTAGTCTTGTTGTCCACTTGGATGGATCGAATCTGGCCCGCTTTGGCGGCACTGAACCCTCCTTCTTGTCCATACTCCTCCTCGTCCTTGCCAAATGCCATGCGATTCTGGGCCTTTTGAAATTCTGTCATCTGGAACTGTTCCTTGAACTTGCGGATTCTCTTTCCACCTCTCTTTTTAGACTTTTTGTCCTCGGGCACCGGCAGTGCCTTTATGCCCTTGTTTTCTGGAGGCTCAACTAGCTTTTCTAACTTGTCATTGATCTCTTTGCGCCACTTGAGACCCTGAGCGCCATCTGTACTCGCATTGGTCATGTCGACCCGGGCCGCTAGCACTAACTTGCCAGACACAATGCGCATTGCTTGCTTGCGTGTCTCGGGGGGCATTGACTGGATAAGTTCGCTGTGATACAGAAACCCTTGCTGGCGCACTCCAGTCTGTCCAAACCCGATTGACACTTGACGCTTTGCACCCAGGGAGGGTAAATTCGCAGACGGAGTCTGAGCTAACCCGGCAATTCCTCCTGCGAATCCGATCAATTGTGCTGCAGTGTGAGAAGAAATGATCTGAGTAATGTTAGGCGCAAACACTGTTAGACGCTTGGATACGAATAGCGTGATTAGTTGCTTGGCGTCGTCTAATTCCAGAAGCAGGTCGCATCCCTTTCGCAGTTGATCTAATTCCGCCTCCGACAGCTTCTGCCCTCGATTCTCATATGCAGCCATTGTAATAATCATAACCGTAGCACTAGGTAGGAATGTTTTGAGCGCCTCTGCCCTAGTCCCGCTCAGGTCTTCAACATTGTTTTCGATCTGCTTGACAGTTTTGGTGTAGTCGACGGGATTGAGTACCAGCTTTTCCAGCTCCGCAAACCGCTTGGAGTACAAATCTTTAATAAACTTGTGTACCACAATAACTTCGTTGTCGATTTCCACTGAATACTCGTTTGCCTCTACTAGAAGCTTGTAAGTAGGATTGTTAATGCCCTGGACGTGACTAGGCGTTCCATCGAGATCCTGTTTGATCCGCTCTAAGATGGGGTACAATTTCGCCATTAGTCGAGAAACGGACTGGATATTAACCCTACTGAGATCTATGTTGTCTGCCAGATCGTGGGCGGTTATTTCTGAGCCCATCTGCTCTCGTAGTTCCGCGGCCGACTGTTCAAACTGGACCTGTCCCGGTTGGTCTAATGCATGGTCTTTTTCCGCGGGCACATCCTCGTCCATTCGCTCTAACTGCTGCTCATCTATCTTTCCATTTTCCACCAAGTCTTCTCCGTCGCTCTCCAAATCAGCAATCAAATCGTCTGCCAACGACATGTTGCCTACAACTATCGATAAGGTTTCTGGGATTTTTCATCTTGATATCTATCGGCCACCTATCACCAAACTTGAAATGGGTGGATTTAGAGCCTTTCGCGAAGCGACACCGACGCGTGAAGAAACAGGACTTACGGATGGAGAAAAGGAGCCAGTTTGAGAAAGAGCGGGAGGCTCTGCTAAGTGAGATTTCAGTTGTAAGTGGACAGTGCTTTCTGTTGGAATATAGGGGAATATGGGCTAATAAAGAACTTGGAGCACGTGCTTTCGTCGATGAACCAGCTGAACCGGTCGCTGGAAAATGTCATTTCCGTTGGCCAGGAGTTTGAGTCAGTGGGAGATTTGTGGACAAACTTTTCTAGCGCTGTACAGAGAGATGTAGTAAAGCAGCAGAAAGAGGAAGAGAAGGAGGATTGAGTTGGGCCAGTGTCGAAAGAGGTAACAGCGTACCGGGCAAAGAGAAGGGACCAGGCGACGCGAGCACCAACGGGCCTGGTATAGATACCAGGTGCACAATATCACCAAATATACTATCAGCAGCGCGCTATCCAGGGAGTATCGCATTCATCGACTCATTGGTCGACCACTCAGTTGTAGCTGTCAGAGGTGCACTGTCTTCGCCAGCATTGTGCTGCTCATTTCCAGTATGTACGATAGAGTTATTGGATTTTCTGTATTTATAATCAGTTTACGTATCACTAAGGTATAACTAAGGTATCACTAAGGTATCACTAAGGTATCACTAAGGTATCACTAAGGTATCGCTGAGGTATGACCACGGGCGATTGGCATGGATCCATCCTTGTTACGTATTCTAAACCGTGTAGGCCAAAGATGACAAAGGAACTATCAAGCGACCAAAGAGAAGAAATACCAAGATAAAGAGCATAATTATCAAGTAGCCAAGTTCAAGATAACTGTTTGCTTGGCCGCTGTAGTTCCACTGTAGTTTGGTCCACTTGCCTAACTTTCGACCTGAAACAGGGGCGCCGCATTGTCTAATTATACCCTTTCTACAGTGTAGAGACAAGCCTATTAACCCCCTATTCTGTTACATAGAGGCTTTGCTGCTGCTCAGTCCTTAGGGTCTGTTTAACAGTCTAGTCTCTATGGAGTGAGTACCTTGAATGTCCTTTATTATGCTATTAATGGGTTAAAAAGTCGTACCCAGTCGTCACTCATACAATTACACACTTTCGAAGCCGTCGCTTGACGGATTTGGCTCCGCCTTTACCGCCTCCTGCTGCCAAGGAGCTCTGGGCTTGCCCTTTTCCCGGCACTCCTTGACCATTGCTAGTCTTTTCTTGCTGTGTCTGGTATCCTTGGTTGTTTTGGTTGTTTTGGTAGCCCTGTTGCTCTTGCTGCCGCAGTTGCTGTCTCTTTTGGCGAGAGACCTGGCGATTGCGCATGCGATCTGAAGGGATTCGTTGGCGTTCTCCCAGAACAATGGACATTGCAGTAGAAAAAATATCATTAACTCCCTTGCCCGTGCGAGCAGAGCACTCCATGTACATTTCGGCACCGCACTGCACCGCAGCAGTGTTTCCCTGTTCCGCTGACAGGGTTCGGCTACTGCCACTGCGAGTTATTGAGGCTCCAGGAGACCCAGGGGGCACCGCCGGAGATTGAGGAAGGGGGTGGCGAGGACGCAAATCGCTCTTGAGTCCTACAATGATAATGGGGACGTCCGGGCAGTGGTGAGCAACCTCCGGGATCCACTTGTCATAGACATTTTCTAACGAAACAGGCGAATCAATAGCAAAACATACCAACACAACGTTTGCCTCTGGATATGACAGCGCTCGTAACCGGTCGTATTCTTCCTGGCCGGCGGTATCCCATAGCGCTAGCTCAATCACCTTGCCCGACGGAGACCGCACCTTGGACAGGTAGTTTTCAAACACTGTAGGGACATAGCGTTCAGGGAAATTGCCATGAGCGTAGGTAACTAGCAAACACGTCTTGCCACAACCTCCATCTCCCACGCAAACAAGCTTTACATGAGCGTCTGCTGGTAGCGAGGCTAAGGGGTCATCAGAGTTGTCGTCTGAAGGCGAGGCAACCGCCGCCGCCTTCTTCTCAGGGGTTCGTTTAGGCGAGCTCGGTGGAGGAGGCGCATAGGCCTCGTGTTCGTCCTGAACTGGGACCGGTTGAGAGTACCTGGACGAGTAGGACGGAAATTTGGGCTCTCTGGGGCCTTGGACGGGCATCTGTGAAGAAGTATCAATACAAACCGTCTTCTGAAACGCGGCTCCTGCAGCTGCGCCTGCAAAACGGGAATCAACACAACATGAGCTCACTTTCGCAAGTTATGTGCAGATGCTAATGGGATGGCAATGATCCTGATGGTTCCTGATGGTTCTTGTCATTAGATGCTATTCATAACCAAACTATATGCTATATCAATGCCTGATTTAGGTAGCCTGATCAGGTTAGGTGGGTAGGTAGGTAGCCCGGACAGGAGGGTTATAGGAGAAAGGCGGCCACTGAAGCAGCCATGATAGTTAAGGTACCAGCGCCCACCTCTACCAAAGAAGCAGCACCATTGTTGGCGGCCTTGACCTGCGGTAAGGATGGATCTAAGGTGCCATTGATGGAGACGCTGGTATAGTTTTGAAACTTTTCCACCACGGCCGACTTGCCAGGAAGATTTGCAAAATAAGACCGCGAGTATACCCGGTCACAACTACAAGGTTGTCGTCTCATGCAGTAGCACGTCACATTGTACACTGTAGAATTGAGGGCTGCCTCGTACCAGTAAGCATATAATGAGTCGTCGTACCCCCAATAGCCGGGGAAACCTAGCTCCACCGTAGCGATATCCGCCCGATAAGCAGTCAGGTTTGATGGAGAGGGCAGTCCTGCCAGGAAAGGGACGGTGGCACCTCCAATGTAGCGATTGCCCAGTATTGGGCTTTGTGAAGTCATGTTTGTTCCTCTAGTAGCCATTGTTATGCAAAATGACAAATGACCTTAAAAAAATTTAGGAGAGAGAGAGAGATAGGAGGGGATGGGGGATGTTATATGTCGGTGGACATGCTATAATTGGAAGCCAAGATTAATTTGCCAGGTGAGGAGGTAAAAGAAAGTTGGCAATCCCGTTCTTGATATGATAAATGTGGCCACAGTTGCGGCAAATGGCCTGGCCAGACATAATTCGGGTCTCCACTAGTAGGGAGTGAAGGTTCTGGATCAAGGTGTCTCTCTCATCCTCCTCCAACATGTCCAAGTCAGGCTTATCAGAGGGCAAGGACTCGTTTCCAAGCTCCCGGGCTACTAGTACCAGAGCCTGCCAGTCCAATTTAGGGACAATGTTGATCACGAACATGGGGTCAAAATCAGTAGGCTGGTGAGCCAAATCCTGGGCGGGATTGACATCGTACTTCAGGGGGAACTCGCTGCCAGATTTGGCGCACGATCTCACGGCGCACTGGACAAAGTTTGTGGTCAGAAACTTCATTGTTATAATTGAGCAGGAAGGAGTTTACTGCAGTTTGTACTGGATGAAAGGTTTTTGATTCAAAAGAAAGGCATTTCACGATTGATTTTTTTTTTTTTTTCTTCCTAATGCTCTCCGCCGCACCCGCCGCGCGCCGCCGCGATCTAATCACCCCTCCACCCTATTTGCCATGGATACCACCGAGTGGCCGGTAAAAAGCTATAGATGAGACTTTATAGCAATGCAGGCGACGTGTAGCATCGTCAATATTATTTAGCTGCCTTTGGTGCCTTTGGCGCCTTTTGTGCGGGGTCAATGAACACACCACTTTATTGTTCAATTGCCAAAGTCGCGGCCGACCGTGACATACCACGTGACTGGTTGTATAAAATAAAAAATCTGTCCGACAAACTTTTCAACCTATTCAACTCACAAGGGTAAGTACAATGCCTTGGAATGATGACAAATTTCTGTCGGGGAACTACGGTAATGATAACCCAATCCTCTAAGAAGCCCTGATCCGGTCGTTGAACTTTACAACTAACATCAGTATGTGCGCAATGATTAATACCAATTATCTCAATCAATCTGTCAATCCACTGACCCCTTGACTCCCATCAAGAGTACTTGGGGCTTGACGACAATCTTAGTATGAGCCACAGTAGATACTAACTCAGACTTTTGTAGTATTTGTAATACAATTTGTATCAATCTTAGCAAGAGTTTTCTGTGATCATTTAGTCCTGCCGAGAAACTAGCAACTGGCAATTGCTAACAAGTGCTATCTACTACAAGTGGTAACTACTAAGAAGTGATGACAAGTGATAACAACTAGTAACAAGTGATACAAGTGATAACATGAACCGGATCAAATTCCTTGGAAAGATTCTCTAGGAACAGACATACTTTTCACCATATAGCTTTCCTATAGATCCTATAGATGTAGCCGGCAAATTCCGACAGACTCGGCAGATCCAGTCCAAAGCAACACCGACGGTTACCAATGACAGAAGAGAATCCAACTTAAGAGTATCCCAATACAATTATGGACGTAAAATGATCTCGTTCAGCTATCAATCGCCATCAATCGCCATCAATTGGCTCAATTGGCACACTCCTTGCGCTGCCCTGTCTTATTACTTCTGTAGGGTTCGCTAATGTTCGACACTGGCTTACAGCCGCGCCTGCTCAACAGGGGTCTCGAGACCCAATGGCGGTCAATTGGCCTGTACAAACTTTCCTACACTACTCAATGATCCTTGCCTTCGTCTAGTTTCCGTATACACCACCTGTCCCTGCTCACTGCCCTCAAAACCATCCCGCAAGCCCCCTGGCTTAACCGTGCCGTCGGCTAAGTTATTATGGGGGGATGTTCAGCCGTGCGGTGGGTTAGGGCCCCAACACAAACAAATTTATTGTCCAGTTGTGATTTGACTAAATCCTCAATTTGATCTCTCTCGACCCGAATTCGAGACCACCCGCTTTCCTTTGCTTGGATTTGAGGATAGGTCCATCGCCCCCCGATTCTACGGAACGGAGGAAGTGCTGATTATACCCAAACACGCTACCTTGTTGGTTAATTGTTTGTTTTATTGTGCTTGATTCTTTTTTTGTGCCCCGCTTTATTGTTCTTCCTAATCGTATCGCTTAGTCGTTGCAGGTAAATTGCTAATTGTCTCCTTGGTTCACGACACAACATGACCTCACAAGTTAATGACCCTACCCAGGCTCCTAACCCGCAAACCCAGGCACAGGCACAGGCCCAAGTGGTTCAGCAGCAGCAGGATGTGTCCGAGGTAGGCTGGATGTTCATTCAGCAGTACTACACGTTTGTCAACAACAAGCCCCATCAGCTCCATCTGTTTTACACCACCTCTTCCACTCTGTGCCACGGAGTCGAGGGTCAGGCCGTGCCTTCGTACCGTGGACAGACCCAGATCCAGCAGCGAATGCGCGAACATGGCTTCCAGGACTGCAAGGTTATGGTGTCCAACGTAGATGTGCAGGGCTCTGCTGACGGTGGCGTGGTGGTCCAGGTTCTGGGTGAGATGGCCAATGCCGGACGCCCTTCGCAAAAGTTCTGCCAGACCTTCTTCTTGGCCCCTCAGCCTAGAGGTTACTATGTTCTCAACGACATTTTGCGTTTCCTCAAGGAGGACGTTGATGTAGAGGACGATTCCGCCGCTGCCGCTACTGGTGCTCCTAATGCTACTGTTTCCAACGACTCTCTGTTTGCTCAGAAGCTGGGAGCTGATGAGCAGTTGAACGGTCACCACTCCAACGAGTCCAATGGTTCCAATGGCTCCAATGGCACTGTTGGAGCTCAGGAGAAGGTAGTTTCTGCTCCGGCACCTGTTCCTGCTTCTGCCCCTGCCCCAACTCAGGTTCCTCAGGTACAAACTCAGCAGCCTCAGGCCACCCCTCAGGCACCTCAGGTTCAACCTTCTGCTGCTGAGGATCAGTCCAAGCCTGCTGTTGAGAAGGCTCAGTCTCCTGCTGCTGCTACTGCTGAGCAAAAGTCTTCTCCTCAGCCAAAGGCTCAGTCTGAAAAGGAGACAAAGCCTGTGGCTAAGCAGGCTGCAAAGACTGCTGCCCCCAAGGACGAGCAAAAGGCTCCCGCTCAGCCAGCCAAGCCCTCTGCTCCTCTCACCTGGGCCGATAAGATCAAGCCTGCTTCGGCCTCTAGCACCACTTCTGCTGCTACTGCTGGTGCTGCTACTGGTGCTACTGGTGCTGCCAGTGCTGCTAGTGCTGCTGCGGAACCCAATGGCTCCGCTACTCGCAATGCTGCTGCCCCCACTCCTGCTTCTACTACCGCTCAAGGCTCTGGTGCTGCCTCTGGTAAGCGCTCTTCCCAGTCTGGCCAGCGCCAGCGCCCTGAGTTCCACTCTGCATATATCAAGCATGTTACTCAAAAAGTAGATGACGGTCTGCTCAAGCAGGCTCTGGAGCGTATCGGAAAACTCACCCACTTCCAGGTGGAAAAGTCAAAGTCTTGCGCATTTGTAGACTTTATCGATGAGGCCACCCTCAAGAATGCATTGGCGGTGCACGAGCTTAAGGTTGGAGATCAGACCGTTCTCATTGAAGAGCGTAAGCGAGGAGGCGCTAAGAAGAACTCTGGCACCAACTCTAAGAACCGCAATTCAAACTCCAAGAGAAAGGCATGATTCTAGAAACCAAAGAACACAAAAGACAAAAAAAAAAAAGACAAAAAAAGACATGATTTGGACGACCCCATCAGCACAAGAAACCAAACAAACAAAATTCTTACATGCCTCCAGTGTATAAAATGTATGTTACGTTTCCATACAACGCAAGTATATACCAGCATTGGCAACGTAGACCAATATACCTGGTATCATCTAGTTCTTTATTACACTTTAGATATTGGTTGTTAGATTGTGGTCAAATTGTTTATTGATAGATGTTAGATTGATTAGATCTTGAGATCCTTAACCACCATTGCTCGGCAAATGGGATGGTAAAAGTCCTTGTGGGCCTCAAAGGTGTCCAGGGCCAACTGGCGGTCCACAGAAGCAAGATTGCGGAATCCTGGTCGTACAAACTTCATTCGTCCAAGAGTTCCCAGCCATTGAGCCAATTGCTTGTATTCGCTCGTCAATTCAGCGCTCACGGCAAGCGCGTACCAACGGGAGATGACTTCAGGGTTAGAAGAGGCCGCAAAAGAGTACACTTGGGCAAGGGCCTCAGCAGCAGCCTTGGTAGGCTTTCCACTCTTCTTGACTGCATCGAATCGGCTCACCAGGGTGTCAATGAACACGGCCTGCTGAGTGGAAGTCCACGATTCAAGATCGTTGCGAGAAAACTCCTTTGCATAGTCCTCGGCAGTCTTGGACTCGTCAATTGTACTTGCCCATCGGTCAGCCAGCTGATAGCACGCGTCGGCCACGCTGGTGTCAAACTGGGGCTTTGGAGGAAGTCCAGGGTCGTAGAACCAGGCCTCCCAGTCCACGGTATCCAGAATCTCCTTCTTGTCAGAGAAGAACTCGTATACGGTATCCAAAAATTGATACGAGTCCAAGGACTTGTAGCGGAACTTGTTAAAGTAGTAGGGGATGAAAGGATCAAACACAGACTTGCCTCCAAGCAAATTCTCAAGGTAGAACAAGAAGGTAGATCCCTTCTCGTAAGGAACGCTGGAGAAGGCATCATCGGGATCCTGACGGTCCTTGAGGTCAACCACGAGCTTGGTGTAGTTCTTTCCAGACTCTCCAAAAGTCTCTACAGCTGATTCTAGAGCTTCCCAACCTACAATGGCGCTAAAGTGTCGGTGAGCCTCTCCATGGAGCGCTCCAACAATGCGTCTTTCCAGATACACGGTCCATCCCTCATTGAGCCAAAAATGTTCCCACGAGCAGTTGGTGACGAGGTTTCCACTCCAAGAATGGGCCAATTCATGGGCGATTACGTCGACGTTCTGGCGGTCCCCAGAGATAAGGGTAGGAGTAGCAAACGTAATGTTGGGGTTCTCCATTCCTCCGTAGGGGAAAGATGGGGGCAGCACCAAAACATTGTACGTCTTCCAGTCGTAGGGGAAGACAATCTTCTCAGCGACCTGGATGAATTTCTCCGTGTCATTCTCAAACTCCCATTGGCAATCCTTGAGCTTGGAAGGCTCGCTATACACAAGCGAACGAGGGCCAATGTCTGCGGAAGCAAGGTCTCCGGATGCAATTGCTACCAGGTACGAAGGAATGGGAATTTCCTGTACAAATCTGTATACGTTTGTCGATTCTGGAGCTTCCTTGTAGAATGGCTCGGGGGTGGACTGGGAATCGGAGGCAACATTTCCACTTGAAACTGCAGGATGCTCGGACTGAATAGTGAAATTGTACTTTGACTTGATAGAAGGAGTGTCAAAGCATGGGAACAGCGAACGGGCGTGGATAGCCTGGCACTGCGAGAAGAGATAGGGGACCTTCTTGCCAGCAGTCTGCTCAGGGGTAAGCCATTGCAGGGCAGTGCACTTGTCAGTAGTAGCGAACTCGATTGCGAGCTCATTGGCAGATCCGGAAGCCAATTCACCACTGTTAATGGTCAACGCACTGCCAAGTTCCACTCGGTCGGCAATAGAAAAGTCGGACACGGGCTTTCCGTTGAACTTGACTGCACGAACATCAAGGTACGAAGTATCCAGCACAATCTTGTCCGTAGGCTTGGTCACCTCAAGCTTGAAGTTGACCAATCCACGAAGGGCCTGCTTGGTCCAGTCTACATACAGAGACAAGTCAGTTGCTGGGACACGGAAGTGCACATAATTAGACAGAGTAGAAGGGTCCTCTTCGGCAATACGCTCCTTTGCCAACTGCATTTTGCGAACGGGGCCAGAAACGAAAGAAGGTTTGAGAAATCTGGCGGCACTTGACAGTCCCTTAAGCATGAGAGACGATGTACGGCACTCCGTCAGTAGCCGCCGCTACAGGACACAGCGGGGAGGCCAGACGACAATAGATGAACATGGCCAAGTATGGCTAGCATGGCTAGTACAGGCGAACAACTATTACGAGTTTATGAATAATGCAAATATATTGATACTTCATTGCCATCTGAATCGTAGCCAGCTTCAACTGGAAGTCAATGGACTAAAGGATGATCCGGGGAAATGAGCCCCATTGCTTGAGGCTCGTATTTGTCCAACTCAGCGCATCGCCCCTTGTCGTGAAAAACCAACCAAACTAAAAGCTCGGCATATAACTATAAACTTTTCCAAACCTCCTCCTATTAATTCACCCCTATAACTACTAAAAGACTTACTCGCACCTCCAAATCAGACTATCCAGACTACCTTAGTGGCATCGAGAGGCTGATCCAGCATAATAAATAGTAATGTTGCTCGATTAGGCAATAGTGCGGCCACACCAGCATTTTTTATGGCATTAGGGCAACAGTCACACCTTCCTAAACAGGCAATTTCCCCTTTGCAACTCACCAGTCCTCCTACTCACCTTATCCCCCCTCAACTGGTTGCAATTCGTCTCTTACTCGACACGCCGAAATGCAGATTTTCGTAAAGACCCTCACGGGAAAGACTATCACCCTCGAGGTGGAGTCCTCCGATACCATCGACAATGTCAAGTCCAAGATCCAGGACAAGGAGGGAATCCCCCCTGACCAGCAGCGTCTGATTTTCGCTGGAAAGCAGCTCGAGGACGGTCGAACCCTTTCCGACTACAACATTCAGAAGGAGTCCACTCTGCATCTGGTTCTGCGTCTGCGTGGAGGTATCATTGAGCCCTCTCTTAAGGCTCTTGCTTCCAAGTACAACTGCGAGAAGTCCATCTGCCGAGTGTGCTACGCCCGACTTCCTCCTCGTGCCACCAACTGCCGAAAGAGAAAGTGCGGACACTCCAACCAGCTGCGACCCAAGAAGAAGCTCAAATAATCTATTTGTATCTTTGTTAATAGTCGCACAATGTTATTACGATTAACACTAGTATGACTCTTTATATTTTTCACATCGTCTCGTTACCCGTTGGTTACCCGTTGATCCCTCGGAGGCAGCGGTATGGAAGAGGGCCTGTCTTTAACAGTTCGCCCAAATAACCTTATAGTTTGATCTCTTTTTTTGTACAGGAACTATTCATTCAAATAGTTTAAATGATATGTATGGTTAGTCTATTGTACAGATTCAATAGTGGCAGGATCTTGTAAAGGAGCCTCGGGACAAAAGTCGGACAAGATCTTGTGAAGAGACATGCGAAGAATTGGCTTGGTCAAGACACTGTTCATGCCCGCTGCCAGACAGGCATCTTCGCTCTCTTTGTCTGCGTAGCCGGTCATGGCAATGATGGGGTACGGATAGCCAAGGGTGCGACGAATGAACCGCGTCGCATCAATTCCATTGACTCGAGGCATTTGCACGTCCATGAATACAATGTGGTAATGTTTACCATCTTTAATGGCGTGCTCCACTTTCTCAACAACCTTGGATCCATCTACAGCCACTTCAATGTCGTTAATTCCTTCCAATCGCAGCATTCGCTTGATAATTTCCTGGTTTACCACGTTGTCGTCGGCTACCAGAACCCGAACGTTGGTATTGATCTTAATGCCAGAATTGGGCGACTTTACCACCTGAGAGATGGAAGGAGGTTGTCCAGACGAATGCCGATGCGATAGCGTGCTAACCGTACTCGGTTTGCGAAGTTTACTTCCCGCGGACGAGCTATTGTCATCGTCTCCGCTGACAACGTTGGAGCTCACCGACAAGGCAGAAGAGGTAGACGCTGAGCTCACTGTACGGGTGAGCAGTGTATTGAAATCAATGGGGTTGCCCATTCTCAGCAGCTTGATGGGAACATGCAGAGTGAACACGGACCCAGTATGTCCTGAGGGTGACCGTGCAACCTGGTCTGCCGTAAACGACTCCAGCTTAATAGAGCCTCCCAAAAGTTCGGCCAATTGCTTACAGATCGAAAGGCCCAGACCAGTGCCGCCAAACTTTCGAGATAGTGCTTGATCCCCTTGTACAAATGGTTCAAACACTTGCTCGCGCAGAGATTCACGGATTCCAGGACCATTGTCTTCAACTTCAAACTCGATCGCCAGCGTCTTGAGCTCGCGCTCGTTGACTGACGTTCGTGATCCTCCACCTCCACCTCTTTCTCCGTAGCTTGAGCTCCGCTTGATTGACCCAGACGTCTCAATACCACTAGTTGAAGGTCTATTAAGGGCCATTGAGGTCGATTTTGATATCGGGTCCATCTCACCGCCTCCTCCTCCGTTCGATTTGGGGCTAGGAGGGCCATTCTGGACAGTAGTGACTGCAGGTGAAGGATATTGTGGTGCCAAATCCAAGCTGCTAGCATTAGCGCTGTTGGACTCCTCTTCTTTGGCATTATTATTAGTATTATTACTGTTGGCATTGTTGGTACTGTTGTTGCGGTTTCTGTTAGTATTGTTGTTGTAATCCTCAGATGGTTCGCTGCCAGTGCGAAATCTCATGATGCCCATGGTATCGATACTACGTTTTCGGGAATCCAAGGATTGTCGTGCCCGGGCGGTTCTAGGGACCGCTACTGAGGGTGGTGGAGCTACAATCACTCGCCCCTCGTTCAAGCACCGAATGCGTAGCGTCACTTCGCCATTTGAAGGAGTGAATTTAAGTGCGTTGGACACAAGGTTCATGATCACTTGTAGAATGCGGCCGTAGTCACCAAACAAGACCATTGCCGACAGGGCATTTTCGTTGGCAAAGTCAATGTTGAGACGAATGTTACGATTCTTGGCCTTTTTCTGATAAATAGACAGGATCTGGGATACCACATCAGCAAGGACAAATTCCTTCTCGTCGAGCTGGAGATTGCCAATTTGATTCTTGGAAAAGGTGAGCAGATCGGTGAGCAATTGTAGCAGCAGCTCACCGGACTTGAAAATAACCTTTAGGGACCGGCGAATCTTAGTGGTGTCAGTTTCTGTAAGAGATACTGCCGTCATGCCCAGAATTCCATTTAGGGGCGTGCGTAGCTCGTGAGTGATGTTTGCAATAAATAAGGACTTTGCTTCGTTGGCATTTTCCGCTTGGACTTTGGCTTCTTCCAGCTCTCTAGTCCGCTCCTTGACCCGGTCTTCTAAATGGATATACTGTTTTACCAGCTCATCGGCCATGCGATTATATGTTTCGGCCAAGTCAGTGAGCTCGTCACGGAACAGACTACGAGGGACCGGGACCATGTCAGGAAACTGAATTCTTCGCCCATCCGGGCAAAGTTGGTGCATTGAATGGTGCTCAATGTCTCGCGTTTCCATATCATCAACAAATGACTGGCCCGAGAAGTACCTCTTGAACGCGTACCACACCGCGGAAAAAAATGATGCTATCTTGTTTTTGTTCTTTTGTTGGTAATCTGCTGATGAAGAAGGAGAATTGCCATAAAAGGTGCCCTTGTCACTCCATTCTAGACCTTCAGAGCCTGACCCGGATCCGGATCCGGATCGTTGATAGTCCGCTGTGGAAGTGCCGTTGCCATTTGCTCGTGTCGACGGTACTCCTCCTTGGGCTTCTGAGATACCATGTGCTGTTGTTGCACCATTGGCATTGGTCCCGCCAGGTCCATTTGGACCATCGTTTGGTCCACCTTGCCCCCCGTCCCCGGCAGAACTGGTGGGAGTTAGCATCTGGTAGCCCTTGTTGAATAATTGCCGAGTCTGCTCGGTAGCTTTGCGAAGCCGGTAGATGGGTTTGACCCCAAAATGAGCAGCAGGAAAGGTTACCAGAATAATAAACCCAGCCAAACCAAACGACGTGGCAATGGCGATATTTCGGGTGTGCTCGATGGGTGAGTACACCTCACTACGAGGAAGCTCAATAGCGACAGCCCACCGGGCAAATCTGACATCAGCAGGAGCATACCCAACCGACATTGCCGTGGAGGACCCTCCGGCAACCTTTTCGTCGTAGGTCACGCCAGTAGCATTCTGAGTCAGAGCATTAGAAATAGCATCGTAATCCTTAACCTTGTATGTGCCCTTACGGGCGGAACTGGGGGGAGTAGGAGCAAAAATGTACCGAAAATCTTCATAATTGCTATCGGGAAGATAATTGGGAATTCCCTCGGCCAACACCATGTGGCCGTCTGCGCCAAGTCCAGTGGTATCGTTGACGATTCGCTCAAACGACGTAGACCTTACCACCACGGTCACATATCCAGCCAGTTCGGGGGTTTCGATAAATACGGTCGAGTTTCCATACACTGGCAAAGTGATGGACATTAATTTATTTTCATCCTCAAACACGGGAGCAGCAACCGTACCTCCCAAATCGATCAGAGATACCGGGGGGCTCGTGTTAGGTCTCAATGGGAATAGAGAGCGGTCCAAGCTGGAAAACTCGGTGACGGTAGTGTTAGTAGTGTTGAATACAATGTTAAAGTTGAGGTCGTACACTGCCACGGCAGTCATGACGGAGTATGATCCCAGGGTATTATTTAAATAGGACGACAGCTCCGACCAGTTAGCCTCGGTGTCGTTACCAGCACGATACCTAGACAGGGCCAGCTGCATGTAGTCTCTGGTGGTCACAAAATAGACCTGATAGTAAATGTATTGGAAGGCCTGTGCGATTTGCAGCGCCTTGAGCATGGCCACTACTTCGACCTTTTCTCCTCGAAGCGACAGCACATAATGCGACGTGCTCACTCCGGCCGCGATGGCTAAAATGGTTAGTGAAATGCCGGCCACCAGGATCAATAGGATGATCAGCTGGACCCGGATACCAATATGAATAGTTTTCATGGCATCAACTTTTTCGACACGGTGCTAAAAAATGGGGTCCAAATGGGGTCCAGACGCCACAGCGATCGTCGACGAGATATTGCAACTTTGGTTCAAAACCTCCCGTCGCGCTGGCCACTCTCACTATTGCACTATCTAGTGTCGTTGCCTCAAATCCAGTGCAAGAATCGTACACAGGGGACCGTTTTACCACCACCCGTAGCCTTGTCTATCTAGGTAAAAAGATCGGCGTCTATAGGCGGCGTAAAAGCGTCCGGCGCAGGCTCTCTCCGGATCGGCGCACTGCTGTCAAAACTTCCGAATTCCGTAACCAGTACAGTAGGCCACGATACAGCAAATACAGCTGGAAAGTACAAAAGGGAAGAATAAACTGCAAACTTTTGAGCGGATTGGAATAGTTCGAGCACAAGTATTCATGACAATGGCCCATGTGCCTTTGTAAATAGTAGCTTGTTTGGTGCTCTACTGCTTTGGTGGATAAAACTGTGGGTCCTGGGGTTTAGCTAGCAGCAAATCACCAAACTCTCCTCTGACACTGCCAATTGAGGCCTCCACAAACTCAATTACTCACCATTCAGCGTTCTGACCAGAGGTAACCAGGAAAACAGGAGAACAGGAAGAATGGCCACAGTGCCACCCTTATATGGTCTCCGTCGCCTACCGTCCTACATACTAGGGCGATAAGGTTGCTCACAAGGTTTATTGGAACCTGGAACAAGGATTGCAACAGTAGTAAAATGATGCTGTTTCGCCAATTACACCCAGTTTTGAAACGCAGTAGTGCGTTGTTGGGTGCTGGAAGGAGGCTGTACTCTACGGTGCCGGGGGTTAGAGCCCTGACGGTTGTTAATCCTACTAGGACATCATTGGACCATTTACTTCGAGCGGAGGGCAGTAGTAGCGTGATTATTCTGGCAACTCCTCAACATGCTCCCACGCTGTTGGAGCTTGTGAAAAGCAATCCGCTGTCTGCTGAGCAGCCTCTGCAAATTTTTGCTGCTGCGGTAGACACAATCCCTTTTGGTAGCCAGCGCAATGGCTATTCGTTGCTGTATCTGCCCAACCGGTTGAACATTCGCGATGCGGTGCCATATGGTGGCCAGGATGAAGGTGGTGAGCCCACCGAGGTCAATGGATTGGCTTCTGGTCGCCAGAACTGGAACTTGACTACTAGTCTGCTGTCGTTTGTGGTAGGCGGGTCCTCAGAACTGGTGCTGCCAATTGCAAACACTGTCTTCACTACTGGCAGACAGTCTGTCATGGCGCTCAATTCGCCATCCACCGATGGCTCGTTCCAGACCCTGTCGTCTGCTCGAGTTGAGCTGCCTCCTCTAGGCCCCAGCCATCTCCACCACAATGTATACTCGCCTCTGCGACCCGTAGGTCCTCAGGAAATGGAGGTGACTGACTGCAAGGACAACATGATCAAGACTCTCGAAAAACGTCCAGCTGCCAGCTTCTTGGAAGACGCTCCCGAGCTCACGGAGGGAGATGCAGCTACCCAGAGAAGCAGAAAAGTGTACGCAGTAGTATCTTCGGAGACTGCCACTACCCGGTACCAGGTTCTGGCTGGAGGTGGAGGCAGCTGGAGTCCCCGACAGTCAATGCTAGTTTTAGAGCCAACTGCAAAGCTGAATAAGGGTGACCTTATCTCTTTCTACTACTCTGATCCGTCCATTGTTGAAGCCAATGATGAACACCTTCGCAAAGACATTAACTCAGTAATGAAGGACAACAAGTCAGTTCAATTGGTTTTCGAAGCATCCCCCGTACTTGAGTCTCTCCGAGACGAGCCCTATGTATCCTATGATGAAGACGTGGTCCTGGAGAACGTATTTGGAGCTGGTACTGAGAGCGGATTTCTTCTTAACGACACCAAGCACAGTGTCGAGTCCGAAATGGCTGTTCTCAGTCATTTGTACAGTAGTACTTGATCACATTTGAACGGCCATCTACTGGTAATATTTAATTCTCTACCGCAGGCAATATTTACTCTACCACAGGCATATATCCCATGGAAAGAAGCATTGAAAAAAAATCATCTGTACTTAGCATCAATTACTATCGTAGCTCATTACATTAAAACCATCCAAGCATAACGTCCCACCAGGAAGTTTCTTTTACTGTCACTGGCCTGGGAGGAGCAGGAACCTTGTCGGCCACAGTAGAGTGAGAAACAGTCCACATGATAGCCTTTGCACCAATGACTATACCTAGGATCTTGACAGCATAGCCAAACAAGATTTCTGGCAAATCTTTGAGATGCAATGGGTCAAAGTTGAAGATGGACCGAGCATGGAAAATAGATACTCGTCCATCGCTAACTGGCTGAGTAGTGTTAGAATCGTTGGAGCCATTTCTGTTCCTTCGTGACCGGCGTCTCAGCATTGCGCCTTGAGCTCTCAATGCATAAGCATCTTCGGCTCGAGAAGCATTTTCAATGGACATTGCCCATTGTGCAATGCGTTGCTGCGCGCGTCCGCGACCTCTGGAGCTAAAAAAGGAGTCTGGCAAGTTGACCACCATGTCCTCATGGTCCTGAACCACCAGTGCGTTGCACTCAGCTTCGCTGGGTCCGCTGGGTCCGTTATTAAGAGTGATGGACAATCCAGAAGCAATGCGAATTGAGAGAGCCCATTTGATAAACTTTTTGGCTGCAGTATACCGAAGCCATGCTGCTCCATGTTCAGAGAACAAATATGAACATAGATCCTTGAGCTCAGACGAGTGCAATTCCGGCACATAGTCTGGATCCATAAGTACCGAAGCAACCATCTCAGGGTCCTTGGATTCAACGGACGACACTGCACATGGAAACAACAACGGATCCAAATAAGTGTCCTTTTTGTCCGAATTGTCATTACCATCATTAGGGGAACTCCGCGTCTGTCCATTAGAGGCACTACGTCGCCTTGACTCGGCGGTGTTAATAGCATCTTTTAGCTTTGTGTCAAATAAAAACGGTCTAATTCCTGCTCGGTCCATTTGGCGAAGAATGTTAAGCTTGAGCTGGACAATGTCACTCTCACCGAGTAGATCGGATTGCGCTACTACGGGGATAATTGGCGCGTACTCGGAGATACGAGCCATGTATTCAATGTCAATGTTTTTGACCCGGTTTAGAATCATGTATAGACACACATCAACATGACCAAACTCGGCCACATCCTTGGCCGAGGTGAACATTTTGGTAATGTGCGCTGTGGATACGTTGATTGAGTTTGCCGACTGTCGAAACATTGACTCGAGGTATGATACAATGGCATCCATGTGCTCGTCCGTGTCACAACTATTGTCACCATAGCCCACACTGTCCACAAAACATACGTTTCGGTTTAAGGTAGTTTCGTTTGAGCGAGCCGATGAAGACGAATGCACTAGGCTGGGACGTCGGGCGGCACTGATAAATGATCCCTCTTCTTCTTCCTCAGAGTCTGCTCTGTCCCAGAACAAGGGATATGGCTGAGTTGATGCATATACCTCTTGCACATAGTGATGCCACAAAGGAGGAGGACTACTAGATATGGACGAGGAGTAATTCTTGTCGGGACCATTCCATGGCGCCAGCGCAAAGCTCATGTCCTCCTTGTCATCGATATACACAATATCGCGACACACTTGTCCGATTGCTCGAATGAGCTGTGTCTTGCCTACGCCAGAATCTCCCGCTACTAGTATTTTGAGCTTGCCTACTTTGACGCCATTCTCAGTGAACTGTCGACAGGCCGGCAACGCTACTCGGGGCATAACCAGCTGGGGCGATGCCCGGCGGCTGGTCAAGGGGTCCAGTTCATCCGAGTCTTCTTCTTGTTCTTCTTCTTCTTCATCGCGGTCCCAATGATACCGGTCGAGGCTAATCTGTGGTGAAGACAATGGATCATCATCGCTGAAATGGGACCCAGGCGATCCGTGACCAGATTCATTGAGTGAGGTCATGTCAACAGTACTATCGTGCAGAGAGTCCGATTCAGATTGCTCAGATTGCTCCGATCGGTCTTCTCCTTCAATGTCAAAGGTGCTACTGGTGGCCGAAGCCAGCGTGACCTTTGTGAAGGGAGTTCGCGAGTTTTGAGCAGGAATGTTAAACGGGCCACTGCCACAAATCGAAGGAGGGCGAACCGAGCTAGCAGGAGATGCCGATGATGACTGTGGCTCGGTGTTTGTGATGAAAAAAGTCGTGGACGACCTTCGCGGGCTGGAGGGCATTTTTTATGGTCTCTTTTTTGCTACTTTATCGGGCACAGTGGGAACCGTTGGGAGATCCCGCGACTGCTGGGTGTTCCTGAGCAAACTGTCAAAGTGTCGATGGATCCAGTTTCCGTATAGACACGTCCTGCGACTGTGCAAGCTCTATCTGACCTGTTGTTAACCACAACAAGAGGGAAAACAGGCTTTTGTTTGAATTAACTCAAGAACCGTCGTGACGGTGGCACTAGATGATGTGGGCTAGGGTTCTCCCCCAAAAGGCTTATCTGCTGCAGGGGGCACGTGAGCCGATTGCGGGGGGATGGAGTAGACAAATGGAGAGCAGGAGGTGTTTGCGGACGAAATCAAGACAGGGTGAAGCAGGGTGGATTGCTGCGGTGGACTCTGGGTCCCAGGACGTCCTGGTGAAGCGTTTGGTAAAAACCGTTGCATGCATCGGCGAGGGTTATCAATGAGCAAGATTTCTTATCAGGTGTGCGGCTCATGCGCGGCTCGTATCAACCGCCCGGTCCAACCGCCATTTGTAGTGATGACATCAGGGGCCATTATAATGCCATTATGGCATGCCCGACACAGCAAGATTGTAAAACATTGTCAGTGACCATGGCTCATGTGTGCGGGTGCTATGATAGTGGGCACGGTGCGTTCAGTAAAACAGTGGGTTAGTTGCTAGAGATTCAGGGGGGAAGAAATTGGATGAGCCGCGTGCGGCGCCCCGGCCGGAGTCGTATCTGTGAACCGTGATGTTTGTGCTTTATCTTGTTTGTACCAGTTACATTCGTGCTATTCTTCTTTAGTTCTGTTCTTCTACCGTTCTTATATTGTCGCGCTTGGTGCGCTTGTCTCTTTTACCTTGTTGGTGTCGTGGTTGTTGATTAGGTTCAGATAAGCAATATATCCCTTAATTAGCCGACCCACAATCTCACCATCCCAACAAAATCCAATTGGCGTACCACAGCCCGCAAACTCGCACCACCAACGCAAAAAAGCCACCAAAAACGTATACACACCTCTTACAACAGCAATTCCACGTCTTCCTACACCCACCAGAGCCTCCTCATGTCGCCGGTCAGGTGATGTTGGTTGCTACGGGCGCAAAAGCCGCACACGTGGCATAGGCCGATAAGCCTCTCAAGCCCCGCCAGCCGCACCCAATCCCCTCTTCTGAGGTACGAGATAACCCTGACCGGGGCGCCACTAAGCACCTGATTGCAACCTGTTCTACCTGTTGTATAAGACTGTTGGACATCGACAGGCTCACATTATCGACCCAACAGCTCTCGTGATCGTATTTTATCGCAATTTATCTTTGTCCGCTCCAGCTTAGCGTCGGACTGTTAATCTCGCACTACCTATTAAACTGGTGGTGCGCGCAGCGCGGCCTAACTTAGCTAACTCCGATTCACTATGGCACCTTCCCCCTATCGAATGACGTCCAATTCCAACGGTACAAGAATATACAAGACCCCGGTCACCTTCCAGGGCCCCCGATTGTTCACTACAGCTACAGAATGGACTCGCAAACGCATCTTTTCTAAAGGATCTGGCTCGGAAGTAGCTACTTCTCCGGGAACCGATCCCAGCGACCCCACGAGCCCGTACGGGTCACTGAGCCCGCCAGGAGGAGCGGTAACTGTACGGTCGGGCAGCAGTGTATCGCCAGCTCCCCCTGCAACTCATAATAGTGGGCCAATTCCTCCAATGTCATTTGGACCAAAAGGTCAGGTTCTTATCTTATACCCTGGCAGTGTCCAGATGTGGACGTTTAACCCGTCCATTGGCGGAGGGGCCTACTGCTATGCAGGATCTACTCATGGTGTTGACGGTGAGATTGTGGCCGCAACCCTGATTCCTGCGCCCTCAGGCGAGTCATTTTCGACTGATTTGTCGTCAGAATGCATTGTTTTACAGGTGGTTCGCCGAAGAGTCACGTATATAGAAGTCCACCAGTTATCAGTGTCGAACGACACGTCCGAGAGCCTTATAAAGGAGCTGGTGTTACCACCATGGATGTCCACTAGCGCCACTAGCGAGTCATATCACATCTCATACCCCGCGGGATCACAACACATCTGTGTAGTTGCAAATGACGGGTCCACCGTGCTGTTTTCGTCGTCAGAATTGCAGCCATTGCCTCTGACTGATATTCGAGTCGGGTTTGGATCAGACGGGTTACCACTGGTAGATATTAAGGATCGATGGCTAGTGTTTTCTCCCCGTACTCCTACCCGTTCGTCGGCTCAGACACCCCTTAAACTACCTCCTTCTGGGCCGTTGTACGAACGGGTAGTTGAGAACGTGTCCAGTACTGCAGCAGCGGGATTGAAATCTCTTTCTGATGCAGGTCTGGCCGGTCTTCGTCACTATCTCAAGCTCGATGACGCCAATGGGTCCACCACCACCACCACTACGACTACAGGAACAACAACTAACAATCCCAGCGGTGGTACCACCGGTTCAGCAGGCTCTTTTATCCCTGGCAGAGAAGAGGGTGGAATTTTGGGACTGTTTCAGGATTCTTCTCAACCCCCAAATGTGGTACAGGTCATTGATATTCCCTCAGAGACCACAATTGCTACGTTTGTGCCATTATATGGCATCTCTAAGCTATCTCTGTCACCGTATGACCTTACTGTAGCTACTGTTTCGTCTAAAGGTGATCACGTCTACACGTACGACTTGTCCATGTTACCCAAGGAGGTGAGTGTTACAGGCCGATACGTACGCGGAAAGCTCCCTGCCACGGTTTCCGATATAATCTGGGACACCTACGGCGGACTTGGAATCATCACTACCGCCAAAGGCAGTGTGCACTGGTTTGACAAGAGACGGTCCTTGGATTCATCCAACAAAGTGTGGAAACTGTCTGGTTGGGGGGTGCACCGAGCAGTGTTCCTAGTGGCTGCGCGCTCTCACAGTCTCAATGGAGACGTCACCCCGGAGCCCAGAATTGTAATGTTGAGGCAGGGCCAAGTTCTAGTAGCCGATGTTTCTACTGGGTCTTGCAGCTGGAAATATGACATGCCCCTAGCCCCCTTCGATGGTACCGACGACTTCAATGGCAACGCCGCCGCCGCTGCCGCCAACGGTACTGCTAGCATTGGTACTACTGGAGATAGCTTGAGCCCAGACAATCATGGCGATACTGCACCTCCAACTCCCACCCGAACTCCTACCCGGACTCCAACTCCCTGTGACTTGGATCTGTCCCAGATGCGCAAGCAGAACTTGACCTCGGTAGATCCCCTGTCATACTACGAGATGGAAACGTGTCTCCCTTACCAATACATCCACATGGATCGACACATTGATCTGAGCAATTATGAACCCAGTTCATCTCCGGCTAAGCGTCCCGTATTTGGACTGCCATTTGAACGACAAATAATCGATTTTGGCCGCCCGAATGGCCAAGCCAAGTTTTCTCCTTCTGGCACCGAAGTCCCTGACCAAGACGAGCTACGACGCGCTATGGAAAGCATGGTTCTTGCTGACGACATGGAATTATGACAACCTCATCCCACTACAGCATTTATTTATTATAGCACATAGATCTTCACAACCCCCATCGTCACCATCTTATATTATATTTATTACTTCATCATTGATCCATTATTACTATTGCGCGCCTCACGGACCCGTACCCATCTCCGCCGACACGCGCGATCTTGACAACCGACACTTACTACTACTAACACGCAAAAAATGGTGGACTATTCGTCGTTAAAGGTTACCGAGCTCAAGGACATGCTCAAGAGCCGTGGACTGGGCGTGTCTGGTACAAAGTCCGAGCTGGTAGCCAGATTACAGGAGTCTGACGGAGCGGGTTCTGACGATAAGCCTGCCGAATCGGCGGAGGAGCCTACTGAACAGCCTGCACAGCCAGCAACTACCGACAATGCCGCCGACAAGGCGCCCGAGACCACAACTGAGACCACGGAAACCAGTGCTGATAAGCCTCCTGCAGAGGAGAACAAGTCGAATGGCGAGCAGCAGGAGACAAAGGAGGCCCAGAAAGAGACCGAGAAGGAGGAGGATCTTACTCCATTGGTCATCCAGGAGCTGGAGCGACGAATTAGACGTGCTGAGCGATTTGGCCTTGCCGATGAAGACACAAAGAAGCAACTGGAGCGAATCAAGAAGCTCGGCGTGGATCGTAAGGTTGCAATTAAGGTGCTAACTGGTACCCAGACCAAGGGTAGAAGAGATGGTGCAGTGCAGAAGCAAAGCCGGGAAGAGTACGAGAAGTTGAAGAGACGCCAGGAGCGTTTCCAGTCTTAAGAATTCTGTATTTGTATCTCCTGTATTACGTTAGATAAATATTTTTTTGTTGTTGTTTGTTGTTCCCTCTTTTACGTGACCAGCTTCATATAAGGATTTCGAGCTCGAATCGATTCTCCGAAGTAGTAAAAGACCCATGGAATGGGGATCATTCCAAGGCCAACAAACCCAATTAGACTTCCTCCCCATTGAATGCCTAGATTTTCAAATAACTTGTGGGCGAACAGCGGGAACACTGCTCCAAATACTGAACGTCCGAATGTGTTTGCAGCTACTGCTGACGCAGCGTATGACGTAAACGAATCCACAAGGTAGTTTAGACATCCCTGAAAGATCGTAAAAAAACCACATCCCATGAAGGCAATTCCAACACAAGGTGCAATCCAATGAATGTTTTCTTTGGATGTCCAAGAGAAGATGAAAATTCCAGCAGGCATGAGCCAGCCAAACCACATCATGACAAACATACGCTCCTCGGGAATGCATTTGCCATTATTCTGATCTACAATCCGCTTGTAACGGCCGCTGCCCCAAAGGTTTAGAGCTCCTCCCACGAGAATTCCCAAAAACATGGACATGACTGGCAAAGTCTTCACAACGTAACCCCAATCACGTACGGTCTTAAAAGTATCAGGAATAGATGTAACAATCAAGTACAAAATTCCGTACACATAAGAAGCATAGCATGCCATGCAGAACACAATAGGGGTTGCCAACATTGCAAACGGACGGGCAAAGTGGATGGTGACAAACTCGCGGGCAGTGAGAGCCCATTCTTCATGCTTTGCATGGATGGCCCAGTTTTTAGTCTCGAGCCGTAGTTTCTTTGCTCGGCGGGATAGTAGAATAGGCACATAGGATTCTGACAGCAACACAGCGTCCAGAAAGAGAACCACTCCGTTTAAGATGCACGAAAACCAAAGGGACCATCTCCATGAGTGTTCGCTGTCATTGGTTAGTAGGGCACTAATGGTAGGTGCAAACACAGTACCGCAGATGACAAAGTAGGCGTACAACACCAGGGCAGCAGCCCGGAAGGCAGCATGCCAAGTGTCAGCTAGAACACCTCCGGGAGACACAATTGCACTGGACGCAAACAGACCGGCAAAGAAACGAGTACACAGGACTGCAGATATAGTTTGCGAAGAAGCAGTACCCAGGGTGAATGCAATGGAAATAGCGTGAGGAATCAAGACGCCTCTCTTTCGTCCCCACACCTCAGACACAGGCGCAAAAAGCATTGGACCAAATGCAATTCCAAGCATGTACAGGGTGGTTCCCAGAATTCCAATCACTCGAGGTGCATGCATGTCATTGACAAAATGTGGTAGTGGAGTGGTCATGGCAGCCGAATTGTACTGAGAGCCAAAGGCCGTGACCGAGTAGAGCACCGTGTGCATGATTTTTTTCCAAGTGGGCCAATTGATAGGTTTTTCAGGGTCGTCATCATCAAACACAACTAGGTTTGGATCTGGGTCGCTTTGTGTGGTTACTGTTTTGTAACCTTTTTCAGGGCCCAATTCTAAATCCCGGGTGGAACTGCTGCTTGAGGTAGTGATGGGGGATTGAGTTTCTTTACTGGTAAACGCTCCATCCTTTTTTTCTGCGTCCTCTGAAGTTCGAGGAGAGTGAGAATGGACGGAGACAGTTTCAAAAATCATGATTGGAGGAGGATTGGAGGAGGATTGGAGGGGGATTGGAGGAGATTGGAGGAGAATTGGGTGCTTAACAAGAGGGAACAAAAAGTCCGGGACAACGGGATAACAAGGCCCTTTTATGTCGGTTGACGATGGCAGGGTCGCAAAAGCTAATTCTCGCCGACAGAGTTGCTCCAATTGACGTGATTTTATTTTTTTCTCTCGGATGGAATATGAATCAACTTTCCTAATCCTTTCTAGTTTGGGAAAATCAAACAGTTACATCGTATTGGCACTTTGTAGTTTCCGAACTCGGACCTAGACCAGCCCCTATCCACCTGCATATCTCAATGAAGTTAGTTCGTAGTTGATGTTTCGGATTTAAGTGAGTTGAGCACAGAGTCAATTGGTTGTGGGAAATGGATGGAACTGGATGGAGATGGATGAAGATGGGAGCTCCTCCATTGAGCACCAGACCAACTAGTTAATTTTTTTTTTTTCTTGATCAGACCAGTGTCCCCATCATGATGGCACTGAATTGAATTTCACATTGCCCATGTGTACGTGCAGAGAATTGCGCTATCGAGCGAGATGCATCGCATATCACTTAGTACCTTGCCGGCCCAAAGGAAACGGTAGTGTAGATCTTGGCGTCGAACGAATGAGATACCAAGCGTCCCACCCCGTGTGATCCACTGCTGTCTGTATGCCCGTTGCTATTCCGGAGTACTGCACAACAGTTGCCAGGGAATTACGAACGATCACCATGATGACGATAACGGACCGCGACAAGTTTCCGAGCCCTCGCGACATAGCCAGGCCCGCCCTGCGTCAGCAACCACACCGATAACCGGTAGCGCATCTAACGGATATGAATTAAGCAAGGCGGCAGCGTAAGGGTTTTTCCGGTAGGCTCAGGGGGAGGGGTCACCGAGGGGTATAGCTCCAATCTCGCAGCAGCATCACCAGCAGCAGCACCGAGGCCGGCACCACCGATCGCATCGGTCAGGGTCCAGATGTCAAATATGCACCATGCAAGATTCACGAGTCGTGCCGTAGATAGGCGCCCCAGTTTAGATTAAAACTGTACCTTATCCTGCTTATGGTGGTGCTTTTTCCCCTGTCCGTATTGCAATCTTCCGGGGCCCGCTGGGCCCATGTGAGATTTGCCAAGCTGGGCGTCCAACTGCTGTTTAGCTTTGGCGCCTCGGACACTTAAACAGAAGGGATTTGCTACTTTCCGGATAGCTGTATAGCCTACCGCCTTTCACGCAAGGGGTCCTGTTGATATCATCGTAGGTTAATTGTGGCAGGGTTATCTGATGGTTCAAGACAGGAGGGGGTAGGGCGTGGGTGAACCAGGCACACAGTGGCTTTGCTGTCAATGCAGTGGTCTCCATGCTGACCTCTCGGGTATTGCTACAGCACTGGACTGGACACCCCGGGCAACATCTGTCTTGCAACCGTTGAGGTGCCACTTTCCAATCCCGGAAGTACAAAGGCCCTCCGTTGCGCGATGCGTCTTGGGCGAGATCTCGGTGATATGCTGGCGATATCGTGGTGATATCGTGGTGATGCGTCTTTGTGAAACCGTGATAATCCTGCCTGCAACAGGCCCGAAAAGAAGGTATCCGCATGTTGGTGATTATTGGCCATAATCCGCTCTTGTCCTCTTGTCCTCGTACCCATCAATCTGGGTTTGCTCGAAATAACCAAAACATTCCTATAAGCTGTAGGCTGTGTAGGCTGTGTAGCTTAAACTAAAAGAACACGTCTACACTAAAATGGCCATCTGGAGCAAACTACTGGAACCTGGCCATCTCCCTACTGTCCACCGTCAACAACAACAACACTAACTTCTACCCACCTTCCCTACCTGCTAACTACAAGTGGTCCAATCATCAGGTGTGTTCCTGCCTTTCTCAGAACGCCTCCCATATAAACATGCAACCGCTATCTCATCGACCCTCGAGCCAATCCCCCCGCACAGAAACCTACCTATCTACACCACCTACTGTACTACACCATCTACCGCCTTCCATCTACCTCATCTAAACCCCTCTCCCCTCTCCTCACCCCTCCTTCTCAACGGCCCAGGAACTGTCTAACAAAGCTTGCTCATCTCCTACCCGCCTCGAGCCGCACTTTATCACGCGTAAACGGTTGAAAGACCCTTTCTTGGGGCTGCACAACGATAGGCACAGCCGCACAAACTGCTGGTCTCTCACCGCGTTAATTACGTGAGGAAGCCATTCGCGCCCACCTCCGCCTCTAATTCCCCCCCGTTGCTTCTTATCATACTGGGTCAGGTCTATCTAATCTGTCGTTTGACTGTTGATCGCGTGCTTAGATTTTCTTTCTAATATTTTTCCTGCGCTTGGATTCGGAGTGCCCGTGACTGCAACTGCTAGAAGTGCTGTTGCCCTGTTGGTTTGCAATCCAATTTAAGCTTCTGTGGCAGTAGATTGTAATCGCCACTGCGCATTTTACCCCCTATCTCCGACGTGCCATTTTATTTCGCCTCCCTTTGCCTAGTGTTGTCATGACCCGGTCAGAGACGCCTCCCGAACAGGGAAGAGTGCGTGCAGTAATTGTATCTTCCAATATGGCCACTCCTGGAGACGACCATGACGGATCTAATGCTACTACTGGTGACGGGTCGTCGTCGGCTCGCGCCAGGTCCGGGAGTACCGCTTCTGCTAATAACGCGGATGGGGTGGTGGTAGATAATAATGGTCAACCTCATTCATCTTCGGGGACCACCACAAATGGTAACAATAATACTGATAACAACTCTTCGGACGTGACAAACACGTATGAGGTTGCCGATATGGCCGAGGAGGTTGTTCCTCCTCCGCCGTCGGTGGGAATGTATCCTGGTCCTTTTATGTCAATGTCACCACCAACGTTTGTTCCTGATCCTTCACAGGTACACCTTCATCCTTCTACACCGCCGGCTTCCTCGGTTTGCTCGATATACGTACAATATTCTCGACCTTGTTCCTCCTGGAAGGTTCTGCGGGATCGGATCCGGGCAATTTGCCCTTTGGTGCCAATAGTCCACGTCAAGGTGGTTAATCATTACAGCGCCGTGGTCCGTATTCGGGGCCATTATAGCGCTGCCTTGTGTATAACTGCTCTCAACGACCATGTTTCCATGGACGGATTCCGGTACCACGCCGTCCTTATCGACTATAGCTTACAGGGCCAAGTCCCGTTTGCTCCAATGCCCGGTTCAATGTATCCCTATGGATACGACAACTCAAACATGCTGGCGGTCCCTAACAACGGCCTGGTGGGGTCTGACAACGTTCATGTCCCCCATTCGCCGCCAACTTCTCCATCGCAATCAGTACAGACTCCCTCCAGCTCAAACTCAATTTTAGACGTACCCCAGTCCCGATCGGATGGTGGTGCACTAGACTCCCAAACTAGAGATACATCTACTGGTGCAGGTACTGGTAATGATGAGGCCTTCAGTTCTGATCCCATATATGCCAACGGAGTAGGTGCCAACGGCGGCGCTCATGTAGGCGAAGGAGGTGGAGCAGGAGGGGAATACTTTGACTACTGGTCGCCGGACGCCTCAATGTTTCCCATGCCCATGGCTCACAATCCTTATTCAATGTACTCTCCTCATCGTACAATTCCCGTGGTGTCGCCAGACTTTGTCCCCTTCGCCACCGGATACCACCGCAAGATGCATAACACCACTGACAGACAAAAGGTGTTTATAAAGAATATTCCTTATTCCACTCAATGGCAAGATCTCAAGGATTTTCTGCGGACCGGAGCCAATATTTATCATGTAGAGCTGCCCCAGTACGAGGATGGGAGACCTCGAGGGTACGCTATCGCTACCTTCTTTACAGAACAAGATGCAAACGAAGCAGTGCGAAAATTCCATGGTTCAACCTTTAACGGGCGAGAAATTTTTGTCTATCATAACAATTCACGGCGCCCTTCTAAGGATGGAGAAGATGAAGGTGATAGCAACAACAATAATGACCAACAACCAACCCGACCAACTGCTGCTACTACTGCGGAGAATGTGGAGGGTGTGCGCTAACCACAACTAACACAAAAACGTCATGAGATGATTATTTTATTATTATTATTATTACCACCACGTTATTTATTCTACCATCACTGGAACTGCTTTGAACCCTTCAGAAACAGCCTTTGTAATGTCCTCATTCTTGTGAGGCAGCAAGTTGAGAACGTACGCCAGGTCATCCCAAGCCTTCTGGTTCTCTGCCCGCGACATTCGTCCGTACAACTTGTCTGACAGCTGCTTGATCTGCTTTTCCTTGTCAATAAATGATACCAAGAATTTGAGAATCTTGTGCAGTGCCTCCTGGCTGAGAGTACTGTCGCTACTGAGTCCCGAGAACATGTCAATAAACGAATTGTAGATGGCATTGTCCTTTGTGGCCAACTCGGTAAAGAACATGCGTGCCAAATCGGCAATTCGTTGGTCGGGATCCTCCAAGCACTTTGCCATTTCTCCTAACTGACCCTTGACCTTTACCTGGCCGGCCAGAATCAAGAATGTCAAGGTCATTAGGCAAGTTCGCTGCACCATTGCGTACTTGTCGTGCAATCGGCGGTACAAAAAGTCGGTGTTCTCGTCGAGAATATTGTTGAAGCACACTGCAATATCTCCCAGAGCAATGACGCAGTTGCTTCGAATGGTAGAGTTGTCGGACCGCTCCAACAGAGTCATAATGATAGACAAATTGTCTTCGCAGTAGATTCCTACAGTTAGTCTTCATACCTCCCAATACCATCAACATAAACTTACCTGAAACACACATGAACTTTGCAAGGCAAAGTGTAGATGCAATGCTCAAATGCTCTGAATGTCGCTGTCGTAGACCGGCCTTGCAAATCTCGGATACCATTTCTCCAAATCGAGCCAACAACGATCTTTCTCCGTACAGTAATTCTTTCTCTCGAACGTAGCTAATTGCTTCACTAAAGTCGTCTTCAGAGGTTCCTCCGCCCACCATTTCCAGATCATCTCCTTCTTCCTTTTGGGCATCCTTGTGGGCAGCTTTAGCCTTTTCCAGTTCAATCTTGGATCGCTTGAACAAGGCTTCACATCGTTCCAGATGGACCATGATTTTGAGTGCTACTTCACCTAGAATGAATAGCAATTGGCTCAACGCAGTCTCCCCGCCGGTTCCCTCAAACACTTCCCGAGCCTTGACTCGAATTAGTTCAGAAAAAACAACATCAGGCGATTCGCAGAGATCATTGATAGCTTTAATAGCCTGCTCAGCAACTCCAAACCACTCCATATTCTGGTAAGAAGAGAGTAAGAACGTTCCGAGTTTTCGGATCGCTTCGCTCTCTGGAGCCATTCGCTCGGGTGGGCCCCCATGGGGTCGCACCTTCTTCCAGTCCTTCTCCGAAACGCAATTCTGGAGGGCAATGCAGGTGTACTTGGCCAGGCCCAAATCTGCCCGTCCTCGCTCTCCGAGACCAATCTTTAGCAAAAGATCCAGACCAGACTTTGCAATAGAGCTATCGGCTTTGGAGATCATTCCTAGAATGATTACTGCCCCACGACGCTGGGATTTTGAAATCTCCTTTTGCTGGTATCCGTAGATCTTCCACAGCATTTTCACTACGCCCGTTGAAATTAATTGTTGCTTGTCCATTGCAAGAATGAGAAGGTATTCTAGGGATGCCAATTCTGCCAAAGTCGCCCCATAGGTTAGGGAAATTAGGTTACGGGCAATGAGCAGATCAGCATCGTTATCGGCCATTCCAATAGGTGGCTCGAAAAAGAGGTTGCGGTAGCAGTCAATCAAGTGAGTCTGAATAGCCTGGCCCTCATCATTGTTGGCCTTGGCCCAAATGAGATGGATCATCTTACGGATTCCGACGGTCGCAGGAGTGACTCCATAAGCATCGGCTAACACGAAAAAGTCCATGGACTCAATGATTTCATTCTTGGCCTTTGAAAAGAGCAATTTTTCCACTTCCTTAATTCCGTCATGAATAGCCTCGATGAATGCAATGGCTTCCGTGTAGTACTTTTTGGTCAACTTTAGTCGATCAACCAATTCCTCATCAATTTCTGGATTCTCACCCATACTCTTGCGAGAAGCACTACTCTTTCTCCTGTCACCATTGTCATCATTCTCATCATCAGATGGTGCATCGAGCTCGGCTCCATTGATAAGCACACTCTCATCACCATTTTCAGATTGAGCGGGAGGTCTGTTCGGCAATGCTGCCTTAAGTTCTTCGTTCACCTGCTCTAATCGCTCTTGCCAATCTGAAAGCTTCAATTGAGATCCATGGAGAAGACCGAATGGGTGAGTGGAGACCAAGCGGTTAAGCAACTTGATAGCATTGCGGCGAACCAAACTTGATCTGTCACGCAAGCAGTTTACAGCAGCTTTAGTCATGAAAGGCCGGCGAGTGGTGAACTTTGCTTCGAGTTCACACACCGAAGTCATGACCTGGAGTGCTTTTACTCGACAGTAAGGATTGACATCCAACACTCGCTCATCAATGAGGTCCATCAAGCTATGAATTTGGGCCATTTGACGTTCAGGATCATCCTGACCCTCTCCCTGTTCGATGACATGCTTGGCAATAGCCATGATAATGTTTCCTGTGGATTCTACGACTGCGCATCGTAAGGTAAACGATTCAGTATCCAATAGTCGGACTAGCACAGTCATCTGTTTAACAAGAGGCATTGGTGCCAGCTGGGACAGCTTGATGAGGAATAGCGACACAAACTTGGGGCCCTTTGTATCATTAGCATTAAAGTCGCGGTTGCTAAGTTCCTTGAGAATCTCGTCCATGATGACAAGGTGATCGTACTGGGTATATAGAATGTGGAGCAGCTCTGCCAGGTATTCTGGAAAGTGCTCGAAATAAATAAGTAGCTGGGTTAGAGAGGTCTGTACTGCCATTTGCTGATTGTGATTTTTAACCGTTAGTGACACTGCCTTGAACATGTGCATGCGCACAGATGTGTTCTTGAGCAGGATTTCAGACTCCATCAACTGGAAAATGGGTCTCAAAAACAGAGCAGTAAAAGTGTCTAGTTCGGACGAAGTAGGAAGAATAGTGGCAAGGTTGAGCCGAAGGCACGCACAAATGGTGTCAAGGGCAATAAGCAGCTGTTGGCTGACTTCGGTGATAGCCTTTGGAACCTTTGGTCGGCCTCCAGTACCAGGATTCGCACTGGCAGCATTTGCCCGAACAACTGCATCTAGATTATTGAGGTTCCAATGAAGCAGAAACGCGTATCGCTCCAGGGTTGGCTTCAGTGCCACCAGAGCTGATGAATCGCTTTGATCCAGCCCGGCATGGGCATTCTTGACATACTCCTTGAGACCAGACAGCACCAGATCTAACAGAGTCTCCCGAGCTTTGGTGTCAAGGTCGCCATACGAGTTTTGTAAATACACTGCTTTGTTGAACACCTCTTCTTCCTCCATCACTTCTGGGCTCACCGCCAACTTGTCCGTGAGCTCGTCCAGGAGCTGATTAAGGTCTGCATTCAGATCCTCAACCAGCTCTGATGAATCATTAAGATATGTTGAATAAATATCCGTTAAATTGAACTCCATTGTGTCGAGAAAGAGGTTGTGATAACGCGCTCTCGGTCGGTCAAGATTATAATGTTTATAGTCCGGGCTGTCGGTTGCCACAGCAACCGCGAGGCGATCGCATCGGTTACCCTAACCCTAAACCGCACCATCGCATCGATTCCAAATGACGAAATAAAATTGAAAGGAATAGACGATACAATGGAAAGAGTGTTAAGGAATAATTGATGCTATTGGTAGGATGTCCATCATTAATCGTTACATGCTATTACATAGACGTTGCAGGTTTGGCTAGTTTCGCAATTTGGCGTAGCCTTTGACGAGGGCCCCTTCGACTCCAAACCTCCGTTCTTCCAGGGCTCCCAGGAGGTCTCTTAGTGCAAGCTGAGGCTCTTCGCGAGCTTCTCTATAGTTGATTGTATTATCAGAACGACCGGCGCCAGGGCGAGGGGCACCAGCTCCCGGGCTCGCTCCAGTGCCTCCAGTTAGCCAAGAATACTTTTTCTTACCGGTCATCATTGCTGCAGTGGCATTGGCAGCTCGGTACTGAGTTTCTTCATTAACAGCGGCAGATTTCTTTGCTCCCTTTTCCGATCCTTCGCCCCCGGCTTCCCGGGCAGACTCTTGTAGGGCCCGTTCGGCCAACCTTCTCTCTTCTCGCTCTTTGTCCTTGATGGCAATGTTTCGCAGCGCTCGAGAAATGTCAGAGTGCACATCGTTACGGGACCGTCTTCTGTGTCGATTGAGAACCACTGCATTGGTGATAATGTCTGACAGCCATTCTTGACATGCAACCGACAGGAACCGCACAATCTCACTATCTTTTTCACTTAGATAACGCACTCCTTCATCGGATGCGCTCTTTCGCACCAATTGGCGGAGAATTTGTGCATTTAAAAACTCTGTCGCAGGCGACACATATCGTCCGTACGCTGCCGAAGCATCTGGCCCACCGCCATACATGCCAGCATGTTGTCTAGACGCGTCGGCTATGCTTAGAGAAGAGCTTAGCAAGTTCTCTTCCTCCTTGAGATCTACTCCTGCTGACAATAGTGCATCAGATAATTGATCTGGATCCATAGATGGTGCCGGAGGAGCTCCTCCAGCGCCTGTGCCGGCACCAGCACCAGCACCAGCACCACCTGCGCTGCCGCCAGCAACTGAGCTGGTTCCAGAGGTAGCAGCTCCTGAAGCCAGTCCGTAATTGTGCCCCATTGGAGTACTCACTCCAGATCCATCACTTAAGTCTACTGTTCCATCAGGACGGAACCTCTTTGGAGCTTGGAACACTCCCGACGTAGGAGGCGATGGCCGCTTTGACCCTGGGTTAGATGTTGGTGTAGGCGTGTTGTCGGACATTATAGCTTGGTCTCGGTGCAAGCGCAGTCAAGCTCGCACAAACAGATACACAAATAGATACAGCAAAGAAAGAACACACGCTCACGCAAGCAACACACACCACACACGCTACTCCTTGTTAAAAACTCTCCTTTTAGTCGATTCAACAGTAGTGGCGCGCCTTGTCCATCTTTGACATTTGTGAGTTTTGACGGTGCGGCATTATGCGGCTGTTGGCCGCAAGCGCTGAGGCTTTAATTTTTTTTTTTTTTTTTTTTTTTTTGAAAAATATCATTATCTCACGGATCAGAAGCACACTCATCCTACGTATATTTCAAGATGAGTGAAATGATCAAATTCTCTACCAGCGAGGACTTTCGCACACGAATTGTCTTCGCCACATTGACTGGAAAGCCTGTGACTATTAATAAGATCCGTTCTGAGTCAGAGAATCCTGGTTTGGCTGATTATGAGGTATCATTTCTTCGACTGATGGATACCATTTGCAATGGAACTGAGATTACAATTTCTTACACTGGTACGACAGTTAGATATAAGCCTGGAATTATAATTGGAGGCACTCACACTTATGATTGCCCTACCAGTAGGGGGTTGGGATACTTCATCATGCCACTGCTATTGCTGGCTCCGTTTGGAAAGAAGCCACTAATGCTTACGCTGCGAGGAATTACTAGCTCCGATCGAGACATTGGTGTGGATACTATTCGAACTGCCATCTTCCCAGTGCTGCAAAAGTTTGGCATTGACCGACAAGAACTGCGAATTGTTAAGCGAGGATCCATGCCTTTAGGCGGAGGAGAAGTAGTGCTTCATCTTCCCCATCTAGTACTTCAGCCAACTACTCTGCATGCCACCGATTCTGATCAGGTGGCCAAAATTCGAGGTATCGCCTATTCCACAAGAGTTTCCCCGGCAAGTGTAAATAGAATCATCGAGGCTGCCCGAGAGGTCCTCAAGCCCACTGGGTCAGAAACGTTTATTTATTCAGATGTTGCTCGGGGAGACGAGTCTGGTAAAAGCCCAGGTTTTGGTGTTACCCTTGTAGCTGAGACTAAGAATGGATGGGCCATTTCCGCTGAAGCAGTGGGCCAGGCTGGTACTGTTCCGGAAGATTTGGGTCGAGAGGTAGCTTGCCAATTGCTTGAGGAGATTTCATTGGGAGGAGTAGTGGCCCGAAACCAGTTAGAAGTTGCTATCACACTCATGGTGCTGGGTAAAGAAGATATCGGACGATTGGCGGTAGGAAAGGGCGCCATTGATGCCAAATTTGTGCGATTGCTTAGATACATTCACAAGTTTTGGAACCTGGAGATTCTCATCAAGGACCATGACGCCAACGAAAACGAATTTATGCTCTATGTCAAGGGCACTGGCTATGTGTCCTCCAGTAAAAAGATTGCCTAATGACCTGGCGATAATGCATTATAAGCTCTCTTAAGGGTAACAAGTTGTCTAATCTTAATAAACACTCACACTAGTTTGGATCTCTTAGGGGTAAACAACTGTCTAATCTTAATAAACACTCACACCAGTAGTATAAGTTGGATGAACACTAGTTTGACATGATAAGTTGTATGAACACTAGTTCGGATCTGAAAGATGGATGATAGTTATGTTATATATTAGTTCAGAGTAGGAAGGTGCTCAGCGTCATTGTTCATCTCGGTCCAATTGTCTTTGAACAATTCAGAGTATTTTGTACAGTCGCCAGCCCATGACTTTAGCGACTTTGCAATCTGATATTGGGTCCGTTGGCATAAAATGAGTTCCTCAGTCATGCATTCTTTAATGAGCCAGTCCCGGTTGGTCTGGAAGTCAATGGACTTGCGGTCTCTAGTGATGGCAGCCTTGAGCTTTGCAATTTCTCCCGGACGGGTATCGGGTTTGTTAGTTAAAAGTTCAATCTTACGTTCCGTTTGTTGGATCCGCTGTTCCAATTGATCAATGTTGTTACCACCAAACTTGTCGTATCGAGCAAACAGTTCAAACACCGACCCCAGAATCTCTCGATACAGCTTGAGGTCCTCCAAAAAGTCTGCATCTGTGGATCGGCTTTCATCCTGGCCCAAAGAATGAGCATTGGACGAGTACCGGGACACGGATAGAATGCCGTCCTTAATTGTTCCAAAGTCAGATCCGTTTTCATCTAGAGAGTACAGCTGAGAAGCAGACTCGGACAGCGATTTAAAGCCATGAGAGAGTTTCATATAGTCTTGCGCCATTGCATCCTGGCGCTTGTGAATCCGATCTACTACAAAGCAGAGCTGCGCAACTACATCTAGCGACACCTCTGCTCCCGACCGGATCTTCTGCCATTTTGCATCCTCCTCCCGCTGGTCCCACCCAGAAACAAACGAGGGCGAAATGACCCGGTTAGTGAATTCCTCTTCAATCTGGATCGATGACTCCTTTCTCCACACCGACAATTCCGTGTCCACAGTCAGGAACATTTGCACCAGCTTTTCTTTACGAATAACAGGGTGCTTGATAAGCTGGTTAACAAACCGTGACAAGCCTCTACGTCTTCGCTCCAAAAAGTAGTTGTCAGAGCTTAGATAACGGCCATCTACCGCAAACCGCTTTGGGGGCAACGTAGGCAGCAACCGGAACGGATATATCCTAGTCAAACACTCCAACAGCCAGATAAAGTCGCTGTATCTTCTCACAACCTTGACCGGCGTCTGCATATGAGGAAGTGTACCCTCAATTGCGTATACTACATGGCGAAACATGAACAAGCCCTCCTTCTCGGGCACAATACTCACCGCAACCGTGTCAGCAGACGTTGGATTATACTCTAGCGCTGCCTCCCATGGTGTCCACACCGCGCCATTATGCGCTGCTGCATCGCTAGGCTCCATTGGCGGTATGGTCGCACTGGGGCCATAATCTTGCGAACCACTCATTGTGCCACTCCAGTCATCTGGGAGTGAGCTTATCGACATTATTCCAATCTAAGTGTGGTGCCGTCAACGAATATATACACTCTTCGATTCTCAAGGTTTGTCCGTCGATTTGTCGATTTATTCGTTGACTTTTGCCCGCTGTTTATCGCCTCTATTTGTCCTGGGCTCAACTGCGTTTTGGCAATGGTCGTCCTGCCCCTTATCGATCTCCACCAAACGGCTTCATCACTGCTTGCAACTGACACACTCACTCACTTCTTAGGACGCAGGTTCGAAGCTCGGGGGTGTCACGATGATTTGGCCTACATCGACTGCCAGAGCAGTAACGCTGCCACCCATCGCACACGGGCCAGACTCCCTCGAGGATCAGATCCTGAGCGTGGAGGTTTGTAAGGGCGGATACTACCTGGCGGTGATTACCCGTAAAACGCTGTACATCTACCGGCCGAAGCCACTATCAGCGGTGGCAGTGTATGTGAGATCTCAAAAGTCCTTGGAACGACACGGGAACAATCAGTCGGTTCACATTCGACCAGATGGCGCAATAATTAGTGTTACGACTGTTCTGGGGTCCGTTTTGCTGTTCCATGTTGCTCCGTCCACGTCGTCCATTGAGGTGTGCCAGTTTACTCCTGCCAAAACGGCCGATTCTTCGACCCATGGAGACGGGGGAGGCCACCTGGAGCCTATGCCGGGCCCTGGAGAGTCTGCTGGAGTTCGGGATATTTCATTGTCGTACGCAGGGGCAATTCATTTTGAAGGAGGACTGCTCCATCTACTTGCGCTAGAAGAAGGCCTATTCGCGGTCACGCCCAACGACTCAATTACTATTGTGCGATGGCCCAAAAACAAGGAGCTGGTTCAGGCATCCAATGGGTCGGGTCAGTTGATTGATATAAACACCAATACCGAATCGTCGCGGATCCACAAGATCCGATTACAAGACATTGGGTGGATGGAGCGTGATGATCCTATTGGCCATATTGTCCATTCAAAGGCAATGTCGATATTCGCATTTGTAACAAACTCGGGAAGAGTATACACTGCAATCACAGTACCTGATACTCCTGCCCAGGCCCATGGTGCCCAGAGCACTGCCAGTGGGCAACAAGGTGAGTCGGCGCATGGGTCTGGCCATACGCGCCAATCATCAGTTTCATCCACGCATCATCATCAGCATCGTAGAACTCGGTCTCGGTCTTCGACGTCGGCAATTGTTACTCTAGATGGACATCTTCTTCATGCTCCAACTGGGGGACACGAAGATTCAGAGGCCACCACCACTGCAATTAACGCTCGGTTCAGTGTAGTGGCCGTTGGATGTAAGCGAGGGTCCATTTATTTATACAACATTCGAGACTACAGTGGAACGTCAGTGCTGATTAGGACTATTTACCCTCCCGCATCGTCCCCGGGCCCTATTTTGGTAATGCGATGGTCTCCGGATGGCAATGCGCTACTAGTGGGGTACGAGTCAGGATGGGCACTATTCTCGGTGTATGGAATGCTCACTGCTTCGACTCTACTGTCAAACAAGGAGCAAAAACTCAAAGAGTCTTGGCTAGGAGGAATTAGTAATGCCTCGTGGTCATTCACTGGGGACATTGTTTTCATGATCCCAAAATCTCGAGAAAAAATGTGGCTGCTCAACATGCTAAAATGGAGTGCGTGCGGTAATTATACCCAGGACAATCTCCAGCGGCCAGTGCTGTTCACTGACACCAAAATGATCTTGTACCGGGGCCAGGAACAGCGGGATTTTACCACAATTGATCGAGATGCATTATTATGGCTCCATGTAAACATTCCACCTAGCTATTTGGCAGACAACTGGCCTATCCGGTACGTGTCGTCGTCTCCAGATGGAAGATACATCGCAGTGGCTGGTGTACGAGGCCTCACACACTACTCATTATATTCTGGGCGATGGAAGCTGTTTGCCGAAGAGTACATGGATCGAGAGTTTACTGTCCGAGGGGGAATGCTGTGGTATGGACATATTCTAATTGCTGCTGTGGACACTGAGCACTCGCATGAGATTCGCTTGTACTCTCGCGAGGATGATTTGGACCCAGCTAGAATTATGTTTTCCATTGAATTCCCTCAGGCCATTCTCAAGATTTGTGCCATCAACGATTTACTGCTGGTGTACCGGTACGACAACGTGCTGTCTCATTTCCGCATCATTCAACATCACGACCAGCATAATGCAATTTCTCTGGAACTGGAGTCTGAAATCTCATTTGCAGGCGTCATTCAATCGCCAGCTAGAGTGAGATCTCTAAGTTCATTCTTGTCGGGCACTACCTCTCGCCGAGTCAGCGCATCAAACACAACACTCTTAATGCTGGTGGATGGAATGCTGGTGCTCCTCAAGCCCGTGGCCAATGCAAACTCTTCCGTGACATATACAAAGACAGTCTTACACAGTCACATTGAGTACTGTACTTTGACTACATGGGACGACGGACTGGAGACTCGTAACATTCTGTGGGCTTTTGACGGTAAAGACATGCTGGTATGGCTGTGGGATGTAGCTAAGGACAGGGATGCTACCAACTATCCCCCGACAGTAGTACCGGTGGAAGCGTACCCATTGGCAGTGCTGCTGGACAAGGGCATCATCACTGGATTAGAGTCTGACGCAGTGCTTCCTCGAGAGGCGTCATTCACCTACTTTAAACATTTTTGCTCTACTCAATTGTTTGTGCCATTTGTGCTGGAGTCGTATTTGCGACAAGACCGGGAGCGCAAAGCCCTGAGAGTAGCTCGAGACTACCAGAGTCTATCTTATTTCCCACATATCATGGAGATGCTCCTTTACCGGGGAGTGGTGGACACTGACAGGAGCGATGAGAATCATGCAAAGTTGTTAACTGGAGCAGCTCATTTAGTGAACCAATTTCCTGAAATGTTGGACGTTGTGGTTGGATGCACCCGAAAGATTGAATTGACATATTGGAAGGGACTATTTGACGCTCTGGGATCTCAACCTGAAGAGCTGTTTGAAAAGTGCATTGCTCTCGGAAAACTAAAGACTGCTGCGGGCTATCTGATTGTCATCCACAGCATGGACATTGTAGAAAAGTCTGATTCTAATCAGTACACCTCGCGTCTTTTCAAATTGGCCTACGATAAAGGAGATTGGGACCTATGCCGGGAATTGGCTCGTTTTGTGACTGCAATTGACCGTAAGTATTATCACTGCTAAACAGCTGTGCTATGACGAATGGAAAGACACTAACTCTCTAGCTTCTGCACGAACCCTAAAGGCAGTCCTTCACGACATTGGACTGGAATCTTTTGTAAAGTCAGCGTGAAAAAAAATGACATTCAACAACAAAAAGAGACTGCTAGCTGTACATAATTAGGCAGTGTTCTGTTGAGTTAGTAAAATATTATATCTCAATTAATCATTCATGCACTTACCTCCAAGAACCGGCTCACAAAATCATTGCCCTTAG
This sequence comes from Blastobotrys raffinosifermentans, assembly GCA_003705705.2. Classification (NCBI taxonomy): domain Eukaryota; kingdom Fungi; phylum Ascomycota; class Dipodascomycetes; order Dipodascales; family Trichomonascaceae; genus Blastobotrys; species Blastobotrys raffinosifermentans. The sequence goes on from PPJH02000047.1 coordinate 61,726, forward strand.
GTCGCTCTTGGGTCTTCTCATCGGTCTCAAAGTATCGGTGAATGTGAGGATGCTGCTTCCAGAAGTTGATGGTCTCTTGGAACTCCATCTGTCCCTTGGCCTCCAGAACGTTAATCACGGCCACATCGGACACAAATCGGTTTCGCTCAAACTCTTGACGGATCTTGGTTCGAATCTGCGCAGTAGGATAAGACAGCTCGTAAGTCTCAGCAAAAGTGGGAGCACTTCGAACGTATGCTCGGTACAGCGACAGCACCCGTCGTCGCAGCTCCTGGGGGTCCTTGACGTATCGAGTGGTCTGGGCAAATGCAGTCGCGTTTGTAGGCATTGTCGTTTTTTTAAACTCTATCGCTGTCGCAGGGACGACTGATGATAAAATTGGTGATGTGTGGTTGGTCAGAATGCCTCGCAGCCCCGTGCGGTGCGGCCAGAGCCTCACCGAGCCGCAACAGCTGGGGCCCCCCGCATCGCCGTTAACAAGATCAGTTGCCTTTATCGATAAGCCGATTAAGAGGATGATGGACAAGTGCGAACGGTTCCAAAGCCCGTCGATTCTTAATTTGGTAGTGTCTATAGGGCTTGCGCTGGGAATTGTGGTGTCGTATGTTCCTCAGCATGTCAGAATTGTGAGGCGACGTAGCTCGGAAGGCATATCTCCATGGTTCTTATTGCTGGGAACCGCGTCAGGGATTTGTGCGGTATGCAACATTTTGTTGCTTGGAAAGCCAGTGTACTCGTGTTGTAGAGTTGTATCTGGAGCCGAGTGTTTTGCCGCTAGTTTAGGCATTGCTCAGATCACTTTACAAGCATCGATGGCGGCGTTGATTGTTGTTTTGGCATTAATATTTGCTCGCAAACCACCGTACCAGACTCCTGAAGAGTATGCTAAGATTGTGCTTGTAGGAGAGATGAGTTTGCTGGCTCTGCTGTGTTCTGCGATCCCTGCATTCTACGTATACTATTACCACCCACAGCATGTTAATTCGGTAGCCAATCTCTTTGGACTGGCAGGAGCAGCATTGGCAGTATTGCAGTACTTTCCTCAGATTTACACTACGGCCACTCTTCAGCATGCAGGTTCGCTGAGCATTCCAATGATGTGTCTCCAGACTCCGGGCGGATTTGTATGGGCGGCCAGTTTGGCACAGCGCGAAGGAACCACTTGGAGTTCATGGCTACCCTATTTTACTGCCGCTACCTTGCAAGGAATTGTCCTCGTCATGGCGGTATACTTTGAACAGCGCAACAAGCGTCAGGCCCTCTCTATTGCCGCCCAATCTGAGTATGGAGCGGTTAACCAAGCAGACGACTAACAGCAGCCAACAGCCAGCAGCCAGCAGCCAGTACAGTGTTAAACTATCGAGCTTTATCGAGCTCCCAGCTAATTACAGTATTTATACACGATAAAACGAATAAGACAATAAGATAATAAGACTATCATGTTATTATTGACTACAAATAAGAATCATACAGAAATGGTCTTGAAAATGCTAAATCCATCCCCTCCGGTAGCTCCAAGAGCACCAGGAATCTGCTTGTTCCAGTGAACCTCCTTGGCATCCCGCTGCCAGTGCACAAACAGCAGCTGAGGAGGAACGCCAGTCAGAGATGCATCCTGAGCGCCAGACTCTTCGTCATCCGCCTCAACCGAGAGATCCCACAGAGTGACAGTGTTGTCCTCAGAAGCAACCGCTACCACAGAAGGATCCGAGGGGTGGAACTCAATGGAAGTGATGGGCTTCTTGTGGAAATCAAACGTGGCCACAGTAGAAGATGTGCTGTTGGGTGAGAAAGATCGCAAGTCCCACACTCCCCATCGGCCAGCATCGTCTCCGGAGCAGATGAGATGCTGACTGGACTCTACAGGGTTCCATGAGATGACATTGACATCAGTGTTGGATGCGCGCACTGATACCTGAGGCTTGTGCGATTTGGATCGAGTGTCCCAGATTCTAATAAACCCGTCAGAACCACAGCTGGCGAACACTGTGTTCTGTGAAGGACTCCACTGCAGGTCCTCTACGCTTCGGCTCGAGGTCATTTCACCGGCACTGAACGCAGTCTTGTCAGTAGTCCACCCAGACTGAGTTCGTCGAGTAAAGAAGATTCGTCCGTCACAGTCTCCGGTCAGCAGAGCTCCCGTCTGAACGGTGGGACTCCAGTCAATGGCGTATCCTTCTACATTGCCATGGTTACGAATGGTGTGAGCTGGTCGGTTCATACTCTTTTCAATCTTGGTTCCTGGAGTGTCAAAAGACTTGACATGAGGGGTAATGTCCCATACGTAAACGTCACCACTCTCTGACATGGAGGCAGCCAGATGCTCCCCAGTCTTCTGACCATGGGGACTTACTCTAATTCGGTTGGTGGTGTGAGGGGTGGACAGGGATCGTGATTCGAGAATGGGGTCACTCTCTTCTTCGTCTTCGTCGTCATCTTCGTTATCAGAATCGTCCTTGAGCAGGGTCTTGGACAGAGAGCTCAGCTTCATGACAGTAATTTCATTGTTCTTTGACCGCGATGCCTGCGTTCCAGTCACCATGTACGTAGTCTGAGGGTAGTTCTTTCGTTCGTTACCCAGATGGTCGGGAATGATGTCAAACGACAGACAGGGCCATTCGACATTGAATGTGTGAAGCATGTCGTACACAGACAAATCTGGCTCCATGGTCTCATTAGGTCCCAATGGCTCCGACAGATTGGGCAGATAGACCTGGGCTCCCGAAATGGCCTTCTTCTTGTCCTTATCATCGTCACCTTCCTCTTGTTCTTCGTCCTCCTTGATAGCCTGCAGAGCCTTTTCTCGGCCACCATCCATTTGCTCGTCGTCGTCTTCGTCTTCGCTGCCGCCAGCCTCAAAAATTTCCTCTTCAGACTCAAAATCGTCTCCGTAGGGGTCCTCAAATTCTCCCATTTCATCGTCCTCCATGCCATTGGCGTCTACGGCCTTTGAAGGAGTTGTGTCGGCCGACTGTTTAGACGTCTTGCGTCCATCTTCGTTACCAGGTGCCGCTCTCTTGGACATTTTCAATTGACTACCTACGCCCACAGGCACAATAGACTATCCAAGTAGAAATACGAGTTGATTGTACTTGATATTTTTTGTCAACCTCGAGTTTTTTAGATTTTTTTTTTATCGCAGCCCCATATCGCGCGGCGTATCAGTCGCTATATTTTTTGAGACATTATTGATTTGGAGAGCCTCGACATTCTATCCAAAACTGCAAAATATCATGAACAGGCCGGACCTTAGTTTCCTGGACATGCCTGCGCCAGCAGGCTACGTTCCAGGGTTGGGTCGTGGAGCGACGGGGTTTACTACGCGTAGTGATATAGGTCCAGCGCGGACGGGAGTTGACGGTGGTGGAGAGGAAGACGAGGAAAGGTATCGAGATCCCGAGAATGACTCCGGCCTGTTTGCGGCCAGTGGCCAACAGGATGAAGAAGACGATGAGGCGGATAAGATATATGAAGCAATTGATGCTCGAATGGCGGAGCGAAGGAAGGCCCAGCGGGAGCAGCGAGAAAAGTTGGAGAAAGAAGAGTACGATAGGGCCAATCCTAAAATTTCGAGCCAATTTACGGATCTCAAGAGACAATTGAGCTCAGTATCATCAGATGAATGGTTGAACATACCCGAAGTAGGTGATTTGACCAGAAAACGAAAGCGCCAGCGTCAGGAGGAGAACGCAGAGCGAAGATTTTATGCTGTTCCTGATACTGTCATGGCAGGTGCACGAGATGGAGCTGCTGTAGAAGCATCAATAGACCCTAATGAAGGTGGTGCTGGAACGGTGACCGATTTCCGGGCCATTTCGTCTGCCAAGGACCGCATGTTGGAGCTTAAACTGGATCAATCTGAGGGGTCAGGAACCGCTACTAGTATAGACCCTAAAGGCTATCTTACATCGCTTGCAGGAACTGGTTCCTCAGCTTCTTCTATTCCCTCTGCTACTGAAATTGGTGATATTCGTAGGGTTCGTCCTCTATTGGAGTCAATGGTCAAGACCGATCCCAAAGAACCTCGAGCGTGGATTGGACTGGCTCGATTAGAGGAACTGGCCCAGCGACTGAACAAGGCACGGTCTGTAATTCAAAAGGGGTGCGATAATTGCTCTCGTAGTCCGGATGTGTGGTTAGAGAATATGAGATTGAACGACAAAGCAACTGCCAAAGTGATTGCTGCAAAGGCAGTCAAGTATAATCCAAAGTCAATTGACCTGTGGATGGCCGCAATGAAATTAGAAGACGACGACAATTCCAAGACTCGAGTCATTCAAAAGGCTTTGGAAAGTAATCCACAGAGTGACACGCTGTGGAAGGAACTTATTAATATGCAGTCTAACCCTTCTGAAGCCATTGTTCTACTTTCAAAGGCAGTGGAGCTGGTGCCTCTTTCCGAGGACTTGTGGCTGGCGTTAGCCCGCCTCGAGACACCCAAAAATGCCAGAAAGGTACTGCAGAGAGCCCGTAAACAGCTGCGAGTGTCCCGCGCAGTATGGATTGCCGCTGCTCGATTAGAGGAGCAGGATAAGGGGCCGGAAGGGTCTATTGACAAGATCATGGTTCGAGGCATTCGTGATTTAGAAAAGGAAGGGGGCTTGCCTAACGACCGAACCCAGTGGATTCTTGATGCAGAGCTGTGCGAAAAGGAAGGAGCAGTACTAACATGTCATGCTATTATCAAAGCAACTATAGGACTTGACGTAGAGCCAGAAGATCGAGAATCGGTGTGGATGGACGATGCTCGGTCCAGCATAGAAAGAGGGGCTCACGAGACTGCCAGAGCCATCTATTCGCATGCGCTGGAGTCTTTCCCAGCGTCGCATTCTCTGTGGCTGGCAATTGTGGAACTGGAGAAGAAGCATGGCCAGTCTAAAGATAAGCTATGGGAAATGTTTGAAAAAGCCGTCAGTGCGTGTGGCAACTCTGAGGTTTTCTGGCGCATGTATGCCCGCGAGTTGTGGCATTCTGGCGATGCTGATGGAGCCAGAAATGTATTTGCCCGAGCTTACAAGAGCAATCCAAACTCTGAAGGAATCTGGCTCGATGCCGTTGACTTGGAACTTGAAAACCACCAGGATGACGTTGCCGACAAGCTGTTGCTGCGGGCTCGCACTGAAGCTGGTACAGAGCAAATTTGGATCAGATCGATTATCTATTCTCGCCGGAAAGACGACCTCCAAGGAGCATTGGAGCTCATTTCTCAGGCCCTGGAACAATTTCCAGCTTCAGAACAACTGTATCTTCAACAGGCCCAGATATACCAGTTAATGGAGAATCGTCAGAGTGCAATGGCTGCATATCAAGCCGGTACAAAAGCCTGTCCCAAGAGTATCAAGCTATGGACAGGGTTTGCCAGGCTTGAGCAGGAAGGTGGAGTCACCATTAAGGCTCGATCCATTCTAGACCGGGCAGCACTCGTCAACGAAAAGAGCGAATTATTGTGGCTGGAGAGAGTAAGACTAGAGGAAAAAGTGGGAAACCACAAACAGGCTAACGTGCTCATGGCTAAAGCTTTACAGGAATGCCCCAATTCCGGATTGCTGTGGTCGGAGTACATGTGGATGCTGCCGCGAATTGATCGAAGAACAAAGATTGTTGATGCACTAAAGGCTACAGATAACAGCCCGTATGTGCTGACGACCGCGGGCCGCAACTTTTGGTCTAATGGACAGGCTCCTAAGGCAAAGCGGTGGCTTGAAAATGCCGTCAAGACGGATCCGTCTATTGGAGACAGCTGGATTTGGCTATACAAGTTTGCCCAGGAGATGGAGCAGGATGACGTGGAAGCAATTTTGCAAGGATTCCAGCAGGCTGAGCCTACTGAAGGACATCTATGGGTTGAACACTTAGAAAATGCCTCGAATTTTGGACTCAGCAAAGTGGAGATCCTCAAAAAGGCTGTTAGCCTGGTACAACAGTGAATATTTATTTGTAACTTACGAATTATGAAATGACAAATGCTTTTTTATCCTCTGTCTATCTCAGACGTCATGAATCATTAGTTGCCTGCAGCCTGTCTATACCATCGAACAGACCGTTCTAGGCCAACGGTCACAAATCCCTGATGGACACCGCCAATTACACCAACTCCCCAGCCCTTTTGGAGCCACTTGCCGCAGAAAAGAGGCAGATGGGATTCTGACTGAGTAGCTACACTAGTGCGAGTTTCGAAAGACCACACCTTGCACTTGCCATCGTAACAAGTACTGAGAAGGTATTCGCCAGTCTCATTCCAATCAACGGAAAATATCCAACCTTCGTGGCCACTGAGGTTTGTAATTAGAGTAGCAGAAGAAGTGTCATAAATTGCAATATCAGTCGAATCTCCCGCGGCCGCTAAAAACTGGCCCTGAGGAGAAAACTTTACCGACCGGATCACTCCTGAATAGGACGGCAAGGAGAAATCCAGACCTCCCTTTTCAATTGAGTACATGCTCATACCCCCCTGGCTGTATCCGCACACTACGGTGGCTCCATCGTTGGAAATGTCAATGCAGGTAGCAATTCCCTTGTTACTGTTAAAGGATGCAACCAGCTCTTGGGACTTTAGATCCCACACGGACACTCTACCTTCCACCGATGCTACCGCCAACAGATCATTATGAGAGATGGACACATCCCAGGAATCAGCGGTGTTCTCGTAAACCTCGGGCGCATCAATTCTTTGCTTCTTTTCCAAGTCGTACAAGTTCAATTGGCCGTCAAACGACACCGCTGCCAGCACGTGACCCTCAGCATTGATAGCTAAATGGTGGACTCCTGGGCCAGTTGCCAGGACCTCAGCAGTTGGCTCGGCCTCAGCGTTATTCCACAGCTTGATCTTTCCATCTCCTGAACCGGTAATTGTGTATTTGTCGGAAGCTACCACTGCAAAGATGTCGGAATCGTGAGCTGGAACGTTAGCTTGATCGCACTTGTCAAGGGACCCCCAAAACCCAGTACTTACCATTATCTATGGCATTTGTGGCAATGTACGCGTGACTCTAACAGATTAGTATGTGAACCATAATATTTTCAAGCGGCACCAGCGTCTTGCATACCATTTTGTCATGCACTTAAACCAAAGGCTGTCGAGAGTGATGATGGGAATCGTCAGTACACACGGCGACAAGAATATATTGATTAAATTGCCTGATTGGGATGAATACCGGGTGTCGAGATTACAGCAAAATTGCAGCTGACGTTTCATAGATGTACATTAGCGGAGGATATGGGGCATTTGAAGTATCAGAACCTCAATTGGCGGTGGGTTGTTGGGGCCGTAGCTTTTTTTGAAATTTAGTATAAATTGAGGCGGTCCGTCGATATTTTTTGGAGTCAGCAGAGACAATGTTGTTGATTCAATTGTGCCTTTTAATTGGAATTGCAATGGCAAACTGCCGAGTCAATACATCTTCTGGCCCTGTAGATGGTATCTGTGGGCGGTCTGCCAACCAGTACTTGGGTATCCCCTACGCATTGCCTCCGGTCAACGGATACAGGTTTAGTCAGGCGCAACCAGTGGTCTCAGACAAGACTGAGATTGTGGGAGATACCTTGGCTCCATACTGTCCTCAGTATAACTCCAGCACTGGATCCATTACTGGCAATGAGGATTGCTTGTACCTCAATGTGTACGCACCTGCCAATGCCAATGGCAATGCCAATGGCAGTTCAGTTCCTGTCATGGTGTGGGTTCATGGAGGCTCATTCATTGAAGGAGGGTCTGCAGACGCTGCATTCAATGGCACTGTCCTGGCATCTGAGGATAATGTTATTGTGGTGACCGTCAACTACCGACTGGGCATTCTGGGATTCTTTGATTCTGCGGAAACCGGAACAAACTTTGCCATGTCGGACATTGCAGTGGCATTGCAGTGGGTTCAAGATAACATTGAATCGTTTGGAGGTGATCCAGACAAGGTAACTCTGTTCGGAGAGTCATCCGGAGGAACAATGGTTCGACATGTGCTCAACAGCCCAAAGTTTATCGGGCTGTTCTCTCGGGCTATCATTCAGTCAGATCCTCAATTCTTCACTGCCAACTCCCGTGAGGTGTCAAGAGATGTTCTGGGTCAAACAGTCCAACAGTCTCTCGGTTGCAACACTACTGACTGCCTTAGAACTGCGACCGTAGAGGACATTTTGGCGACTCAGATTTCCATCCTCACCCAAACCACGGGCCTGTTCACACAGGGAGTGAATCCGATCTTCCCTTGGGGCCCCAACATTGACTACGACTATTTGCCTTCAGATGTGGACGTGGTGCTGGCATCTAAGCAGTCGATTGCAAACCCAGTGGACTTGGTCATCGGCACCGTCAAGGACGAGGTAGCGTCTTTCTACGCCAATTCCACCGCAAAGACTTTCCAAGCTCTTTTGGACCAAGTGCTACGGTATGCCAACGAATCATGTTTGGCCAGTTCTGACGATCCCCAGAAACTTGTGACCCTGGCCACAGAGCTCATCTTCCAGTGTCCTGCCGTGATCAATGCTATGGATCTGGCATCCTCCGCGGGAACAAATGTCTACATGTATGAATTGACAAAGGGCATTGAGTACCCGGACAACCAGGCCAATCCCCTCTGTGGCGGAGACAGTGTTTGTCATGAGGATGACTTGTATGTGACGTTTGGAACGTACCCAGAGGGCACGTCCTCCGAGCAAGTTGCACTTAGCGACGAAGTCCGGGCTCGCTGGAGCGCATTTGCATCTACTGGACAGCCAAACACCGATCAGTATGGAGGATGGCAAGCAATTTCTGGAAACAACCTGGGCCTGTATCTACTGGGGTCTAACCAAACCCAATCGTCCTTGTCAACTTGCTCAGCGGTGCGCCAGCTCATTGAGGCATATTGGGCCGCCCAGGTTTACTAGGAATAGATCAATCAATCACTTTACTATCGTTGATGTTTCTTGAGGAGTAGAAAGAGTTATATATGTACAAATAAAATGGAGCAAACGGAATACATCTAGGATTACTCTCCCTTGGCTTCCTTTGCAGCTTGTCCCTGGGCAGCCTTCTCCTGGTCTCGCTGCTTCGAGAATGCTTCCTGAATGGACTTTGCTCTCTCCCGTCGTTCCTTGGCCTCATTGTCAATGCGCTCCAATTCCTGAATCCACAATCTTTCTCGCTCCTTTGCCTTTTGTCGCATGAGCTCCTCCTGGGTAGGCCTGTTAATCTGGTCCTGACGGTACATGTAGGCACCACCAATGATGGCAATGACCGTGAAAGCCTGAAGACCTACACGCCATCTAAACATGTGGTTTGCCATTCGAGAGTCCCCGTGCTTGATTGCTCTGGCGCTGAGGTACAGAGCACCGCAAGTCATTAGCGTACCCAGAGGAACCAGAGGCTGCTGCTTGAACTTGCGGACAAGCTTCTCGCGCATAGTCTCCTCACTACGTTAGTAACAACCTCATCCACCTTGTACAATACATACTCTAAACCACCTGAACTTGGTAGCGAAGCCATTGTGAGCTGATGTGATGAACAACGGTGAACGGTGAACGGACCGACGATATACGCCAACAACTATAGGAATGAAACTGCTACACAAGTAATGAAACTACTACAGAGTAATGAATTGTTCTTGTGATATCTGGACAGTTATGCTAGACAGTTGTTACTGGTTGTTACTGAACAGTTGTTAGTTGTCAGTTATTACTGGAAATTGTCAATGAGTTGAAATGAACAGTTAGTTCTATTATCTATAGCTCTCCTTCGGGAGAGTTTATTATAGGCCAGGGCGTAGTCACTCCTCGAGAACAAAGGTACGCAGCTCCTGGTATGCCTTGTCCAGGTCATCGTTAACAATGACCTTGTCGTGAGCACCCTCCTGCTTGGAGTACTCCATCTCCTTGGTGGCCTGCTCCAGACGGGCAGCCAGAGACTCGGGAGTCTCAGTGCCACGACCCTCCAGACGCTGGCGAAGAGCCTCTACGCTAGGAGGAGCGATGAACAGGAATCGAGCGTGGAGATCAGTCTTCTTGACCGAGATGACACCCTGCATATCAATGTCCAGAATGCACTGGCGCTTCTGCTCCTCGGCCACCGACTTGACAGCAGCAATGGTGGTTCCGTAGTAGTTGGAGGAGAAGCGAGCCCACTCGATGAAGGCCCCCTTGGAAATCAGGTCCTCAAACTCGGGCACCGTGACAAAGTTGTAGTCCTTTCCATTGACCTCACCAGGACGAGGGGATCGAGTAGTGTCTAGTTAGAATCACTCCGTGAGTTGGATGGGCATACTTACGAGACACAGAAAAGCCAAAGCGGTCAGGAAACTCAGCAAACAGACGCTTCAGCAGAGTAGATTTGCCGGCTCCCGAAGGGCCAGAGATGACAATAGGACGAGCAGCAGGCATTATGGATAAAGCTACGCGGCGACAAGAAATTTGTCAAATTTATGGTGATCAGGGGAACAACACATCGGAATGGAAAGGGACTTGGTATTAAGTGGTTGTAGGAAATAGTAACAATAGAGACAAAATGAAATGAAATTGAATTGAATTGAAATTGAAACGAAATTGAGATGAATTGATATAAACAGGGCGGCCAGACCAACGAACTAGTGAACTAGCTGCTTCCCCTGGAGTATATCTGCGGAGCCGTGTGTTTGTATCTCCATCATGAACGTCTCAGTGCCTCAGTTTGACCAAGGGTCGCCAACTCGGTTTGCCATCGCAGTGACGGTGGACAGAATATCGTTTACGGTTCACAAACGGTACTCTGACTTTTGCGCGTTTGATGAGCAGATTCAGTATGAAATGGGAGAGCCCACCCCTGCTCCGCTGCCGCCAAAGAAATGGGTCGGCAACAAGAACCCCCAATTCCTGGAGGACCGCCGCCGGGGGCTGGAGCTGTACTTGCGAGCCATCATCCGCAGACAAGAGTGGCGAGAGTCGCTAGCATTTCAGCAGTTTCTGGAGGTGGCAAAGCACGCTAAAGAGAGCAAACCGTCTACGGCGGTGCTACGGTCGCAATGGCTCAAGGACGCCGAGGACGCTAGATCTATTATTGCTTCAGCTACTTCATCTATCTCATCGTCGTCGTCGTCGACTCCGGCTGCGTCTGCACAGGTGCGACGAGCAGCAGTGGTGGCAGGCACCAAGGTCAAGGACTTGGAATTGGCTCTCAAGGAGGACTCTTCGCTGGGGGAGGGGGAGTACCGGCGACGCAAGGACATTGTAGACGAATTGAGCCGAGCAGTGCAAACGCTCACCCGGCCAGCTCTGCCGGGGTCTTCTTCCCGATCACCATCGCCGTCTCTGTTTGATACTGCTGCCGCTGGCAATGCCACTTCCAGCGGCAGATCCCGGGTGCTGGGCGCGGCCGCCGAGACCAACCGTACTCGAGACCTCGACAACCGGGGATTATTACAACTTCAGACAAGTCAAATGCAGGAACAAGAGGCCGCATTAGAACATCTGCGAGCCACCATTAGCCGGCAGCGGGAGCTGGGGGAGACCATCAACGAAGAGCTCACGTACCAGAACGAGCTGCTTGACGACCTTGATGCTAACGTTCACGCGACCAACGCTCGGCTCAACCAGGCCCGCCGCCAGGTCAAGAAGTTTACCTAGGTGTTGGGCATCTAGCATATGGGCTTCTCCACTAACTGACGCTTAACCAATAATAGGCATGTGAATCGTCCTTTCAACGGTTTAGACCTAACGCCCGAGGAGGGGCACTAATGAGAATGGAACGGGGATTGGCTCCAGGGGAGGGGGAATCTGGGCCGGCAATAGAACGAAAATACAACGGGAATCAAATGGCATCCAGTAGGGTCTGTTGAATTAGGGAGCACAGCTATGCAGCTATGCAGCTATGGCACTACGGCTACCTGCTCTACCTGTTCTAGCTACGAATGCCGTCCGTCCGCCCGTAATGCCCTGTCTTGCTTACAAGCAGCAACGCTAGGCGGACCCTAGGCGGACACTAGGCGGACACTAGGTGGACCTTTATTCCTGTGCAGATGGTGCAGATGGTGCTATGCGCATCACCATTTTCACGTGGACTTTTAGGATCCTCCTGATCAGACTGCGGGGAACCTGGCTTGAACTGTAAGGTCTTCACGTTCCTTCGGCTATGATAATGCGGAGAGAGGCTGGCAGAGCGATAAGCCAGTAGCGACGGGTCTCGGGCATTTGCAGCATTTGCAAGCGATGCTAACGTCATAGCGGACTCCTACCTATGCTCCTAGCTACAACCAGAACCGGTACCTGACAACCGCCCACAGTTGTAGCTCATCGGGGTGACCTCCCCTCGGGTAACCGTTCCCCTTGCCATCCCACCACTGCCTACGTCCCGACATCCATCTCATCGACTTGCCAACCAATGATGGCCTATTATTAACACCGCATCTAGACCGCTCCGGAGAGCGTCCTGGAGTGTGCATTAAACACCTTTGCGCCTTGACGATCGCTGAACTTGGATCTGTGCGGGGATCGAGATTTGTACCTTCACATGCTGGAGGTCGAGCGGTTCGAGCGGGGATTAGGACTAAGCCAAATGTAATTCAAGCTTGCCAGTAATACCAAAGTTTTTGAAAACGTAGTAGCCCCAGAACACTGTGCTGTCCACGGACCGTCTGCCCACCTTTCTACCGCTCTTTCTCCTTTTCCATACCTCTCCTTTGCCGGCTCCATCATCAATCTTGCTCCTGTTGCAGCCTCCCCAAAAAATGCTTGTGATCGACACCTGTGCCCCACCGCTATACTGTACCCCGCGCGGTTTCGGAACATTTGGCAAGTCACTATATATATTGGCAGTGATTCGCACAGAAGTGTGAAATAGATTGGTTGGTAGCAACTGTTTGCTTGTGTGAGAGATTGTGGGCCATTCCTTGTAATTTTCTTTGTTGTTGTTCTCATTTTGTTGTTTTGATCTCATTTTGATCTCATTTTGATTTCATTTTGTTCCTTTTTGCCTGATTTGACTATTACCATTGAACATGTCTGCCAGAAAAGCTTCTACGGCGTCCTCGGAGGGTGCTATTAACGTTAACGGAAAGATGATCGAGCCCGGTCGCATCGGCAACCTGACTCCTCAGCAGGAGCTCAAGCTCAAGGAGATGTGGTGCCATGTGTTGGTGGCCAACGGAAGCGCTCCCGAGTCGCTGTTGGACGAGATCACCGCAAAGTCCTCTGCCGCAAGCTCTCCTACCGAGAAGAAGCGAGGAATGTTCTCCATGCGACGAGCGTCCACCGCTTCCACTGGATCCGCCGAGACAAACATCCAGTCTGCTCGTACTGCATTTGAGCAAGCCCTGTCCAAGATCCCCTCGGACAAGCGAACCCAGGCTCTGATGAAGATGTACAAAGCTGACCACCCCGATAACCTCATGCTGAGATTCCTGCGAGCCCGAAAGTGGGTGGTGGCCGATGCCCTCAAGATGCTGGGAGAGGCCCTGGCGTGGCGAGTAGAATTTGACGTCGAGTCGCTTACCCGACGAGGAGAGCTCGGGGCCCTTTTGGACAATGACGACGAGCTGCTGCTGCAGTTCCGATCCAAGAAGGCTTACCAGTACGGAGTCGACAAGAAGGGCCGCCCCATTGTGCATGTGCGCCCCAACTTCCACGACCCTCACGCCCAGTCTGAAAAGACCATGGAGCACTTTACTGTGCTCATCATTGAGCAGGCCCGTCTGTTCCTCCGGGATCCTGTCGACACCGCCGCCGTCATCTTTGATCTGTCAAAGTTCTCTCTGGCCAACATGGACTATGCTGCCGTCAAGTTCATCATCAAGTGCTTTGAGGCTTCCTACCCTGAGTCCCTGGGATTCATTCTCATCCACAAGGCCCCTTGGATCTTCCAGGGTATCTGGAACATCATCAAGAACTGGATTGACCCTGTGGTGGCGGCCAAGATCTCCTTCACCCGAAACCACGATGACATGGCCAAGTTTATTGACGACAAGTACATCCCCAAGGACCTTGGCGGCAAGCGCGAGTATGAATACCAGTACGTCGAGCCCGAGGAGGATGAGAACGATGCTCAGAAGGACACGGAGACTCGCGACAAGCTGCTGGAGGAGGGCTACCAGATGTACCGGGAGTTTGAGAAGCTGGTTGTGGACTGGATTCGCGCCGACACTGACCAGTCGTCCAATGACATCCAGGCTCGTAAGAACGACCTTGTTGAGAACTTCCAAAATCTGTACTGGAACATGGATCCTTACGTGCGAGGCAAGGGTATCACCGATCGAATCGGAGTCCTCAAGAACCCTGTTCTGTCCAATTAACCGCATAACTGGTTTACCTTTTGTATTATTCAGTGGCATTGTGCCCGGTGCACCAATAAATTATTATCATAATTGTATTCGTCCTCTATTGTCACGAGCTGTGCGAGTGATAATAGAACTAGAATAGGGATATACTTCAGGATCCTAGGAGGAACGAGGTTCCTATTCCATGGTATGTAGAACGAGAGTAGGACTTAACGATCCATCAGTATTCTTCAGGATGTTAGGAGGCAGCAAGACGCTATTCCATAGTGTAGATAGTCTGATATGTTAAGTTTTTTTGATTGAAGTATACCTAAAATAAAAGAAAAAAAGGAGAAAGGAAGAAAAAAAAAAAAAGAGAAGAGAAGAAAAATACCGACTGCTCAATTGGCTCAATTGACACCAGTTGTTCTTAGTGGTGTTGTGCAAGTGCCTGCTGGAGTCGAGTGTGAGCACTCTGGAGACGAGAGACATCCATGTTGTTGGCACGAGCCTGCTGAATGAGACGAGAAATGTTCTGGCTCATGCGTCGAGCAGGGGCAGCCATGGCGTCCATGGCGCCTCCAATCATGTTTCCAAGAACGACCTCAGCTCCGTCAGTCACAGACTGCACAAATGGTCCGAGGAGAACGTTGGCCACGGCCTTGGAAAGTCCTCCGGTAATAGGGGCAAGGAAGTTACCAATGGTAGCGATACCATTGTCAATCTGGGAGTCCAGACCCTGGATGGCAGCAGTCACAATTTCAGCGTTTCGGTGCTCAGGGTGCTCGCGAATTCGGTTGGCCAGTGCCTGGATCTGCTGCTGTCGGTTCTGCAGAGATCCAGTCAGTCCGTCCAGACGCTGAATGTGCTCGTCAAAAGTAGCAGTGTTTCCAGCTCGCTTCTGCTTGCCATGGGAGTTTCCATGGGCCAGAGCGTTCTGGAGACGAGTCTGGGCCTGCTGCAGACGAGACACGTCCATGTTGTTAGCACGGGCCTGCTGGATGAGACGGCCAATGTTCTGGGTCATGGCTCGAACTGGAGCTGCCACTGCATCAAAGGCACCTCCAACCAAGTTTCCAAGAACAACCTCGGCACCATCAGTCACTGACTGAACAAAAGGTCCCAGAATGGCATTGGCTACCACCCTGGAGAGTCCTCCAGTGACGGGAGCCAGGAAGTTGCCAATGGTAGCAATACCATTGTCAATCTGGGAGTCAAGTCCCTGGATAGCAGCAGTAGCCACCTCAGCTCCAGCATGCTCGGGGTGCTCTCGGATCTGGGTAATGAGAGAATTCATCTTCTGGCGAGCATTCTCCAGAGATCCAGACAAACCGTCCAGTCGCTGGAGCTGAGACTCGAAATCAGAGGAAGCGGATCCTGTCTGAACAGGCTGGGCAGGCTCGGGAGCTCGCTTGTCCATGACAATTGCCGACGAAACATCATCGTTGGCGACGGCAACGACATCGTTGGCAACGTATCCAGCGGTGTCCTCCATGGGCATAGCAGTGGCCATGGAGGCAAGGATAGAAGCAGCAATAGTGATAACCTTAGTGGAGACCATTTTTCAACAATTGAGAGAGTGAATGAAGCGGTAAGCGATAAAAGGAGCGAGTAGAAAGTGAATTGAATGAAAGACTAGTCGAAAGCTGACTTGATGCTGAACTGTGGCCAATTCGTCTCCCTTTTATATTCTGGTTCCTGGCAATGCTCTTGCTCAGATGTGACAATCAAGGCGTCGAATTGACACAATTGCACTCCCCTGTTCATTTCGCTTAATGGTACAAAGGGTACATCCACCCTACCCCGTAGTAAACTTTACCATCTGCCCACCCTCTAGTCCCTTCACCACGTTCCGGTGGTTGACTTCAACACTTCTGGACACCGGTTTCCACCAGGCATCTGGCCAACTGTCCATAAAACACAGACTACAAACTACAAACTACAGATTACGACTATCCATCTACCATGACACGATTCTCATAATCCCCTTATCCCGATGTCTACTCCTACCTTATCGTACATATGGTTCACGGCTTCACGGCTATCTGGGGACCTTAAACTCTATCGTGAGCCGTGACCGACATCCATCGAGATGGTTGAAGACGCGTCTTCGGCGCTGACCAACGCTATCGATATTCTTTGTCATGGTAGGTCTGGACCGTGAGCTCGTTTAAATTACGCGTGTCGAATTTCAGGGCTCACAACTTTATTTTGCAATGTACTAACTCTATGAGATTACGATAACCCCGAATCGCCCAACCCTGATGGTCCTGCCCAAGCAGATGTATTGGACGATTATATCCAGAATGCTCGGAAAAAAGGATTGACAAAGTCGGACATGACTAGAATAGTCAACCTGGTCACATCAACGTTTGTGAAACGTCCTGTCGCGATGAGAATTGTCCGTGAAGGTCTAATTCCAAACTGCCCGGTACCTTCGCAATGCGCGATCCGGATTGCTTCTTGTCTCAACAATTCCAAGGTTTCCATACAAGTAAAAGCTGGACTGTTACGGTGGTTGGCTATAATTTGTCAGACCAACCGACTAGAACCACACAGTTCTGGAAAGTCTGTTATCCATTGCTTGTATGGGTTGATTTTTGCTGCTCTAAAGTACGAGTCTTATAGGCAATGGGCTTGCCATATATTGTACCATGCCACGACTATTCGCTCTTTGGTAAAGCCATGGAGGGTACAGTATGTCATAGAGCTTTACAAGAAGAATCAGCACTCATCGTATTTATTGGGGCTGCTGGCCGCTTACAGAAGGTTCGCTCCAGAACAAGTGCCAGAGTATCTTGTTCCCTCCAGCAGAGCAGGAATGGGTGCAAAGTTATTCAAAATTCCCGATCAAGAGCTGGATGCGGTCATTTCCTCCGTTTTCGACCATGAGCAGTCCACTCACCACTACCATCTGGCACAAAAACGAAACAAGCTGGCAAATAAATTAGGGGCACCCTATCCTCAGAGCGCTTTTGATCAGTCTAGCACTGGCTTGGCTCTCGAAGATGTCCAATCCTTGCCACAGCTGGTGGAGAATCTGCACAAGTTAAACTATCCGCTACAAATGGCGTCCGTACTCAATGCCAATTCCCTAATAACGGCCAAGATGGGTGCTTGGATGCTCGCACTGGCTCCCACATCTGATGACGGCTGGGACAGGCTTTGGAATTGGGTGGTTGAGCATGGAAAAAGCGTCTGGGTTTTGACTAGGATTCAAGAGCTGATGGCATTTTCAAAAGTCCCTTTACCTTCGGATGTTACTGAACGTATCATAACTCCCATGTTGAACGAAATGATTGAAAAGCAAAGTTCGGATACACTAACCATCAATTACGACCATCTCGAAGCATGCATTGACTTCCTCCCTTTTATTTACAATCACCAGCGGGAACAGCTGCAAAAGAATATCCTAGAACCACTGCACACGGTTCTAGTTAAAATTGTCCCCGACAGTGACAAGGACAAGATGATTTCACGGACAATTGAAAACTTTTCGATAGCTACATCACAAGAACCACAGCTAGGCCGACTGCTGGCCCAGTTTGTCGCTCGGTTTTCTCAAACGGACTCGGTATTTATTCTCGACCGTGCTTTAAGGTTTTATGAACATCACCTCAAACACCTCGAAGTAGACGATGGAGCTGACCTTGTCAAAAAGTGTCTGGCATGCACAATCTCCAGCATTGCTTTGCGTGCTTGTGCTCTGGGATCCAGGTTGCAAGACTCGACCACCAGAGAATTGTGCCAGCAGTTGAAAACAGACCTCAAGCACTATGGTCAATCTGATCACCTTGTGACAGAGGCAGTCAAGCTAAAGATAAAACTGCGGGAAGAGAGCATCTCCTCAAGTTCGCCTTGGGCAATCCACGTTTCGAGTAGTGTGGATACTTCAGACGATCGGTTCGACACTCACATACTTGATCACTTGGAGGAAATTGGCTATTCTGTGTGAGTTCATGTTAGGATATCGTATGTACATTATTTACAGTTAATGCTGATCAGGCGCTTGCCCTTTGGAATTGTAACTCGAGTGATGGACCCATTCAGCCATTTTGAGCTCTCAGAATGGGCCTTTACAAGCTCCACCAATTGGTCTTGGGTAGACTCAGTTGCTGCGTTTATGGCAAATCTCCTTCTGCCATTGATGATTACTGAATATTCTGCCGTGGACGATTGCTGTGTCAATCTTTCAGGCTTGGTCTCAACTTCCGGCCAAGACGAGCGGAAGACAGAGGCCCATTCCTTGCCCCGCTTAGCCTGCAGTGCTTCCCATGATTCTTCGGCAGTAGCAGGAACAGCTGGAGAAACCATTACCACCAATCTTTCCAGGGCCAGAGCAAGAACAGCAGTTGAGACATTGTCATCTTTAGCAGCATCAATGATGGTTCGAGTCAACTTCATGTAGTCAGAAATGAGAGTATTCAAAGTCAAGTTGTCGTGCAGGGCAGCAGTAACGGACTGGACCTTTGCCTGCACTTCATCCCACAGTCTGACATCTGCTTCAGTTTTGACCAAATCGTAACCGACAGAGGCCTGGGGAGTAGATTCAGTAACCTTTTGGCAAATGTCTTTGGTCACACCATCAATTCTACCCAGCCAGCGCTCAATTCCCACAATCTTACCTTCATCCCAGTTGAGAGCATCCCAGACTGGAGCCTGGAAAAGAATATGAGCGCGGGTGGCATCAGCACCATGTCTATTAATACACTCCACAGGGTCAGCACCATTGTACTTTGATTTTGACATTTTTTCAAATGACACCTTTACTGGCTCGCCGGTAGCTGCCAGTTTGGGTTCGGCAGGGTTAGACGAGTCTACTTCTTCAGGCTTGAGGAATCGGCCAGTTTCCTGCTCTATAAACGTCTTTCCATGGACCATTCCCTGAGTGACAAGCTTACGAATAGGCTCGCCGTTGAAATCCCCACCAGACCAGGCATTTGCCTGCGCTAGGAATTTGGAAATGAATCTTGCGTACAGTAGATGCAGAATGGCATGCTCAACACCACCAATATAAACATCCACAGGCATAAGGGATGAGGCAGCATTGTAGTCAAAAATCTTTGAATCATTCTTTGCGTCAGTGTATCTGAAGAAATACCACGATGAATCCATAAAAGTATCCATAGTGTCAGTGTCGCGCTTAGCAGGACCGTGGCACTTGGGACAGGTAGTCTCGTAAAACTCAGGGCTCTGGCTTAGTGGCTTGTTAAGGTTAGTAGGTAGAACCACCGGAAGATCTTCATCAGGCACAGGCACTATTCCACACCCATTGTGGCAGTGAATCATGGGGATTGGAGCTCCCCAGAACCGCTGACGAGAGATAAGCCAATCTCGAAGCCTCCACTGGCTCGCTGGACTGCCCTGGCCCTGTCTTTGGAGCGAAAGTGTAATTTGGTCACCGCCAACCTTTGAGTTCATGCCAACATATTGACCGCTGTGCCAATTGAGGGTTCCATTTTTGCCAGTGTAAATCTCCCCCTCCAGTTCTTCGCCCTCAGGAGGGTCAACTACTACTTTGATATCTTCTCCAGGCATGTTCTCCTTCCAGAAACCAAAGTCGCGGGTATCATGACCAGGAACACCCATGACAGCTCCGTGACCATAGTCTCCGATTACATACGGTGCCACGAACACGGGAGTTGTAAACAGCTGAGGTGTCATTGGATTGGCAGCCGTCACTCCCTTGAGACGGTAGCCCAACTTTGTGTCGTCTGGAAGTTCCTTTGCGCGGGAAATGAATTCCGATAGCTCAGTGTCATGCTCAGCTAGCTCACGAACCAGGGGATGATTGAGGGCTAGTGCCAGATACTGGACACCAAACAACGTGTCCGGCCTGGTGGTGAAGGCTTCTACCGAATTGAACGACGTTTTTAGTCGTTCATCTACCACGTTAAGGGAAAAGATGATGTTTGTTCCATTGGACTGACCAATCCAATTCTTTTGCATAGTCTTGACCCGCGCAGGCCAGTCTGGCAGATGTTCCAGGTCCTTGAGAAGCTCTGGAGCTAACTTTGTGATGCCCAAGAACCATTGGTCAAGCATTTTATGCTCCACTTGGGCGCCAGACCTCCACGCCCTTCCATTCTCATCTACCTGCTCATTGGCAAGAACGGATTTTTCTACAGGGTCCCAATTGACCAAGGCCTCCTTTCGGTACGCCAGACCTGCTTCATGGAGCATTAAAAACAGCTTTTGCGTCCATTTATAGTAGTCAGGATTACTGGTGATCACCTCTCTATCCCAGTCAAAATCAGCAAACATGAGGTCCATTTGATTGTGCATCTTTTTGATATTCTGCTCAGTCCATTCTGCAGCATCGACCCCTCTCTCAATGGCTGCGTTTTCCGCTGGCAGTCCAAACGCATCAAACCCCATAGCGTGAACTACATTGTATCCCTTCATACGTCTATATCTAGCCAGGGTGTCACTAATGGTGTATACTCTAAGATGGCCAATATGAAGAGCACCCGATGGGTACGGGAACATTGATAAAGCAAAATACTTTGGTGAATTTTCCAAGGCACTGTCATTTCGAGTCAGCTGTTTGTCGTTGAGTTTGGGCGCCCACTTGGCTTCCAGGGCCGCTCGCGGGGACATTGTCGAGTAGTAACAACATATCCTCCGGCCAAGCCAGCGGTGCCCCCTACCAACAGCACCAGCAGTACCGTGGACAGGCCCTCGCATTGCAAAATATCTCACCACCGAGAACGGATTTTTTCAACGGTTGAAATTCCGGCCCTCGAGAGAGCCGTTTCAGCCCCGCATTCATTATCGACTCCTTCCTCACTCGCTACTCACCCATACATTTGTGGCCACGCATATCTAAGAAGTTAACAAATCCGACACATGACATGAGTGCGCTTCGGCTTGCTCTTAGTCTAGTGAAGCGTGAATCGACAGATGCGGATCCGGATGTGGACCAGGGAGTGACCGACCCTGCCACAGAGGAGATTTTTGCGTCGTGGGCTATTCTGATCGTTATCGCCCTACTGATTGGGTCGTTATGGACGTCATACTATTTGCAACAAAAGAAGATCCAGGCCATTCATGAGACGGTGCTGTCGATTTTCGCGGGAATGCTGGTGGGACTGATCATTCGAGTGTCTCCCGGTCACTTTATTCAGCAGCATGTTTCGTTTAGCTATTCGTACTTTTTTAACCTGCTGCTGCCGCCGATTATTCTAAACTCGGGGTACGAACTACACCAGGCCAATTTCTTTCGGAATATAGGGTCCATTATTACGTTTGCATTTGCGGGTACCTTTTTCGCGGCAATTGTGCTGGGAATTTTACTGTACTTATGGACCGCCATTGGCCTAGAGGGCATTCACATTTCATTTGTGGACGCCATTTGTGTGGGCGCAGCTCTTTCTGCTACGGATCCGGTGACCATTTTGTCAATTTTCAATGCATACAAGGTGGATCCAAAGCTGTACACAATCATCTTTGGCGAATCGCTGCTCAATGACGCAGTTTGTATTGTAATGTTTGAGACGGCCCAGAAGTTTTCGGGCGAGTCGCTCCATGTGTCA
Organism: Blastobotrys raffinosifermentans; assembly: GCA_003705705.2. Taxonomy (NCBI): domain Eukaryota; kingdom Fungi; phylum Ascomycota; class Dipodascomycetes; order Dipodascales; family Trichomonascaceae; genus Blastobotrys; species Blastobotrys raffinosifermentans. The sequence continues at coordinate 83,453 of PPJH02000047.1, forward strand.
TCCATTTTCAAGGGAGTGGGAATCTTTTTGGTCACATTTACAATGTCGTTGCTCATTGGTACCATTGTAGGAATTATGACCGCTCTAGTACTCAAGCACTCGTATGTGAGACGATTCCCCCGAATTGAGTCGTGCTTGGTGCTGCTGTTTGCGTATGCATCGTACTTTTTCTCCAATGGATGCCACATGTCCGGTATTGTATCGCTTCTGTTCTGTGGTATCACTCTTAAGCACTATGCCTACTACAACATGTCGCGTCGAACCCAGATTGCAATCAAATACATCTTCCAGTTGCTGGCACAGCTGTCGGAGAACTTTATCTTTGTGTATCTGGGACTGTCCTTGTTCACTGAGGAAAAGCTCATCTTCAAGCCAATGCTCATCATTGTAACGTCACTTGGAGTATGTGTGTCCCGATGGAGCGCAGTGTTCCCACTGTCGCGGTTTATCAACTTTATTGCTCGGGCAAGATCTCGATCGCGACGGGGAACTGAGCCTTTGTCAGATGAAATCTCTCAACCGTACCAGATGATGCTGTTCTGGGCCGGACTTCGTGGAGCTGTGGGAGTGGCCCTAGCCGCTGGTCTTGAGGGAGAGTTCGCCAATTCCTTGCGGGCTACCGTTTTAGTAGTAGTAGTGCTTACGGTAATTGTATTCGGTGGCACCACTGCCCGAATGCTAGAGATTCTTGGTATTCGTACTGGAGTGGTAGAGGAGGCCGAGTCTGATGATGAATTTGACATTGAAGCAGTTACTGGCCCTGGCGCTGGACCAGACGGACCAGGATACGCCTGGGTAAACTCCGACTCGCCTGCTACTAGGCCCACTCGCAGCCGCCAGGCATCTAGTACAATGGTTTCCTCTGGATACTCTGATGGCGGGGACATGGGTATTGGTGCTGGAGCATCATCAGATGTAGAATCGGACATCTCTGACCTGCCTCCAATGGTAGGATCCAACAAGAATCCCAGCAATTTTCACATGGACGATCTGGGAGTGTCACGTAACGGCAGCGGGCCCTCACTTTCTGGATTACTATCACGAAGCGCTGATGACCATGCTCGATGGTTCCGAGAGTTTGATGATCAAATTTTAAAGCCTGTGCTATTAGATTCTTCTCCAGGCACTCGGTCACCTCAGACCCGGTCGTCAACAAGCGGTCCTAGGCCTTAGACACACACTTCTTTTTTATATTTTTTATGTTAATGTAGCGACTATAAGTTATAGACAAAAAAGCATTATTGCAAAACGAAAATGTATTTGTTACTTCTTTAAAGTTTAGATTCCTTGGATGGAGAACTGGCATTAATTTCATGGATCCTGCAGCATAGCATGTTTGAAGGGGGTGTTATCGGTATACTTACAGCTCCAGGATGGCCTTGCCGAAGTTCTCTCCCTTGAAGATTCCAATCAATCCGTCGGCGGCGTTGTCAATTCCCTTGGTTACATGCTGCTGAGCAGAGAAGGTACCATCCTTAATCCACTTGGACACGTTCTTGATGTGCTCGTCTCCCCACTTTGGTCCGAATCGCTCATCACTGACAATGAATCCCTCCATCTTGAGACGCTTGGCAACCACAAGCATCAGGTTCTTGACTCCATAAAGCTTATCGGGAGTAGCGTTGTACTGGGAGATCATTCCGCAGGCAACAATTCGTCCAAAGTTGTTCATAAGGGCAAGGGCAGCATCAAGCTGCTCTCCTCCAACATTTTCGTAGTAAATGTCAATTCCATCGGGGCAAAGACGCTTGAGGGCATCCAGGGGCTTCTCGGTCTTGTAGTTGAATCCGCCATCAAAGCCCAGGGTCTTGGTGATGTAGTCCAGCTTCTCCTGGGAGCCTACCGAACCAACGACTCGCAGGCCCTCATGCTTGGCCAATTGACCGACCAATTGACCCACAGCTCCGGCAGCAGACGACACAAAGATGGTCTCACCCTTCTTGGGCTTGCCGATCTCGTACAGAGACGAGTAAGCAGTCTGACCGGGCATTCCCAGAGCTCCAATGAACAGGGACAGATCCAGACCCAGAGGGTTCTCAAGCTTGCGGTAGAATTGGTTGAACTGTTCAGGAATTGCAACCTCTTCCTGCAGAGGAAGCATTCCAACAATCACATCATCAGGCTTGTAATTGCTGTTGTTGGACTTGAGAACCTTAGCGACAGCATGGGTGGTGAGGGGTTGGCCAAGGTCAAAAGCGGGAGAGTACGATTTGACATTAGCAGGTCGCATTCGTCCTCTCATGTAGGGGTCAAAACTGGCGTACAGCAGCTTAGCGGTGATTCCGTTGGCAGGGGCATCGGCATTGGCATCGAATGGCACTTCCTCAACTACGATGTCCTTTCCGGCCACAGGGAAACCCTGGGGAACCTGCTTGAATACTAGAGCTTTGGTCATTGTTGTGTTTGTGTTTGATATGTGAATTCAATTCACTGCCAAGTCCATCCCTCTTTATAGGATTATCTGCATCATAGATGACAAATCCACCTCTACGGTATACCGAACAGGTCGATGCACAACGGTTTTTTTCGTGCACCCGTTTTCCCGCAAAATTCCTGCATTGTTCGTCGGCGAAGATGTGCGGGCTGCGGGCCTTTCTAGTTCTGCCCTCGCTCCCTCTTTCTGGTCCCTGCAATTGATCATTCATCTCTTCTCTCGTCAGTTGACCATCAGTTGACCACCATCATACAACTCAATTCCAAGAGCTTCGATCGAACAAGCTCGATTGCTGTCTTGCCCAGCAGGGTCCGCGGAGCTCCGCCAACAGCCACCGGAAGCCGGAAACAAGCTCTTCCGACAATTACAAATAGGCGGACATGATGGAATAAACTGTGTGAGAGCAGCCCGTGCATGTCGTTGCTCTCGACAGCAAAAAACCGGCCTCTGAGCTCGCTGGACCTCCCTGGACCTCCGCAGTCTCCCCGCTTTTCGACATCCCTGAGCACATCCTCGGCAATGGAATTTCGGAACTTTTATAGCCGTGGGCGGTGAGGCGTGAGGCGTTATGGGGCGTTATGAGGCGTGTGTGAGGCGTGAAGTGAGGCTCGAAACTTTTTTTGCGCCGCATAGGGCCTTATCAATATTATTGAAATTTAAGCTTTGATACCACGCGTCGAGAAACTAAGGCGAGCGAGTGCGAGCGAGTCGCAATGAGAAATGCCATCTGTCGAGGCTAGTAGTGATGAGCGGCCCCGAAAACGGGCCAGGGTGATTAATGGGACCGAGAGGGCCGACGTGGACCCGTCCGACTCTGCACCTGAGCTGCTGTCTCCGTTTATGACAGAAACTGGAAACACCACTGCCACCGCGTCGCCTGCTCCATCGGGGGTTCAAAGTGACTACTGGCAGGCAGGGCGAATTAAGCGGTTAGATATGGTTAATTTCATGTGCCATGAGAAGCGTAGAATTGAGTTTGGGCCTCGTATGAACTTGATCACCGGCAAGAATGGTAGCGGCAAGTCCACCGTTTTGACTGCCATTTCCACTTGTTTGGGAGGTCGAGCGTCTAGCTCTAATCGAGGATCAAACGTCAAAGATTTGATCAAGCATGGCAAGTCGTCGGCATTGATCGTGGTGACGTTTTGCAACACTGGTAATGGTGCTTATAAGGACGCCATTGACGGCGACATTTATGGGCATGAGATTGTTGTACAAAGGAAACTAATGAGCTCTGGTACCTCTTCGTACCAGATAACTGGCCCTGGTATGGACAAAGAGCGGAGTCGCAAAAAGACTGGCCAGAAGGAAGAACTGGATAGAATTCTAGATCATTTTCAGATCTATATCGATAATCCGTTTACCATTCTCACTCAGGACTTGGCACGAGAATTTCTTACTTCTACCACGCCCGAGCGAAAAGCGGCCTTTCTCAACCAGGCAATGTTTGTTGACAAGATTCTCAGCGCCAATAGTCGTACCGAGCACACGTTAGAGCAGCTAGTGAACCAGGTCAAGGCCAAGAAGCAGGATATAGAAACCCTCAAAGTGGATTACATGAAACGACGAAATGAGTTTGACCAGGCTGAGGAAGTGCGAAACGCTGGACTAAAACGAGCGGAGATCCAGGCCAAACAAACATGGCTTAAAGTGCATGAACACGAGCGGAACATCGAGGACTTAGAATCTAGAATTGCTGAGATTGAGCGCAAGATACAGTCTCTACAACAAGTCGATGAAGCTCCGCAGCGTATCCAACAGATTGAAGGCCAAATTGCCGATTTGGATAGGCGAATTGGTGAGTATGCTGAATCCAAGAATAATATAACTCGGCAATCTGAAGAGGTCAAGCGTAAGGATCGTGAAATCCGCAGCGTAATCTCTAGTATCGGGGTGGACTATCAGCAGATATCTCAGCAGGTAGATACCGAGCAGGGCCGACTCGATGACCTCAAGTCTCAGATGGACAAGATTCTTTCCGAAGACGCCGAAGACCAGAAAGCTGAGACCAACAGGAAGCTTACCGCCATTAAAGAAAAACTTGAATCCGCCAATAGAAAAAAGGTTCAGCTAGAGCGGGAGCTTTTCGAATTGCGAAGCAACTCCCCTGATGATTTGCGTTCCTCCTTCCTAACGGCCAAGGAGAAGTTTGACGAGGCGTCCACAGTAGTTCAGCAGCTGGAACGAGAGATTTCCAGTCTCAAAGCGTCAGAAAACCAGCGACTTTCTGCTTATGGTAGAAACTTCATTCCATTCTTTCGAGAGTTTGAACAGAACATTTCCCACTTTGACAAACGTCCCATAGGACCTTGTGCTTTTCACACCTCCCTTACTGACACTGCTTGGAGTAGTGTCCTGGAGAGTTTTTTTGGAGTCCAACGATCCACTTTTCTGGTCTTCACTCCAGGAGATCGTGAAAAGCTTAGAAGGTTGGCTGACAAGCATGACGTGAGGTGTCAAATTGCTCTGCGCTCTCAATCTACCTTTGACTATCGGGATGGCCTGCCAGATACCAACCATCCTACAATTCTTGATGTGCTTGAGTTTAAAGAAGAACACGTCAAACTATATTTCATCGATGCGTTACGAATCGAAAACGTTGTTCTCATCCGAGATAGAAAGGAAGCCACAATGTTCATGGAAAAGGCACCCAAAAATGTTGCTACTTGTCTGGCTCTAGACCAGCGTCGTTCAGGCGGGTTTAGGCTAAACAAGCTACGAAATGGGTTCTCACAATCTCTGATTGACTATCAGGGCGCGCCTTGTATAAAGACAAACCTCAATGCCTTGATTGCACAAAAAGAGTCTAGCTTGAATGCAGCAAAGGCTGATAGAGATCGCTTCCAAAGCTCACTGGAAGAAATCAAGAACCGACAGCGCTCCAATGAAGGTAAGATCCGGGAACTGGATAATCAGATTGAGACCCAGAAGCGAATTGTTCGAAGTTGCGAAAAGGAAAAGAATGATTTGGAGGATACTCTTGAGGTAGATAACGAGTCGGCGTTAAACCAACTCCGCATTGACATGGAAAACTGTGAGAGTGCGCTTGGAAGATACAAACAGCAGCTCAGTGACTCAAGAAATGATCTCACTGAGCAAAAAGAGAAGAGCGCCGGGTTCATGGCTCGTCTTGAAGAGTTGCATGCCGAGGGGCAGGAGTTCCAGTTTGCCATGGACAAATTGAACAAGAAAAAGGATTCATTACGACAGGAAATTCAGCATTATGAGAGATTGCAGAGCCAGTCTAGAGAAAGAATCCAGCGTCTGCAAAACGAAGCTACCGCCAAACGAGAGAAAATTCAGCAAATAACGCTCGAGCGCGATGTCCAAGAAAAGAGGGCACAGGAGCTCAGTGTTAATCCAGAAAGACCGACATTTGCTGATGATGAGAATGAGACCACTCTGGCTCAGGAGCTTGCTCATGTGGAAGCAGTGATTAGGAACACGGATATTCCCCTGTCCTACGAAGAGACTGTTCACCAATTGACTATTGCCCAGGAGGAATATCGAAAGGGACGCGAATCCTACGAAGCCTTTAAAAAGCTATTCAGGGAGTCTAAGAAACAATATACTCGACGTCTGCAAGCCCTAGAGCGAGTTCAACAAACGAACCTTGGATCAATCAAACGACAGTTCCAAATGAATTTGCAAAGAAGAGGATTCACTGGTGAAATTGTACATTCTATGGGCAAGCACTGCTCTCTTGAAACGGTTGATCTCAAAATTGCTACCGCCCATGGTCAAGGTGGTAGGCAGGATACCTCTACTCTTTCTGGCGGTGAGAAGTCTTACTCTCAGATTTCTTTACTTGTGGCAATTTGGCGAAACATTGGCGCACATTTGCTCGCGTTGGATGAATTTGACGTGTTCATGGACCGAGTGAATCGCAGGAACAGTTTGCAGATGGTGTACGAATCTCTTCGTGATCTCGAATCTGCCCAATCGATCCTTATTACGCCTCAAAATCTCGAGCCTGGTGACATTGATTTTGATTCACCGCTTATCAACGTCTGGCGTATGGACGACCCTAGATCTTCTACTAATGGTTCATAATCGCTTGCTAATATTTATTTGCGTAGATTACTTTTTACATGTTCGTTACTCATCGTCGTCGTCGTCATCGTCATCATCTTCATCGTCTTCCTCGTCAGAAGAAACTTCTTTATCCAGTTGGCGGAGCATTGTTTTGTACTTCTTCTTCTTCTCATCCAAGTCTGTCAACATGAGCATCAAATCATCAAGGTCTGTTCTAGGTACCATTGCCTCTAGTTTTTCCTTTAGTTTTGAAAGCTCATCCTTGAGCTCATCTCGTGACTTGACAGTCTCGTCAATATCTTTCTTGAGTTGAACGCTGCTCTCTTTACTCTCTTTGAGTTCTTGTTCAAGTTTCTTCAGCTTGGCCTGGCTTTCATCTAACTCCTTGCTCTTTTTAGAGATATCTTCTTTGCCCGCTTTGCTCTCTTTGAGCTCTTGTTCAAGTTTCTTCAGCTTGGCTTGGCTTTCATCTAACTCTTTGCTCTTCTTAGATAGATCATCTTTGTCAGCTTCGCTCTTCTTGAGCTCTTGTTCGAGTTTCTCCAGCTTTGCCTGGCTGTCGTCCAACTCTTTGCTCTTTTTCGAGAGATCTTCTTTGTCGGCTTCGCTAGCTGAGCGCGTATCTGCCAATTCCTTCTGAACGGTTGACAACTCCTTCTTCAATTCGGCCAATTGTTGTGCATTCTTAGAGTTGGCCTCACGGTCTGCTATCAAACTCTGGCGTTCTTTCTCCGCTTCCTCAACAGACTTTTTGAGCTCTCCGACCTCCTTTTCGTACTTCTCTTTGACAGACGCGGTCTCAGTCTGAGCTTCCTTTAAGGACGATTCGAGTTCAGCCAGCTTGGTTTTCTGTTCCTTGCTTGCCTCATCAGTGGATCGAGATTGCTCCTTTGCCTTGTCCAAGGACGACTTCAATTCAGACAAGTCTTTTTCCTTTTGCTCTAGCTTCTCTTGTAGGCCGCTGTTTGTGGTCTTCAGTTCCTTCAAGTCATTAGAATGCGTTTCTTTCAGCTGAGCCAACTCCTTTCTAACTGTTTCGAGAGCGGATTCGGTCTCCTTCTTGGTTTGTTCCGCAGAAGCCTGTTCCGTAGCATGACTCTTTTTCAGATCCCGGATCTGCTTTAACAGCTCTGCAAGCTTTTTCTTGAGGTCATCACGATCCTTCTCCAGCTTACTGCTGGATTCTTTTTCGCTCTTAATAGTTGAATCGAGTTCAGCTTGCTTAGACTCCCAAGTTTTCTTCTCCGACTCATGGTCAGATTTCAGCTGTGCAAGTTCTTCATTAAGCGATTCTAATTCATCGCTCAGCTTATTCTTTTCCTCCCGAACTTGAGCCATTTTAGATTCCCACATGTCGTTGGATTCACCCTTCTCCTTGCTGTCCTTCTCCAGATTTTCATGCTTGTGTTGGAGATTGTCGAATTTATCCTGGAGCTTGGAGATGGTGTCCTCATGTTTGCGAAGCTCTACCTTGTGACTCTTTTTGGTCTCTTGAAGCTCTTTGTCCTTAGATTTCACATCTTGCTCCTTGGACTTGAGTGTAGAAGTCAGCTCAGAATGCTTTGAGGTAAGAGCTTTAAGTTCTTGTTCCAGCTGGGACAGCTTTTCCTCTTTCTGCTTGTGCAAAGCATCTAATTCAGAATGACTAGATTTTAGATTGTCTAGCTCGGAACCCTTTTCAGAAAGAGACTTGGATATAGTCGACTTTTCTTGTTCCAGTTGGGACAGCTTTTCCTCTTTCTGTTTGTGCAAAGCATCTAATTCAGAATGACTGGATTTCAGATTGTCTAGCTCGGAATCCTTTTCGGAAAGAGACTTGGACATTGTAGACTTTTCTTGTTCCAGCTCTTTCAGCTTTGACTCGTGATCAGCTTTGATGGAATCAAGGGACTTTTGAACTTTGTCCTTTGCTTTCTCCGCTTCATCTAATTGAGACTGCTTAGACTCGACAGACTTCTCCAGATCCGCCTTTTGATTCTTGAGGGTCTGGATTTCCTCAGTGAGGGCCTTTGCTTCGTTGGAAATAGATTCTCTGGTGGACTTTTCAGTGGACAGCGCCTTGTCACTCTCTTCTAACTTGCCTTGCAAGGTGTCTCGTTCAAGAGAGATCGATTCTTTCGACTTTTCTGCATCTTCAAGAGCCTGTTTAAGTTCCTCAATTTTCTTTGTAAGTGCAGTTTTTTCTTGAACGACAGAGTCATGAGAAGATTGATGCTGTTTCAAGTCACGTCCAAGCTTCTCTAGCTTTTCCTCCGCAAGTTTCTTCTCATCTACAAGTGATTTGTTGGAGGACTTTTCACTCTCAAGAGCCTTTTCAATCGATTCTATCTTTTCCTCAAGGGCAGTCTTTTCTTTTGTTAACGAGTCATGAGATGAAGTCATTTCCTGCAGCTGAGTCTCGATTGCCACAAGAGCTTCTTCCAGGCCAGTCTTTTCTTGGATGAGGGTATCTCTCTCAGCCTTTAAGCTCTCCGCTTGCTGCTTCGCTTCAGCAAGTTCAGTCTTCACAGACTCTGTCTCACTATTGAGATTATTGAATTTCTCTTGGAGAGCATCAAAATCCTTCTGAAGACTTTCTAGCTTTTCAACCTGACCCTGCGCTTCTTGGTGGTCGCTCTTTAGAGTCTCAATCTGTCCCGCAGCACTCTGAAGCTTGTTGATAAGCTTTTCTTTGAGGGCATCCAGCTCGTCATAGTCATCCTGAAGCTGTTTAAGCTCTTGTTCAGCCTGCTGCTTTTTGGAAGATTCGGTCTTGCGCACTTCACGAAGTGATTGAAGCTCCTTTTCCAAGACCTTTATCTTGTTTTCATGTCCCTTTATTTGCTCGGCTGATTTGGAGGATTGCTGGGAATGCTTCTGCTGGGTATCTTGCAGCTCTTTCTGAAGCGACTTAATACTCTTGTCCAGCTCACTCTTGGATCTGGTCAAGGCCATCAGCTCCTTGTTCATCTTGTTGATGCCAGACTCTGCTTTCTCCTTATCGGCAGTAGCATTGGCAAGCTGGGCAGTCAAAGACTTTTCCTTATTTTTAAGTTCCTCAGAACTAATTGTCAACTTGTGAACTGAGCTCGAAGCTTTACGGTACGATTCATCAAGCTTTTGCTTTTCATTGGAAAGGGACTTTAGCTGCGTCTCCAGATTCTTGATTTTTGTCTCCAACTCAGTTTTGTGCTTTTCTAGGGATTCAGTCCGCTCCTTAGAAATTGAATTTGATTCCCGCAGCTGAGAAACTTGCTCTTCCAGTTCACTAATCTTATGTGACGTCGAGTCCTTAAGAGTCTGGAGGTTCTTTCTATTTTCTTCAAGGTTATTAACTGCAGTGACGTACTGCTGCTGCAATTCCTCGTACATTTCCAGAGACACGCGAGAATTAGGCTCGGCATTGGGATCTCGATCAAATGCCTTTAGAATTCTCGAGACATTTTCTTTTATGAGATCAACAAAACAGGGGTCAAAGAATACTTGATGCAAGCCAGTCTCGTCCTTTTCGGCATGGAAGATTGCATCTTTGTCAAACAGCTTGAATAAAGGATTGCCCCGGAGTTGGTTGATCTTGAGAACATACTGGTCTCGACCAATTGTGCTGGTGAGCATTGAATGCAATTTTACTCTTGAGATGGGTGAGGTGGAGGAAGAAAAGTCATAGGTAATTCCAAGTAGCAACGCAGAAAGCCCCTCAACAATTGGGTTGTTTGTTGAGGATAGAGTGACCACTGAAATGAGCGACTGAATAGTCGAAGACTCTTCAAGAAAGTCAGAGACCGCCTTGACGTCATCATACAGCCAAAAGGACAAGAGCATGAGATATGCAATGGCAATGCGGGGATCTTGATACTTTAGAGAAGTTACCAGCATTCCAGAAATAGCCTGGATAACTGACACGGATTCTTCGCCCCGAGACTCGTCACCGATGGTGACATTACGTAGAAAGTCTCGAATTTCAGGAGCGTCATGGAACAGTCGCAACAAGATTGAAGAAGCAAACCAGACCTTGTATGGATTGAGACGGATGTCAGGGTCATAGTCTACCAGAGCACCAATCAGGTTTGCTGATCCTGGAGGTAGGTCAGGAACAGGTGGATGTGATGGGGCCTTTGAATCTCCATTCTGGCTTTCTTCAGCATGCTGTTGGTCTTGGTTCAGATCCTCGCCATCACCATCAGCAGCAGGGCCATTACTAGGTTCTCCTTTATAAAATGCAATTTGGGAGTTGACAAAGGAAATCTTCTCCTCATGGTTATCCTTAAAAGCCGACTCTAAACAATAAGCAGCATCTACCCGAAGGTCAAAAGTGTGAATAGAAGAACTCAATAGAGCCCAATTGAGAAGAGCTTGAGCGACAGGGACAGTCTGTGGCTCTCGCATACTAAAGCTAATGGAGAGGTCCACGTAAGGCACATCAAACCCTAGGAATTCCGCCTGGCGGTCAGCATTGGAGTTGATTAGTTTCGCAGCGGTCAATAAAGCAGCGCAGCGGATTGGAAGAGCGGTCAAGCCACCGAAAGCGAGCAGTAGTACATTTAATAGGATGCCAGCCTGGCAGAGAGCGTTTTGGTTAGTAGGAGTGGCCTCATTGCCCTCAGGGACAAAGATTTGAACCACATGCAGGGTCAAGTCAAGGTTGGACACAAACTGAGCATTGTCCCATAGATAAGTCATGTCATCATCTTGGGACACAGCACTAGCCAGAAGGGAATTGAGTTGAGGAACACACTTTGTTTCCCTAAAGGCGTTCTGGTTTGATACATTGTAGCGAAGCAGAGATCCCAAAAGTGCCAGGCAGTCCTCAACAATGACCGTACCAGAGAGGCCACCTTCAACGTCTATGATGGAGAAAATCTTATCGTAAGCGCCTTCAAACACTACCAATTTTTGAATGTCCGGGCTGCCGTCTACCAAATTGAGCAGCACCAGAATGGCCTCGTTTCGGATCACCTCATGAAGGTCGTCCAGGCAAGCGACCAAAGTGGAAATGCCAATAGGGAAGGACGAAATGCACTCTCTGGCTCTGGTGGGACGGTTGGAGATGACGGCCGACAACAATTGCAAGGCATAAAGCCGAGAATAAAAGTCTGAAGTGTCGGATATCAGCTGCAACAAGGTAGGAATATTATCCTCCTTTTGGGTAAACTCGTCCGCCAACCAAAGGGCAATATAATCTACAGACTCAGTGGCATTGTCTTGGTCCTGCATTGCCAATAGAGGACTTCGGTACTTTTTGTAGCGCTGACGAGGAATGTCATTGGCATCGGTGTCTCCTCGGGTGAACAGAATAATCAAAGTCTCAAGAGTTGCCCGACAAGTCTCTTGATCATGAGAGTCCCGTTTTAACGTTTGAATGAGAGCCTTGACCCCTCCTGCAGCTACCGTTTCTCGGTACTCTCTGGAGAATCCTTTGAGACTGAGAACGGCGGCTCGTCTATCCTCCAATTGGGTGGAATGCAGAAGACGGTCGCACAGCAGAGCGATTGCATCCTGCGCAGACTGCTGTTTAGGCTGGGTCTGGGACAGCAGCCCTGATAAAATGTCCATTGTAGGGTCTGCTTGAAAGCTTGAATTGAGGACGTGTTAATACCACGGCTGCGTTATGGACTGTAACTAATTAGTTGATTCGTTAGTTAGTAAATTAGTTAATTAGTTAACTAGTTCAGTAGTCAGTAGTCAGTAATTAAGTGGTGGGTGCGGCTTGATGTCGCCTCACCGGAGCCCCGTGATTCAGTTCCGCGGAGTTTAACGATAAATTAAATTCCGCGGATCTAGGGGAATGTCGGCAGGGGTGTCTTGCCCAATTGCGTCCAGAGAAAAATAAGCATGGACATTATGCAGAAAGTTGGCCAAGATAAACGAGAGTGCTGCAATGCGAGAGCATGCCGTCAAAAGAATCAGGGCTATGTTGTGTTCGCCGATGCGAGTATGTGAGTATCCGATGTGGGCGCTACCAGGCAAATCGGGCAAATCAGGCAAATCAGGCAAATACCAGGCAAATATCAGGCGGAAGTCAGGCGGAAGTATGCGATACATCACGGGTAGATACAGGGGACTACTATGCGAGTAGACAACTAGCGAGTAGGTGGGCAATTAGTGGAAGAGGTCATTGAATGGTTGCAATGATGCAATGAATGGTTGCAATGTATCATGGTTACAATGATGGTTACAGTACTGACGGGCAAGGTGGTACGACGTTATAATAGAAAGATTATAGGCCAGCATGGCCAGCATGGTGACTATAGGCTAGCACGGTGGTCGATTGCGACATGTCAATTGGCAGGTGGGGAGAGGAGGTACAGATAAAAGAGCAAGGGTTTAGATGTGATGCGAAGACTTGACACATTGGCACATTGGAGTCTGAGTGAGATGTGACCATCAGGCCACAAGTGCATGCAACCATATTGCCGAGGTATCACAGCAGAAGAAACCTAGTGTTTCCAATATGGAATGTACTGAGGGGCCTGAGTTCCGGCAAGGGGAGCAAAAATTATGCACCGGAAAGGTCTGACGTAAATGTGATGGATCTCGTCTCCACCGGGGAAGATAGAGAGAGAGAGAGGAGAGAGTATTAGTGGTCGGCTAACTGGCTTAATCTGATACGCGGTGGCATGGGCATCTGCATAGTAGTGTCAATGACAGATGGTGGTGGTGGAGAGACCATTACTGCATTGAAGTAGAGGAATTGGTCAATAGTGAATTAGTGTAATGTTGGTACATCCAACCGGTGGTTCGTTGGATTGCCGTTGTCGTCGTTGCTGCTGGTGCTGCTGAAGCTGATTGTAATGGTGGAGTTATCAGATTTAGCTTGTGAGCCCGATAGGGGTGCGCCGCACAGGGGCTCGGGTTTTAATTATTTGCTTTTAGATATTTTTATATATATTTTTGGCCCGTTTGGGAAAGGCTATTTTTGATGCAGCCCGGGAATTAATTGTGCCTACGTGCCATGATGGAAAACCCGAAAAGAACCAGACAAAGGATCTGGGGTTCCGATGGAATTGCACAGGCATAATCTCGGAAGTTTAAATCAAAAACATTCTTTTTACCCGCACGCCTAGTAGGGTCCGATCTAGAAAGTTACGCAATCCCTGCGGCATACGCGAGGTTAATCGGCATGCATGTTGCCGATCACAGAAGCCCGGGTTGCTCGGGTAAGTGACACACCTGCATGCTAGCTTTCTATATTGGGATTTTGTTGGTTTTGTAGGCTACGATGGCTTACAACTCAGGGACCATCATGGGCAGCTTGTACAGGGTGTACAGGGATGTACAGTGCTATACAGGGGCGGTGATTGGCAAATCGCCAGTGGACCCTACCTGGGGGCCCTGGAGAGCCCTGGAAAGCGCGCCTAACGGCCGGTGGTTTATTTTTGATGGTGTTTAGGCCGCACCCGCTGCGGCGGGGAAACTGTCCAAATGGCCAAACCCGTCAATTGCCTAAAAAAAGTGGCCCCCCGGTCATAGTGGTTCGCGATGGGTGGTTCCTGTGGTTCCTAGTGGTCCCGAAGTGGCCCTGGTAGGCCAGATAGCCCTGGAAGTGGTTCCGTAGTGGCCCTGGAGTGGATTTTGTTGAGACCTATGAATGCAACGACATGCGGCCGTCCTGCAAAGAACAGTCCAATTATGACCTTAGGTTGAGCAAATGTGGAGTGTGGCACGGGGGTTATAGTTTTTTAGGTGGCCCCCTCAAGGCGGTCAAACGAAAGCCCGAAGTCCCATACCCCCAGTTAGGAAAAGCCGATGGGTCGTTTGTTGCCGAATGGGGCAAGCGCCGCGCATCCGCTTGTGCATCAGCTTGTGTCCCTGTCTCACCCAGCCGTCCGATATTGTTCCTTTTTGCATACTTTCTTTTTGCGGGCTTTTTTTTTTTTGCTTTTTCGTCCCGGTCAGTCTGGGGATTGACCATTTCAAATCAATAAATCAATGGTCACTTTGATGACCGCAGAATG